>CM069864.1:16162378-16372378 GCA_036172795.1 Pelodytes ibericus | reverse complement strand
TATGTCTGGAGTGGCATTATACCTATGCCATGTATGGTTAAAACTAGCGATGGCTAACCATGGCACTGCAGAGTTTTGGGAACTGCATATCCTATGATGCTTCTCAATCTTAAGGCGAGCTGAGCAACATGACATATGTAGCCTCCAAACATCAGCAATGCCAAGGTTAGCCATCACTGATCTAAACACTTCATACCAATCCTTACCTTCAATTAAAAAAAAATGGGCATTTAATATGAGTACAGATTTTTAAGTAGTTTTTAAAAAAAAAATATGTAGTTTGTTTTGTTTGGATGTGTGCCCCTTTTTAAGTGCATGTTCCATTTGGTCATTAATGAGGTTGGTTTGGTGCCATACAGTGAATAGGAAGCATCACTGACCCTTAAAGGGACTCTGTCAACTTAAACATTGCGTATGCTTCGAATAAAAAAAATATTTAAAAAATAATAATAATAATCTAAACATTGTGTATTAGCAAAATTGCAAACAAATGTTAAAAATTCGATGTGCTTCTCAAAATGATTATATTGTGTGGACTCTGAGTGGCCTTGCTCTTGTACACAGTAGGATTTCTTAACACTGCAACACCTTGTTTGATGACATGACTAGAGAGACAGGAAATTCCACTGATTTGAATGAAATTATTCTCATTGGTTCCTGCAGCAAAAAAAAAAAGTTTACTTTTACTCAGCTAGTGTGGGCAGTCCTGATTTCTTGCAAAGATTTATACTTTAAGCAATGCAAAATGTAAAACATGCTTTTTAAAGTACTTTGAAAGCACATTAATATGTGGAAGATGAATTTTGGGCACTATCCAGTCCCTTAACACATTTTTTTCCTCTTATTTTATTGCATTTGCATGCAATTATGGTAATGCAATGTATAGATCTTTTTTCATCAATTTGTATTCCCTAAATTTACAGCATAGATCATGTTTAGGTTGACACAGTCCCTTTAAATACCAGGCGATGATTTAATAAAAATAAGTGGTTTGTGTGTACAAGTCTATAATTGCACGCCACCAGAGAGTACAAGGTTATCTATAGATCTTCTTTATTATAGAGTCAACTAAGCTTTCTCAGTGAAATGCGCCTAATGCTTTATTAGTTTTTTTTTTTGATTGTTACTCAGCTTTCTTACTTTTTATTTTTTTTTATATCCCTGTCCTTTTATATTTTCCAATAGTAGCTTTCAACCGATTTTTTATTTAATGAATATACCACCCCCATGTGATTGGTTCTGAAGACAAGACTGAAAATACCTGGGAGATAAACTGAAAAAGGAAAGTAATACAGAAATACAGCATGTACAAAAGCAAATTAAACTGATACATGCATTTTGTGAGCACTAATATCCACAAATATATTTAATTTGCATGTGAGAACAGTGTCCCAGTAGTTTCTACCAAAATACACTAGATGGCGCACTTTTCTTGTAAAAAAAAAACTGAACATGTATCCATCCACCGTAATGTTCTTTTCCTGGCCTCTATCCCTGACATATGGTTTAGCACCTCCGCAGATAGAACATGAAAATAGAGCCCCTTAATACACCCCCTCACCCTGAACCCTCAGTTTTAGTGACAAGCAAACAAAGAATAGGGAATAGTGCAGGTGCCTGGATGGTATTTAGTTCAAACTAAAAAGGAGGGAGCACATTTATATAGAAAAAAATATATACACCATAGTGTAGTATTGTAGATTGACTTGGATTTAAAAAGATTTAAAACTAACATAAGGAAGTATTACTTTACTGAGAGGGTAGTGGATGTATGGAATAGTCTTCCAGCGGAACTGGTAGAGGTAAGCACAGTGAAGGAGTTTAAGCATGCGTGGGATAGACACAAGGCTATCCTAGCTATAAGACCGTGAACGGGGGACTAATAAAATGGTCACTTTGCCTTCTAAAACCTGCCCACTGTTACTTTTGTCCTCACAAAACTTACCCAATGCTTTTTTTGTAACACAAGCATGTCTACTGTCACTTTGCCCAAGATAATTTGCCCAGTGCCACTTGCCCCCAGAGCACTTGCCCAGTGCCACTTTGCAACCATGGAACATGAAAAAAAAAAAATCATAAATAAACCGAGCCAACTATTGAATTGAGAAATGTAGTATTTCCAAAGTCAATTTTATTGTTTTCCATTTTAAATATATAAAAATACGGGCATACAGAAATAATCTGATAAGTATACAAGACACCAAAGCAAAAAAAGACATTTGCTAAAACAATGTCTGGGAAATATTAATAAAACACAACATTTGTTCAGAAAATAAAAGACAGAACAGAAAGTGTAAATTCAAACTTGCAGAATTATAGTGAAGGCCCTGGACACTTTTTACCACAACCCTTCAAAATAAGAGTCTACTAATTTAAATTCATTAATTTATTTTTAATGTCTATTGATATTTGTCATCCAACTGTTACATAATTCTTAATTTGAGATTCCTAATCATGTTGTAGATCTAGCCCCCGCGTATTGAAACATTTAGTGAATTTCTGTGCTGATATTTGATTTTAGAGGAAGCCAACACAGAGGTCCGGGATAGTCCGATAAGACCAGGGTCAGAAAGGGGTCCAAAAGCAGAAATTGTAGGAGAAAGTGATGTAGTTGGGTCTGCGGCATAAACAGCAGAGGAGAAAGGGGACAAGATATATATATACAGGAAAAACGGGTCTTGTATGAAAAATTAGAAATATATTTATTACAAAGATCAAAAAGTCAACAAATCAACATTTCGAAGAATACCGATGAAGACTCCATACCGAAGTTTGAAACGTTGACTTTTTGGTCTATACTATAAGAAAAATGTAAATTTTTTCATACAAGACCCGTGAGTGCCACGTTTTTTTTTTTTTTTTTTTTTTCCATTTCAGTTGTGTTTTGCACCCGGGCAACTTGGAAAGAGGTTCTAGATAAGATTGAAAAGCTAACGGATTTAAAGATTTAAAGATTCCGCAGCGTCTATCCGGCTTCATTTAAATTGGCCCATTATGAATAGTGCATGCTATACTTAGTGCATTATTGTCTATAGCGCGTAAATCAGATAATATATCAAGCAACAAGGAATGGATATGGCTAGTGTATTGGGCTGAATCTGCAAAAGTGAAAAGATTTGGGTGGAAAAAACCATCTGAGTAACTTAGGTCCTAGGTTGAGAATCCTGAGTTTCTGAGCATTTATTTTTCTATTCATAAATCAGTATATCTAAAGAATGTAAATAGAATATTTTCCCTTCCCTCCTTATTATCTTATTTTAGGTCAATACTTAAGATTTGAGATGTTTGTATTTGTTAGGTCTGGTTTGTTTTCAATTTTATTGGATATCAATTTTATGTATATTATTGTAATAATAAAAAAAAAGTTAAAATTGAAATAATTCATTCATTACTGCTAAATTTAATAGAGTTAAAAAAAAGTCTTACAACATATGTCAGGGCACAAACATTCTGTAAGGCCAACAAACCTGTAGACCTTCGTCCATGGTAAGATCTGTGATATTAAAGGGTTGTGGAGGGGTTTCCAAATGTGGATATAACAGAAGAGCTCCGACCAGAACAGGACAGATATTTTTTACTGACAAATATCCTTGTGGGTACAACAAATGAACGGGCTGCTCAGGATGTATTGATTAACAAAAAGACTTGTTTATTTAAGAAACTAACAAACAGTAATAAATTGAATCCACAGTGCCAAAGACTTAGCCCTAAATAGGGCTACTGGATAGCCTGACGCGTTTCGTACCTCTCTGGTACTTAGTCATCGGCTTCCTAAAGCCCAGAGCACTCTCACATAAATAGTGCACCCTAATAATTAACAGGTGGGTAGTAATTAAACAACGATAAAAAACAACCAGAACAATAGAAAAAGTTTAAAAAAAATAATAATAAAAGAATACATGACAGGTTTCATTTACCACCCCTGTCCCCATTACCTTACCGCTAAACCCTTGCTTTAATACATGGTATTTTTGCGGTTCCAGATGTAATAGAGTGCGGTTCTGCAAAAAGGCCCAATGTTATCTTCCGTAAGGAATCAACCACACTCCCTTTCGTAATAATAAGTAATAATATTAAGTAATATAATATTTTAGTTTCTTTGAATTAAAGATGTCTGGCTTGTGAGTATGGACTTGGCCGAATCTAGCCCCATCTAAGATGGCTGCTTCCCTGAAATAGATTAGCTCTTGTTTCCTTCCGTGCAAGATGGCTGCCCCGATACATAATCGCCCCATGTTATTAAATGTAACATTGCTACCACAGAAGGCTTCGACAAGAGAATAGCCGCAGAGATGACACATGCCAGGCTTTGGCCAACCCATCTATAAATAGTGGCAACTCTTAAACACACAAGTTCATTGCATTGCACCCACAGCAAACATACGTGTCCTCCCCTCACATAAGCATGATAAGTAGGGATAGATAGCATTCCACACTCAGCCCTCTGTTTGTGGTGTGCTCATAATCTCTAATAAATATTAGCTGTAATCTTTACACACGGGGAGCTCCCAGGGCTGCAAAATAAACATGCAAAACAATACAGAATATTTGAAGTTGGTGTGGCAGGGTAAAACAGAGCATGGTTTATTGGCCTTTGTGTGAAAAGTCCACTGTAAAGCTTTTATAGAAGTCTTGATTTTGTTTTCTGACAGCATCGTGGAGCTTTGTTTTTACCTGAATATAACATACGGTTTTTATTGGAGGAGAAATGGAATGTGATAAGGGGATTTTATTTGCCGTCTGCAAAGTGTATTGCAAATATTGAATGAAGACTCTAACACAGAACTAAATAAAGAAATATAAAACAATCTAAAGAAATAGTAAATACACAGTACGCCTTAATAAAAAAAGAAAAACACACCCGAGTTTTAAAAAAAAAAAATACATACATGTAATGCTAACCTGACTAGGTGAGTATTTGCAAGACAGGATCATCTCCCTCTTTTTAGCTCTGTCCGAGCCCCCCCCCCAGCTTTTACTTCTCAGCCAATCACAAGCCCCCAATGAAAGCATTGCTATGTGATGACAAGCATGGGGGTTTTGTTTTTTTACATTTTACTTGCCCACACTCACTAAGATGCAATAAAAATCTGGAATATTAATTCTAAGAGTAGATCTCACATGTCTTAAAGTAGTGAACCAGTGACCAACAAGTTGTGGATGACAAGTTCAGATTCCAGTAGGTCTATACGCTCAACGGTTTGTCTAGCGCTGTAGGAGTTTCACTCTCTCTCGTCAATCACAACAGTGTTAAAGCACAGGAGCTCCCAAATGGATGGAACAAAGCTAACATAGTAATTTATGTTGAAAAAAGACACAAGTCCATCAACCCTTCTACCTCCAGCGTTTGATCCAAAAGAAGAAAAAAACCCCTAAGGAAGCTATTCCCAATTTTGCCTCCTAGGGGGGGGAAAATTCCTTCTTGACTCCAAAGGGCCATTAGATTTCTCCTTGGATCAATAAGCTCTATAATGATTATTCTATTATTAATAGCCCTTTATGTTCTGCTTTTCAAAAAAAAAAAAACCTTCCAGACCATGTTTAAATGCATCTATTGTATTTGATAGCACCACCTCTCTTGGCAGTGAGTTCCATAACTTTATTGTCCTTACTGTAAAGATCCCTTCCTTTGCTGTCTATGAAATCTTTGCTCTTCCAGTCTGAGGGGGTGACCTCTTGTTCTTTGTACATATCTGTTAATGAACAGGTCACTGGAGAGCTCTTTATATTGGCCCTGCACATATTTATATACTGTGTATCATATCCCCTCTGAGACGCCTTTTTTTCTAACGTATATAAATGCAATTTTTTAAGTCTCGCTACATAACTAAGATCCTCCAATCCCCTTGTTAATTTTGTAGCTCTCCTTTGCACTTTTTCCTTAATATCCTTTGTAAGGACTGGTGCATATTCAAGGTGAGGTCTTACCATTGATTTGTAAAGAGGCAAGATGATATCCTCCTCCCGTGAATATATACCTCATTTTATACATACCAATAACTTATTGGCCCTTGCAGCTGCTGACTGGTATTGGGCATTGTTGCCAAGTCTGTTATCAACAATTATTCCTAAATCCTAATAGTAACCCTGATCCCAAATACTAACACTAAGCCCTATTATTATCAGTTCGCTGCAGCAGTTAGAATGCTGATAGTTCCCTGCGGCTGTTAGAATGCTGATAGTTCGCTGCGGCTGTTAGAATGCTGATAGTTCGCTGCGGCTGTTAGAATGCTGATAGTTTGCTGCGGCTGTTAGAATGCTGATAGTTCCCTGCGGCTGATAAGAATGCTGATAGTTCCCTGCGGCTGTTAGAATGCTGATAGTTATTTTTACATTTGCAGCATTCCTGATTGTAGTCTGTATCTGAACTACCAAAAATCAGTTCATACGAGAGACAGTTTTTATAGTAAAACCTATACTTTATGGCAATATAAGAATCTGTACTTTAGGGTTGTATTGAGTAAAATGCAGATTGCACTCAAAGCATCACACAACACAGTGTTGAAATATATTTCTTTTGAGTAAAATGCAGATTGAACTCAAAGATTTACCAACAAAGTGTGGAAATATCTCTTTTTGATTTCTTTTCTTTTTTTTATTCTATGACGTAGTATCCTTATCTCTAAACATTTCCTCACAACTGCTCTATGATAGACATATATTGTAATCTGTATAAATGGACACATTGGGAAATGTCCACACCTATGTTTTGCCTCAGTGTGCTTCAAAATTGGTTGCAAACAAGCCTGTCTATCAGGTTCTTATCTCAGGAAAGTTTCCAGAGAAACCATTACCCTATTATAGGCCAAAACTTACTGAATATTTTGGTATTAGTTTTAGCAACAAGTAAAGCACATATGGAGGGGGGGGGGGGGGGCAGGGGGTATGACTCCAAAATAAGTCCAAAAAAAGTCACTTCTGACTGTACCTTTTGTGAGATATTATAATAGCCTAACTTTTATTTTTGGATGGTTATTTCCAAAAATAATATTCTCCCTTACAACCTTTTTGTAAAAAATAAATAACAATTATCCTTCAAATTAAAGTATATTCCTTTCCTTCAGCAAACAGTCTGTGCAATGCCACCTACATGGGAATGTAAACTGTGCAAAAAAACAAAATCTAAATAAATATGGGCATTGGACTAAAATGATTTACCTTGCAAGCTCTACATACATAAGGTGTGGTCATAGCTGCCTTAACAACAGTATTATGTGTAATGGCAGCTCATCCAGAGATTGTTTGTACCATACATTAGGGTGGGCTAGATTTGGTTTTCCCATAAGGGACTGACGATGTCAAATTAACATCTTGTTAATTTGCATAGCTCTACTTTCTGTGTAATAGAAATATTTTTCTCATATTACCCCTCCACTGTCTCATCCCCAAACGTTAAATTGCTCCATCTGTCGAGAATAAAAACTGCAAACAATGTGTTTAGACGACAGTTACTTAAAAGTGCACTTATCAAGCAGAGCTCACTAGGGAGCATTGGAAAGATAACTGCTCACACGAGATTAAGTTATGTTTAATTGAAAGCTCGAGAGTTTTTTAAATAGAAATGTAAAAAAAATACATAAGTCTTATTCTGTAAAATACATGTGCAGAACAGACACAGATGTGTAACCACAATAAAAGGGAGGGTGTACCCATGTACTAAGATATATATATCAATAGTCAATAAGATTATCAACTGCGGAATAAAAAGGGATATAGATATATGATGTGTGCTGACTATTAGAGGTACCCTGAGATCACACCATCGCTCATAGCCAAGCACATCAATGAAGGAGGCAATTGCATGAGATTATTATTATTATTCCATGCAATTTTTCCATGAATGAAGTCCAGTCTGTTGTACATGTTGCTACTGTTTGTGACATGCAGATGCATTTGTATGTTTGACTTACTGGCGTCAGGTGAAGAGGAAGCTGCCTCCCCTGCCAGAAGAGCCGCACGACCTGGTGAAGTCTGAGAAGGAGCTGCCAGATGTCGTGTGGCTTGGACAAGCCATGGGGGCCTATCATCGATTGTTGCTGGCAGAAGATGCTAGGAGGAAAGTGAGAGAACAGTGTTAGTAAATATGAAATCACATTCAGAGGAAAGATATAAGAAATAAGTAGAACATTGCAATTGGTTTACTATCAATGATCATCTGTCCATGCTGTCCTATTTACGCATATACTTATATCTATACACATCTATCTATCCATACATGCATGTACACTTTCATATCTACATATAGACACACAGGGGTGTTGAAATTACAAAAAATATATATTTTAATCGTATTTAAATATGGTCTTAAGTTTAGGCCTAACAATACTTAAATGCAATCAACAAATGCAAACAGGTAGTGAGCTTAAACAGAACAAATTAGAATTGTAGCTTACAGTAATTTATCCATACATGCACGCAGTCATATACCTATGCGAGCAGTCACCTTTCAGCAAATCATACATTATTATATTATATTATTATATACAGGGACATTCATCTCTTGGAATTTCCAAGTTCAGTAGAACTGACCCCACTAGCAGTAAAAAAACAAAATAATTACTGAACCCTCTAATGTTAGAGTTATGATAAACCCGAAGGTTAGAACGGAAAAAAAAATGTTTTTTTTTTTATTATTACAAAAAAAACTGGGGGGTAGTGGGTATGCTTGAGGGCTCATGAGCAGATTACTGCTTCTATCCTCTCCATACATCACAATCGCTATGGAGCAGGAAGAGACAATAGCTGTCAAAACAGGCACTTGCTTTGATAGCTATAAACACCTGAATCTCTATACCCACCCTTAGAGCTGTGTGGCAGAGATTTTAACATGTGCATGCCCCATCACCCAATTTCATGCTCCCATTATCCCCATTACATACCCCCGTCACATGCCCCCATCACCCCATTTCATGCTCCATCACCCGCATTACATGCCCCCATCACCCCCATTACATGCCCCCATCACCCCCATTACATGTCCCCATCACCCCATTACATGCCTTCATCATCCCCATTACATGGCTCCATCATCCCTATTACATGGCTCCATCATCCCCATTACATGGCTCCATCACCCCATTAAATGCCCCATCACCCCATTACATGCCCCCATCATCCCCATTACATGGCTCCATCACCCCCATTATATGCCCCCATTACCCCATTACATGCCCCCATCACCCCCATTTCATGATCCCATCACTTCACATCATTACCGCCATGACATGACCCCTATCACTTGACATCATTACCCCATTACATTCCTCCATCACCCCCATTACATGCCTCATTACCCCCATGAATCTCTACACCCACCCTTACAGCTGTGTGGCAGAGATTTTAACATGTGCATGCCCTCATCACCCCATTTCATACCCCCATCATCCCAATTACATGGCTCCATCACCCCCATCACATGCCTCCATCATCCCCATTACATGGCTCCATCACCCCCATTTCATATCATTACCCCCATGACATGACCCCTATCACTTGACATCACACCCCCATGACATGCCTCATTACCCCCATGACATGCCTCATCACCCTCATTACATAACCCCCATCACATCCCCCTTGCACCCAAGGACTTACCCTGGTGGCTAGTGGCAGGCAGCATGGTGTCCTACCATGCTGCCTTTGCAGCATGGTGTCCTACCATGCTGCCTTTTTGGCTCCCCACGTGGTGAGTGCAGATAGGTCACTTGACCTACTTGACTTGTCAGCAATTCCCCTGTCATCCTGCTGAACAGGCAGCATGGAGGTTTGTCCTCTTCAGTGGTGGAGAGGGGAGATCTTCCGGTTTTTAAAAAAATGTTGTGCCACCCTCCAGAGGCAGACAAGGCAAGTGCTGCCCTAAGCCTAAGTTGCCTCGCGCTAAATACAGCTCTCACTACATCTGTGTGAGCTATATGTGTAGTGCAATTTTACATGTGGCCTATGGTGTATGAGTATTTTAAATGGACTTACCTTTTCTTCACCACCTGCACAGACTCGTTGTTCCCACCAACATCGTTGACGCATTCCTCCTCCTCTTGTCTTCTTGATCGCTGCCCCTATCACCCATTTCTAGTACCGTATTTGCTCGATTATAAGACGAACCTGATTATAAGACGACCCCCCAAACTTTGGATATTCCTTTAGGAAAAAAACTAAAAGCCTGAATATAAGACTACCCTAAAAAAGCTTAACTTGTATATATTCACATGTAAATTGCTTTTTAATATTTAATAAAAATGATTATATTAAACAAATGCATTTCTTTTTTTTATTTCCTTTTATGTGCCAATGCTGTCTCTCCCCCCTCCCCTTTGTTATCTCTCTCTCCTTTACCCCAAACTTTTCTCTCTCCCCCCCCCCCCTTGTCTCTCTCTGCCCTCCCCCTCACCTTTTTTATTGCTCCCCGGTGGGTAGTGGGGGCAGCTGGGGGATGTCCAACCTCCATGCTGCCCGACACCTCCGTCCATTATGACGGACAGCCCCCAGTTGCCCCGATTCACCTGGTGGCTACCGGGGCAGCGGAGGGTGTCTGCACAATACGCGCAGACATCCCCCGCTGCTGCCCAGCACTTCCGCCGGGACTTTTTTATGATGAAGCCGGGTCCTTCCAGCTTCATCATAGAAGTCCCGGCGGTCGTGCCGGGCGGCATCAGGGGAAGTCTGCGCTCATCATGTAGACATTCCCTGGCCGTTAGAGAGGGGGATTCAGGTCCCCTGTAGCTCTGCGGGGGACCTGAATCCATGTCTTATAGTCTGACCTCAATTTGAGCATTTGCTCTGAAAAAACCTTGTCTTATATTCGAGCAAATACGTTATTAACACAGCTTCCACTCTGGAAGCTGCAGATCCTGCTGTAAAATGGTGGTCTTGCAGTGTGCTCAATATTTATACACAGATTCCTAAACAGTGATTAGCTGCAAGTTGATTCTATCAATATTCTGTATCAATTTCTTGAAGCTGGGCCTATTTTCTATGGAGGTTTGGTTTATTTTCTGATTATTTTTGGCATTTCTGGGCGATATTTTTCTTGTGCGAAATCCTCTCATATGATATGATAGGGTGTTTGAGGCTACCATTTCGGTTCGGTGCATTTAGGGCATTTGATTTTGGCAGATAGTGGTGTGGGATCAACTTCAATTTCCAAACTGAGGACGTATTTGGAGGCACATCAGGACTACCTGGGTAGCTGGACATTCAGGTTCCGATGTGCCCCAAATTTATCCGTAAGTCGGAGGCACCCTTTTGGAGCAGATTATCGGCACATAGTGAATGGACTCTGATGTGTAGCAGGGTCAAGCAAAAGACAAAAACACTGCAGTTCAAGAAGATCTCAATCCCGTGTTATTATTTTGACACCTGGAAATATAAAGAGTCTGCAGGCCAACGTTACGTCTACTGAAGCAATAACACGGCCAAGTTTATTTTAATTTTACATTTTGATAGAAATTACACGGCTGACGCACCTCTAGCGGCATCACAAAATCATTTTTCGGAGGTCTTTTGTTTTCAGCTCATGAAAGTTTCTTTCAAAAACAGGCAGAAATGGCCTTTTGTAAAGAAAGAAAAATACATGTTTGGTTCCAGTCCCTCTTTAAGTAGCTTTCATTGTAATTTTCATACAGAGTCCTGCTGCTATACCCGCCAACTGTCCCGTTTTGCATGGGAAAGTCCTGATATTGGGGCCATTTCAGGACACCGGAGAATGCGTCCTGCGCATGCACAGCTATAGCACTTCCACTGACGCATGACCTCACTGCGCCCCAATCCGCGGCGGGGCGTGGAGGGGGGTCATGGGCATCAGTGGCTTAAGTTGGGAGTAATAAAACCCATGGCTATGCAAGTTATTTTTTATTTCAAATCATGTTCACCAGGAAAATTGTATATAATTTGATGGTGATATAAACAAGCTAAGCACAGGGTTAGATTATCGTTGGCACTTTTTCACTGGAGTTCTCTGTTGCAGAGTATGAACATATTTTGAGTGGAAAGGGGTTTTTGGTTTTTTTCCATTATCATCGCCGCCATCTTGCCGGACAGAAAAAGAAAGCGGTGATGAGAGCGCCGCCATCTTGCCGTACGGAGGAAGTGCTGCCGTGTGCAGCCATCTTGCCGTACGGAGGAAGTGCTGCAGCGCGCTGCCATCTTGCGGACCGGGAAGAGGGAAGTGGTTCGCTTGGTGAGACAGGGAGCGGCGGCCTGTCACACACTGACACCCAGAGACTCCCTGTCAGCCCCCACACGGAGCCGCCATGATCCTGCTCGAGGTCAATAACCGCATCATCGAGGAGACCCTCGGCCACAAGTTCGAGCATGCAGCGGCTGGGTGAGTGCGGGGCCCGGGAGGGGCACAGAGCTCCGCGCCGGAGGGAGCGGTGGAGTAATGAGGTGGCATTGGGGCGGGGGAGATGTAATGAGGTGTATGTGGAGAAATTGGGGTGTAAGGAGGGTGGGTGGAGACATTGGGGTGCAAGGAGGGTGGGTGGAGGCATTGGGGTGTAAGGAGGGTGGGTGGAGACATTGGGGTGCAAGGAGGGTGGGTGGAGGCATTGGGGTGGGAGGAGGCATTGGGGTGCAAGGAGGGTGGGAGGAGGCATTGGGGTGCAAGGAGGGTGGGAGGAGGCATTGGGGTGCAAGGAGGGTGGGTGGAGGCATTGGGGTGCAAGGAGGGTGGGTGGAGGCATTGGGGTGCAAGGAGGGTGGGTGGAGGCATTGGGGTGCAAGGAGGGTGGGTGGAGGCAATGGGGTGCAAGGAGGGTGGGTGGAGGCAATGGGGTGCAAGGAGGGTGGGAGGAGGCATTGGGGTGCAAGGAGGGTGGCTGGAGGCATTGGGGTGCAAGGAGGGTGGCTGGAGGCATTGGGGTGCAAGGAGGGTGGCTGGAGGCATTGGGGTGCAAGGAGGGTGGCTGGAGGCATTGGGGTGTAAGGAGGGTGGGAGGAGGCATTGGGGTGTAAGGAGGGTGGGAGGAGGCATTGGGGTGTAAGGAGGGTGGGTGGAGGCATTGGGGTGTGAGGAAGATTGGATCTTTGAGAAGGCAAGTAGGTAAAGGTGGCTGAGATTGATGAAGCTATTAAGGGGGTCTTTATTTAGCCTCAGTAGAGGCAGGTGAATGAGGATGCATCAGACAGTAACCTGGCTTTTATTACCAACAAGTCCTATCATGCTCAGTAAGCATGTATATGGATACAGCAGAAGCTGCCTATAAGTGTACATCTGAATGAAGGCTGGGAGCAGTGAGAGGCCTGAGGAAGTAAAGGTTAGGGAGGGGAGCACAGCCAGGTAAATAGGCGTAGGTGGCTAGATGACTTGTTCCCAAAGCCAGGGAATCATTAGCTAGTTGGGCCGTGATAAAGTCTGTGTGCATTTACTGGGCCCTAATAGCCTAGTGTCAAACAACCACTAGTCTTACAAGAGGCTCGGAGGGGGATCCTGCTGCTCTCCCTGTTTAAAATCATGCAGCTGGTATTAAATGAGACTGGAAATATTTTGTCAGTGCTGACTTTTTAAGTGGTATAGTGAGAGGCTCTGTGTATTAAGTGTCACAAACAGTGGGATTCCCGCCTCTCTGGACCACCATTCCCCTCATCCTTATTAATTGCACTGACGTTACTGATTACAACCACTTGCAGTATTTTACACTACTCATTTGTTTTATTATTTCTGCGCTTGGTTGCCAGAGATGGCCCATTTATTGCCTGACGTTTGAGATGCCCACTTCATTCTCTATCCAGATAAAACTGTAGGAGAGTGCATTTTATAGATACTTTTTGAGACTAAAATAAGACCTTGAATAATTTCCTCCATTTTTTTTTTAAATACCCTCTATGCCCTGCATCGTATCCTTCCTGTTCAGGTTAAAATTGAAACCCCCCCCACTAGCTCTGAGCTCATCAACGTTCATACACGATTTCCTCATCTTTGGTGCATTTTTCGGACTTGATCTGGCAAGTCCTTTACATTAATAGGATTCCTCATGCAACCATGCATGTTGTAACAAGCTCCTACTAACTACTCCAATCCTGGTGTGGAGGCTTAGCCTGCCAAGCATCACAGGACAGTGTCTCAGTGCTCCTTACTGATATAGTTTATTGCTGCCTTAAACTAAGTAGAATGTCCTGGCAAAGAAAATAAAAATGTTCCATTGTAGTTTAATCATTCAGCACCAAATTAAACATTGGCTTTCAGTGTTTTCTTATGTTTGATTTCTTATCTTGTTTTTCTATCTGCACCTTCTTCCTCTGTAGCTTGGGATGGTTCCATGAATGCACATTCTTTCACCTGGTTACTTTTTTTGTGTTCATGTATCTTTAAATCTCATTTCCGACACAAAAGGAATGTAATTGTCAAAGAACAACATTTCAGTTACAGCCAGTATCCTATTTTAACTTATATTTTGCATACTGTTGTTTTTTTTTTTATCTCTAGTTTGTCGTTCCCTCATTTTCTAGGTTTGCCGACGATGTTAACATCAGTACACTTGCAGCACTGGTTACGTCTTAAAGGGACGGTATCACCTAAACATTGTTTGTACTGTGAATGTAGAGAATAAAAAATGATTGAATATGGACTGTATGTTGTGTTGCAATAGAAAATTGTAATCAAAGGCCTAAATTAGGAGAAAATTGTGTTTTAAATTTATTTGTGGAGTCTCCAGTTTGACATCACCTGGGGCTTTATATGCAAATTGCACTTTTCCCATTTAAAAGCAGTTAATTTGCATATCAAGCCCCAGGTGATGTCATAAGCAGGAGACTTCACAGATAAATTTCAAACACTTTTCTCTTAGTTTAAGCATTTGTTTGCCCTTTTGCTAATACAATATAGATCATTCTCAATATTTTTGTGTAGCTTACAGTCAGTTAATTCCATGTTTAGGTGATACGGTCCCTTTAAGATGCAATTGATAATTCTTCTTACTTGGGCAGGCACTGTGTATACAACGATTGGAGAGTTACTAACCTTTTTTTAACCACATCATTCATTTTAGCACTCTTTGTGCCTTTCAGAAACAAGCCAGAGGCAGTAGAAGTCACCTTTGCAGGTAAGATTTTGTATATATTTATTTAATGAAAACATTTTCCCTTCCTAATGATTGTGTATATTCAACCTGCAGGTGCCCTACCATACTAGCTCTGCATAGAGAACCGTTTAATCCTCATTTATGTAAAGATAATCAAGCATGCACCTAGAAATCAGACCAGTGCTGTATCCTACTAGTACAAGTGATAACTCTATGGGACATGTCCTGCCAGTATAGATCAGTGACTGCTGGGGCATGTCTTGTCTCTGTATAGCAGTGATGCATGATGAGGGCAGGTTTGTTTCAATATCTACTAGGTTTTTGTTGTGCTGTATGTACTGTTGGTGGCTGTGTGTGTGTGGGGGGGGGGGCTTGTCTCTGTGTAGCAGTATGATTGCTGCTCAGCTAATATTTCAGAAGCAGATACCATATTCATTGCACACTACTAATTCTATATATAATTATGTATCATGGATAGATGGAAGTACAGGGCTTTTGTCTCTGTACTTGGTGGTTCTGTAGGAGTGGGTCCTGTTACTTTATCACAGAATAGTTCCTATTTACTAAAAGGCGAGGTGCAGACGAGATGAACATTGAATGTCACCAGATTATCTATACATTATACAGGATAAGCCTGTTGTATTTCCCCACCAATGACACTTACCAGGTTTGTCCCTGCACAATTTATATTGAAAGTGGTGAGCTGTAATGTTCCTCTAACCTCAACTCATTTTTAGTGAATAGCCTCATTGTATATTTAAGTTATTGTCAGAGCAGTGATATCATGGGAAGATATTACCTTCTGGTGTGCCTTAGGTATAGGCATGACATTCTGTGCTACATTCAATGATTGAATGATTCAGTACCGTCCTACACTTTCCTGAGCTCTCTGTATTTTGCAACGACTGGAACATGTAAGAAGTCAATCCAAAATCCATGAACATAATAAAATATATGTAGGTATTTCCCCACAATGGAAGACGGTAATATAAGTAAATCATTAGCAGGAAGGCTGATAAAAAAAAAAATAGTTTTTTATTTCTTTTTAAACAATCAAGCCTAGCTAGTGAGGAAGTTGTACATAAAATTATCATAAATAACCCAGGAAACATTTGTATACAGATAGATTTTAGCATTGCATTATTTGTGCATTGTTACAATAGTTATTATAACGGGGTTTTTTTTTTAAGCTGATATACTACATGTGTTCAATGATCATATGTATCTGGTTAGCCCCCTGGTATTTCATGTACCCTGTTCTTGATATGTTAAAGGAACACCAAAGTGGTTTTTTTTTTTTTCACTTGTGCTTCTAATATAGAAGCATGAGGATGAACTGGCGTGTACGTTTGATAGTACACGCCAGTTTATCCTCTGACAGCTGCCATGCTTCCATAGGAAACAGGCAGCCATCTGGTTGGGTACTGGCTCTCGGAGAGAGACCCTCGTTTTTGTATGGGCTCAGCAGGGGGGACCTTAATTTGGTTCCCCCTTCTAATCATATGCCAAAACGATTCGGTTATCAGAGTGGTGCGAGCCCCCGATCTGAATGACGTCAGCATGTGTTTCACATGTGAGACACAGCAGATCGTGAACCCGCGTGTGTCTATTAAGATACACGTCGGGTTTACTTATAAGTCCCAGGACATGTTTTGTTTAACTCTTGCTTCCTTCACGGAAGAAAGGGTTAAACAAGTTGGAATGTCCCTTTAATGTTCATGGTTACTCTGTATTGTAAGGAGTACCCGTGGACATTCATGAACCTGCATTGATGGCCTATTTTATTAACCTATAACCCTGTAATTATTCCAGTGCAGACACTGCGCACCTCATGGTAATCCATGTTTGTTAGAGTTAATGCACATCCTTAAATGGGTCACTCCGGCCTTATTTTCCTCATGTCCTTCTAATTCCTTAATGAATCTTCCTCCTCTTGCAGACTTCGATGGCGTGCTCTACCGCATGTCTAATCCCGATGGGGACAAAGCAAAGCTGATGATCAGTATTTCACTCAAGTTCTACAAAGATCTTCAGGAACACGGCACTGATGATGTGAGTGACCTTTAACCCAGGGATATCTGTGTCTTTATAATGTGTGGACACAAGCAACACTGCCAAGCGGTTTCATTCTTTATTAATATTTCTTTGCTGGAATTTTTGATTTCTCTTTCCATCCTTCACTTTCTAATTTTGCTCACAGTCCCATCCTATTCAGTAAAATGCCGGTAAACGCCAATGTACCGTTGTCTGTTTGTGATCCTGACTTAAAGATCGTTTCATCTCTCATCTTCATACATTTCCTTTTTTTCAAATAGTTCTTTCCACCCTGCACATCTTATACTGCCTGGTTGCTTGTTTTGTGTCTAAGAGCATCTGTAATGCAAAAAATGTGTAGAATAAAATAATAATCTACTTTCAAAAAGTAAACCCCGAAGAACCTTCTATAATTGCAGCTGGATTTCTTTCTTTTTTGTTTGTTTTTTTAAACATAGTTTGATGTATACAAGAGCCAAGGTGTAGCGGATAGGGGTTAAAATAAATTCCTCTCCTCCTTTTTTGCAGAAAGATATTTTTGACCCCCCCTAGTTGTTTTCATTTAACAATTGGTATACTTATTGGTAAGGTCTAACGAGTGGTTTATATAGGGCCATATACACCAAAGAGTGAATTGACCAGGGAATTTCAAATTTAAGGCCAAACTAGCCAAGTTGGGAGGAAAAAAAAAAATCCCTGTTCAGTTGAGTTAGAGAATTTTTCCAACTCTGCTACTTAGGTCTTACATTTGAAATTTTCCTTCATCAATAAAGAATTCCATTTATATAATGGGGGAACACATTGCTTGCTAGAGTGTAAAGGAAAAGGTTTTCAAATTCAGTGAGCTTCTCCTTTTGTGCAAACTGTTGACTGACTGAGAATGTGTGCGCTCTTGAGTTCATGCTCGCTTGAGAGTGGCAACACAGAAAAGGTAGACAGATCATGGGTACATGTATGGGAGTGTCTGTAGCATGCTATGTGAGTGTGTAAGTGCTAGCTATGTGCATGGATTGTATGTATATATATATATATATATATATATATATATGTGTGTATAAGTGATGTTTACGCACCATGCATACATAACATTGTAATCAAACCATTAATATATATAGGATCTCCTGCTGTTATTCTAGTGGGAATATAACATTTGTTTCACATATTACTGTCCCCGTCCTCTCCTCCCTGTAGCCATGTCTGTGTAGTATTTGCATTCATCAGGTTCAGTACAGGATGTTTCTCTCTGTTATATGAACGTAAGAGGGGAACGAAGCCTTTTATGGAAGAAAACAAAGAGCCTTCTCTAGTGCTGTGTGTGCAGCCGTGTGGTCGAAGAACAGGAAGCGTGTCAGGGCTCCTGAGTCACTGAAACAGGGCCGGCCTGCAACACATTAACATAGTCTGCTCTGCATAAACACCGACACCACTGGAATGTAACTCTGATTCAGCAAAGCATTCTTCGTACTCCTCGGCCTGTAAAGTGTGCAGCCCGACTAACCGTCTTTACAGCCGTATATGTGATAAAAGGGGGGTTTTCATAGAATACTCCACAATTATTTATTTTTTTATTGTGCCCCAGCATTGCTTTTACATTTAACTCTTATTGTGCCTTACATGTGATAATATTCTTTGTTCTCTTTGGTAGATTTGAAAGTGTGTTTTGAGTTAGTGATTGCATTACTTCATGACACAACAGCTCTGTAACTTCCTTTCTCAGCCGATTTTATATTTTATAAATATTCCAGGAAGGTTCTTGTTTTGTAACCGTTTTACTTTTACATGTCTGGCACGTAAACCTCTGGAAGGTTTTGTAATCCAGGTTTCTTGGGGCTGCTGATTTTCCAAACTGACTGGGTTTGCAGCACTTTCTGATCCTTTTGGATTTTCAAACAAAGTTATTATGAGATCTGGCCTATCTAGTCTGCCTACAGGAGCAATCTAGATGTTAATGCCTCAAGGGTGCTTTGGTGAGATAAGAATAGCAAACACAACAAGATCAGTGTATTCTCAGGAACACAACATTGTGAGAACCAGAATCTCCCGAAATTTTCATCTGTACAGCTCACGTTTCAATTAAAGGGACAGTATCGTCCCTAAACTCACTTCTGGTGCAAGATGATCACTGCTTGTATAGTGCACAGGCTTTTTTCCTAGTGTGATTTGAGGCTGTCATTCTGCATGAATCACATTTTTAATATTTGACTCAATCCCTCCCCCAATTATTACTCTGCATGTTTGTTGTAGGTGCTGTAGCACTGATTATATAGACACTGAGGATATAAAGTTTTGTTTCATTTAGTCACATCCTGTGCTCTAGCAACTGAATACATAATGTGGACTCTGAGTGACCTTGCTCTTGAACATGGTAGGACAGTGCAACACATTGTCTGATCTCTAGAGAGAGACAGGAAATTCCATTAATTTGAATTAAATTATTCTCATTGGTCCCTGCAACAAAAAAATAAAAAAAGAAATTGACTTTTACTCATCTAATGTGGGCAGTACTGGCTTCTTGCAAACTGCTGTAATTTCACAATTTCATCTAGCTGTAAGTATTTTATATTTTAAGCAATGCAAAATGTAAGACATGCCTTTTAAAGTACTTAGAAAGCACATTAATATACATTAATATTTAGAAGCACTGGACAGTCTCTGCTGGTTTAAATTCAATCAGTAAAGTGTTTTTTGTTGCTTTAACAGATCATTCTAGTCCTAAATAATCCTATGACAAATGAATGCACACTTTAAAAATAAAGTTTTGATCTGCGTTTATGTCCATTTCCTTTTGTAAATAAATGTATTTTTCTTTCCGTTTTTGGTATATTCATCTTCCCTTTTGCATTTTTTTTTCCTTACAAACTCTTAAAGGGACACTACCACTTACATATAATGTAACTAGATTACTTGTGCATTTAAAACACACACATATATACGACACATGGCACTGTTACTATTTTATTTTTTCTTTGTTTGAATTAATTGCAAAAGTAAAAAAAAACATTAGGTGTCTATTACCAGCATCCATTTTGAGACTTACCCATGATGCAACATTCTCCAATATCTTCCAGCAAGTCTCACTTTACAACTGTGGCCAGAGCCTGCGTCATGATGTCATAAGACACACCCCTGCTCTTTTACTGGCTCCTGTGTATCCCTAGTGGACAAGACTAGGTGGCTGTGTACAACTTTTTATTTTATTTAACCTGCTTTCCAACACAAAGAGAGAACATATACAAAGAACTATTATGAGCCATGAGATGCATATTGTATTGAGTGTTGAATTCCCTTTATTTGCACTTCTGTGATAAATCAATAACTCATGGTGATCCATTTAAATAGCAGAGTATTCGTATGTGCTCCCTTCACCTGACTGTTTTTTTTTTTTTAACAGGTCTTGAAGAATGTATATGGGGATTACTTGGTTTCCCCTGAGCCAGGTAAAAGCTCCTTTAATTTTAGTGTATATGTGTGTGTGTGTGTATATATGTATATATGTATGTATGTATGTATGTATGTATGTATATATATATATTATAATATATATTTTTTTTCTTCAAAAGATATATTCATACAGTGTGTGTTTGTATGTAATTTAATTTTATATTTTACTGCATATTAAATCAAGAAAAGTCACATGCAATCACAGCAGGGTAACGGAGATTGCTATCAAATCCTGCCTATAAACAGCCCTTATGACTGATTTGTCTCACTAATATTTTCTTTGGGTTGGAGTCTACCCAGTCGTCCTGTGACCCAGGTACAGGACACTCATAGGCCGAAATAACTTAGATTATGTGTCCGATGTGCCTTGTATAACAAGTTAGGTACGGTTTGTATTGGGGAACCCAGCACAAGTAAGCTTGATTACCATCCCTTGTGCTGAAATGCCTAGCTGTGCTATGAGTTAAAGTGAATTGACAAGAGAACATTTTCCTGCAGGTTACAATGTATCCTTGATGTACGACCTTGAGTCCCTACCTCCAAACAGAGACTCCGTCATTCACCAAGCCGGGATGCTCAAGCGGAATTGTTTTGCGTCAGTGTTTGAGAAGTACTTCAAGTTTCAGGAAGAGGGGAAGGATGGCGAGAGCAGAGCGGTGATCCATTACCGAGAGGACGAGACCATGTGAGTCTTCTTTCCCCAAATAATGTACTAAATAAATCCTAAGCCAGGGCTAGGCAACCTTCAGAACTACATTTCCCTTGATGCTTTTGCCAGCGTTACGGCTCTAAGAGCATTATGGGAGTTTACAACAGCTAGAGTGCCACGTTCCATGGTATAGCGGTATTGTATAAAGAACTCACTTTAGTTTATTCTCCTTCATGACAATTGTCATATTAAGTGGAGTAATTTGGGGTTTATCTCTTCAGTTAAAATTCCTTTACAAGCCCTGTTTATTTCTAGCATTGTATCCCAATCGACTGATTCTTATTACTTTGTTTTCAGGTATGTGGAAGCCAAGAAGGACAGGGTGACTGTTGTGTTTAGCACAGTGTTTAAAGATGATGATGATGTCATTATTGGAAAGGTGTTCATGCAGGTGAGCTGCTGTCAGGTCGATTCCTGCAAACTGTGCAGCATTTTCATAAGGCTTTTTATCACTAATCCAAGTGGGCTGGTATTCATGCACAAGATCACTTTGGATAAGCACAATGGGCATTCCAGATAAAGAACCGTTTTGGGGCAATAATATAAAGAGGTGCAATCTGCAGGAATACCTTATTTGCTCCAATATAGGGCAATGATTTTTCAGAACAAATGCTCTGAAAAAGTGACCAACTTATATTCAAGGAAGATGTCTGATTACAACTAAGGCAATTGAGGTTTGCATATTACAAGGTGGTGGTCAGTTCACCAACCACAACATTTTCTGATCATAAGAATGAGATCTAGGTTACTCGCAGAGCTGCAGGGAATGTCGCGGCACAGGATGTGTCCTCCTCTGACCTGCCTCCTGCATGCCTGACCTCCAGGTGCTCAGACTTCTCTCAGGCCATGCGCAGACATTCCTCCACTAGGCACCAGGGATGAGTCCTGGGGTTCTGAATCAATATATGTCAGCCCAATGAAAAGTAATGTGGGGGCAAAGGAAGAAATGGAATATTTTTATTAAAAATGTGAAGCAATATTTACTACCAATTTTTTTTTTTTTTTTTAATCTATAGGTTCACATGATATTTAGGACTTTTCTTTTTTTTCCGCTCCTTAAGATACGTTTTATATTTGAGCAAATACAGTATTCTACTGGTGATTGTTTTTAGAGTTGTGCTTTGTGGCAAAAAAAATAATATATATATTTTTCGGGAGGCTTCCAAAGTTTTTGTAAGATTTGGGATTGGGCTTATTGCTCGTGTTAGAGGTCACCCCTGAGTAGGCAAAGCAGTAGTAATACAGGGAAGGGTTCATGGGACAGACCTCCCATGACAATGACCCCCTTTTTTTTTTTGTCCATTTCAGGAGTTTAAGGAAGGACGGCGTGCGAGTCACACTGCACCCCAGGTGCTCTTCAGCCACCGGGAGCCACCACTGGAATTAAAGGACACCGACGCAGCAGTGGGTGATAATATTGGATACATCACCTTTGGTGAGTATTTGGTAGTGTCCTCCCAGTCTTAACTCCATTCCCTTGCTAATGATCCATAAGGTGTGTGTCATGAAGACAGACCATTCTAACCTGTGATCTTCTGTTTCCATAGTGCTCTTTCCTCGGCACACCAACACCAATGCACGAGACAATACAATCAACCTTATCCACACATTCCGGGATTACTTGCACTATCACATCAAGTGTTCCAAGGTACTGTACCAGAGCAGCCACTTAGATCACACAATCTGACCTAAATAGGGGGACATGTATAAAAACGCCCACACTGCAAAGTTTGATATGTATAACGGCGGTGGTTACGCTTCTTTTATAACTCCCGACACTTTGCAGTGAGGGACAGAGGGCGCTCTGTCAAACTGGCGTAGGTTCCCCGACACACATCAGGCGCTTTTTTTTTTTTTTAATATACAAAAAAGAGCGACGACACAACCTATAAATATATCTACGCGGACTCCTGTAAGTCTGCTTTATGCATTGGCACACACACCGTTTGCACCAGTATTTGTTGCAACCTGTGTGTTTATACATGCCTCCCCATAGTGACTAAAATAAATGGATAATCACCTACATTGTTCTTTGAACATCAGAGATACTTACTTGCCGCACACCAGTGTTTATGCCGGTTGAATTTTGCCTTGGTTATCTGCAAATCAGAGGCAGGTTTTGTGAGATAAGCCAGTGTTTAATACTTCAGTAAAACAGGCTGGTACAAAACAGCAATAAACCACACACAGTGAAAAGGACGCGTTTCGTGCTTCAAAAGCACTTAACCATAGGCCTATGATTAAGTGCTTTTGAAGCACGAAACGCGTAAGATGTCCTTTTCACTGTGTGTGTTTTATTGCCTTTTTGTATCAGCCTGTTTTACTGAAGTATTAAACACTGGCTTATCTCACAAAACCTGCCTTTGATCGTGAGCTCCTTCCACAAACCGTTTTGCTTCTTTTTTGAATCCTATTGTACGGGCTGGATAGCCTGGCGTCGAGGGAGGCTCCACTCTGTCATCAGGCTGAAATCGGAGGTATTATTTATTTGGTTTGTCTGACCGAGGAGGTACACCAGTGCTCTTTCTTTTATCTGCAAATCACACAGATGCAGACTTCCATGTTACATGTCTGCCTATAGTCAATAATGTAAAACCAAAATTTTTTATGCTTTATTTATTTTTTCTCCATTATGTAATTACACTGACATTTATTTATATTGCGCCAAAAATGTGTGTAGCGCTAGGTACAGAGAAGAGAGGTCCACTACATACTAAGTTAGATGAACAGACTGATACATGAGGCAGAGAGCCCTCTATAATTATATTAACTGTCGACAATCCGTTCAGATTAAAAACTCATCATGTGATGTCCCTCTTGGGCTTCCAGTGGGGCCCGTACCACTTCTTTATTTCTCATACCGTGATATTCTGCCTCCAGGCTTACATCCACACTCGCATGAGGGCGAAAACATCCGACTTCCTTAAGGTCCTGAACCGGGCTCGTCCTGATGCTGAGAAGAAGGAAATGAAAACTATAACGTAAGTGGCATTTAATGGACCTAAACCAGATATGTCTTATAGCGCCCCGGAAATGCCTCGACATCTTACATTACATTCAAGGTTTGTTATTGGAATGAGTGCTAAACTCTTACCAGGAAAGGTTAAAGCATCTTAACATGTATAGCTTGGAGGAAAGACGTAACAGGGGGGATATGATAGAAACATTTACATACATAAAGGGAATCAACACAGTAACGGAAGAGGGTATATTTAAAAGAAGAAAAACTACCACAACTAGAGGACATAGTCTTAAATTAGAGGGGCAACGATTTAAAAGTAATATCAGGAAGTATTACTTTACTGAGATGGTAGTGGATGTATGGAATAGCCTTCCAGCGGAAGTGGTAGAGGTAAGCACAGTGAAGGAGTTTAAGCATGCGTGGGATAGACACAAGGCTATCCTAGCTATAAGATAGGGAACTGGGGACTAATAAAACTATTTAGAAAATTGGGCAGACTAGATGGACCGAATGGTTCTTATCTGCTGACACATTCTATGTTTCTATGTAGCCGTCACTATTGTGTAGGTGGACAAATATAATTCAGTAAGTGAAGTAATAGACTAGTGGCGAGGCCAGAAAAATGAATATATATTCTCATTTGTAATATACAATGTCAGCTGATTACTTGGCCTTTTACACTAATGGATTTAGATATTTTATCCCTGCATAATTCAACCGTGGAATCGTAAGTATCTGCCATCCAGCCTCCAAGCAAATTTGTGATTAATTTATATATAAGATGTTCTATAGTGTTTAAATGAAAAGATCGAGGACCTGTTCCTGAGCTTAGTCTGCAAAGGCGTAATATGGCGTGATATGTAACCCAATCTTTAATCCACTATTATTGATATTTGTTTAATTGTAAGGTGATTGGGAGTGACGGGCTTTATTAAATGTAGCTTGCAGATTAAATCTGCAGTAAGTAGGGTGGGGTGCAGCTGAAGGGAGCTGACATTATTCAGGATATCCGGGTGTCTGCATTAAGATCCTGTTACACGGTTTACTCTTTAAACTTGTGAAAGATGCCTAAAAGGGTGTTTGTATTGGAAATGAATCTGGCTGCCTTCCTCAACTACATTTCCCATAATTCCCTCCACTCGTTAAAGAACCTTTAATCAGGGGTGTTAAAGTCTTTGTTTCTTTGCTTTTTCCACTCCCCCCCTCACACCTTTTTATTTTCAGCTATTCTTATAAGGGTCCCTGTGCTAAATAGCCTAGGAATATTGTTTTGGCACTCTCTCTATACCCAAGGGCTTGACAAATATATGTAGATCTCACTAGCCAGGCTAGTTACTTTTTGGAGCCAGGGATATGGTACTTGGCGTTCTTTTTATTATTTTTTTTTTTTTAAATAATCAAAAAATGACAGGAGCCAGCGCTAGGGTTTTAGGAGCCATTGTGTGTCAATCTCTGCCACACCTTAAAAATTGTTATGGCCGTGACCCAAGTTTAAGTGATTAGCTGATATATGTTTAAATGTACCTGATTTTTCTCAATACATGCACCTGTGTCAATGTCCGTACCACTGTTTTACCCACTACTTGTATGCAAGCTTGGAATGTTTCTATTACGTGTACATAGATATGTTATCTAATATAGCAGGACAATGCTTCTGGAAAGATTACAGCCCCCAAGGGCTAAGGTTTCAGCCTCTTGTTTTAGTGACTTCTCACCTCCTGACTGTGATATCATTGAATTTTGGGGGGGCTTGCATTGTTCCTTGTTTGAGTTTCACTGCAGGCCAATAGCTGATGTTTTGTTAATATTCTCCCTTTGTAGGGGCAAGACATTTACTCGCTGATCACATGTCTGCACACCAAGTCGGACAAGTGAAGTGGCATCAATTAGCATCTTTCCCTCCCTGGCATCCAACAAAAAAAAAGAGAGAAGAAATCCAGATGGAACGGTTCCGGTGTGATTTGCTTCCTGGAGTCCAATTCCATGAGTAAAATGTATTTGAAGCTGTGCTTTGCCAATACTGAAAAGTAAACGAAACAGACCGGTGTGTCATATCTTCTGTTTTACCAATGTCCCCCCTTCCCCGCCATGTTTTGCTTCTGTATTTACTTGTTTCTTATTGGACAAACAAAAATCCTGAAGAACATACCTGTGCGTATGGATTGAGAAGTTGACTGTAATTTGTTTTGGAATTGTTGAATAAATAAATCTTTCTATCCAGATGTTAGAAGAGCTTGTTTGTTTTTCATATTAAAAACTAAACTTCAATGAAATTCAATCAGAATTCCTAAAAATTTGAAGATGTCCGTTTCCCTGATTTACGGAAAACCTCTCCATTTTCCTTTCCTATGGTCACACGATGCCGTACTTATCTAAAAATTGTTTAGTTGGACAGTGTTGTTTTTTTTTTTTTTTGGTACTGCTGCTTGAGCACAGGTGGTTTACCAACTGGTGAAAAAATATGGAGTTGCCCATATGTTTACGTATTTCTATCAATTTATATATAAAATTATATACATATTTTGCTCCAAATAATGTATTTGTTCCCTGACTGGGTCACAGAAGAAGGAAAAAGAAACCAACAAAATGATTTGATATTTCTTCATTTATTTAAAAATGCTAAGTTGGTTTACAAACTTTCAGAATGAGAGCTGTTTCACAAATGGAGATTTTTATTTAGCATATGAAGCCGGCTTTCCCATTCCAAGGCCGTCTGAGATTTGTTAAGAGTACGTGGAGCTGTTTTCTTTTTCACTATCTGATCTGCACGCTGGACGATGAAGATACACGTTCGCCATCCACGATTTCCCATTCTGTCACCATTACCTTCTGAATAGTCTGTAGAGTGCGGTCTGTAGGAGAAAGGTGGAGAGATCAAAGCCAATTCTCTGAACGATGGTTTGCGGTTATCCGCGTTGCTAACGAGCAATATTATTTCTAAAACCAGCGCACGCAAAAATGGTGCCCAATAGTGGCGTTCTTGTGATTTGAGGCAATGGATAACTAACTCCCGACAGAAGAAGATATATTGTGCAATCCGCGCTGGTCCGCATAAAACTGGAGAGCTAAATAAGTGCACATAAAACTGGAGCGCTAAATAAGTGCACATAAAACTGGAGCGCTAAATAAGTGCACATAAAACTGGAGCGCTAAATAAGTGCACATAAAACTGGAGCGCTAAATAAGTGCACATAAAACTGGAGCGCTAAATAAGTGTCTGGTCCCCCCACACTTCTGGGGTGGTGTGTTCAGTTCCAGGGCACTGAAAGTATGAAAAACCAGCATTTATTAACCAAACAATGCTATTTGATTAGTTTACCTTTCCCACAATTTAATATGTGTCTGTTTTTCATAGGGGGCGATAGTGGAGCCAGCACTCGCTGACATCCAGGCTGCCCCCATTAGAGCAATTAGGGAGCAATCTGGTGCTTTGCAAAGGCAATTGGGTGCAACCTGGCCATGTGGAAACAATGTGGTGCTGCTGTAAGGTATGTGCGAGGAATCTGGTGTGGTGGAAAGGAGTGTGACAAATGAGGTGAAGTGCAAGAGTTAAGTCAGGGCTAGGGCAGCCGAAAACGAAATACACCAATGCATATTACTGTGATTATTGTACAAAACAATTATTTAGGGACTGTTTGGTGGCCAAAATGCATTTTCCAAATGTTAATGAATGTCAATGTGCTTCCTAAGTACTCTAAAATGCATGTTTTACATTTTGCATTGCTTAAAATATTTAAAAAACTTATAATAACTTGTGAAATTATAGCAGTTTGCAAGAAACCAGAATTGCCCATACCAGCTGAGTAAAAGTCCATTTCCTTTATTTTTGCTGCAGGAACCAATGGGAATAATGTAATTCAATTGAATGGAATTTCCTGTCTCTAGCAATGTCATCAGACAATGTGTTGCACTGTTAAGAGGTCCTACTACAAGGTCACTTAGAGTCCACACAATGTAGTCTATTCCAGCAGCACAGGAAGTGACTACATTAAAACTTTATATGCTCAGTGTCTATAAAATCCGTGCTGCTGCAACTGCAGTAAACATGCAGAGTAATCACTGGGGGAGGTCTGAGTAAAATATAAAAAATGTGATTTATGCAGAATGCCTGCATCAAATCACACTGGAAAAAAAAGCCTGTGCACTATACAAGCAGTAATCTTCATCTTGCACCAAAGTGAGTTGGGGGACCAGACTGTCCCTTTAATGGAGAATCTCCTGTCTTCCTTGAACAATCTTCACTTACCCAGTCCTCACTTACCCCCTGGCTGTGGGGCCGTAGAATCGTCATCTCTGGAAGACAGAAAATTGGACAGATAATGTGTTGCTTGACACAACAGACCATTTTTTTTTTTTTTAAAAACAAAACTTTTTTTGCATAAAAGGATTTTGACAAAGACAAGTGGTCTAATGTGGGAAAAAAACCCTGTGAACCAAGTCTGGGTGACATTTGCATGTAATTTACATGGTGAAAGAACCTGAAAGGTTGAACTTATGTTATCAATATATACAAGGAATATCAGTAATGTCTTCAAATGTTACATTTTTAAAGAGCTAAATAATGTGTTTTGTTAACATGAAATACAAAGATTTATAACTATCCTATACACGGATGTGTGTTCCTTGGGCAGCTAGGGCACTCAGCCTCAGGCACTTCCTTTCCAGGGCACTGCCCATAGAATCCTATCAATTAATTAGGCCAACTCATGAAAAAAAATAATTCATGTAGTCTGTCGAGATGAAAATAATATTAATCTGTTGGGAGTATTGTTTTAAACACTGATTTCTGTAAAAAAAAAAAAAAAAGTTTATGGTGGTAGAGCTTTTATCCTGTGAGATACTAATCCCCAATATCTAAGATACCTACTTGTCTGTGACACCCTCCATCAGCGTACGGTAGTCATGAATCTCATTTTCCAGTTTAGATTTCAGGTTCAGCAAGGCCTCGTAATCGCGGACCTGGCGCTCTATGTCCGAACGGCAGGCCGCAAGCTCATCCTGAAGGCCGGCAAGCATGTGATTGAGTTCTGCTAACTTGGATGCGTAATGGTCTTCCGTGTCCTTCAGGACATGGTCCAAAGAATCCACCTGTCAATGGTGAAGAAGCAGAACAGCGTCAAGGAACATTATTATAACGACAAGTGTCGGTTACTGTACCTTTAAACACCACCAAAAAAAATTCTGAACCACTATATAGCGCAACACAGATCTCTTTATATAAAATATTGCCGGGCTTGTCTACCCGCTAAGATGCTATATTCCACACTGAGGGAAAGATGGTTTGGTAGAATTTGGAAAGATCTACCTGAATCAAGTCTACAAAAAAATGTTTGCATTAAAAAAATTTTTTTGCAGACATAACGGAGGCAAATATCATGTGATTAGCGTAAAACTAGAAGAACAAGAATAATATAAGCATAACAGCAACATTATGTTTTTACAAACTCTATGCTACATAGTATTGAATTGACTTTTTTTTTGTAAGAGAAGGAAGAAACATTTAGCTCCAGTAGTAGACCACCACACACAGATTCTAGTACAGAAGAAGTGTACAGTGGCCCTTTAATCATATGATCACATACAACGGCTATGTTCCAGCCTACTAGTAGTGTGAATTAAAGGACAACTGTCTCCAAAAACAAGTTCTGTCTAATTGAATGATTGCATCAAGTGTAGTCATTTTAAAGAGAAATGCTTTAATGAACGAATACAAAACAATACCTTACTGATCCTTCTTTGCTTCGTATGGCTCTATCGGAAGGCAGACATATTTGAGTCAGATATTTCATTTTGACCAAAGATTCTTAACAACATGTCTGCCTCCTGATCATTTTGAGGATATCCAAAAAGATGACAAGGGAGATTATTACTTTTCAGCAGTCATTCTCAAACCAGTCCTCACGGGCCCCCAAACGTTCGAGGATTAAGGGGATCCCCAGTTGTGTTTAAATGAGACTATGAATACACGATGTATCTGCCACGTTTTAAAATGTTACATTCCTACAGGGCCCAAAAAATTTGTGTATGGCAGAAATTCCTAGTTTTGTTAAAATGGAAAAATAAATATTCGAGTTCCTTGGGCAGCTAGGGAACTCTGCATCAGAGACTTCCTTTCCAGGGTACTACCCATAGAAAGCTATGTGTGAATAAGAGCAACTCATGAAAACAAACACATTTTTTTTTAATCAATGATCTCTGTTAAGGAAAAACTGGAGGCTTGATATCTGGATCCATAGATTAAATAATGTTCAGATGGTATTTACAGGTACATGTCATATAGTCTGTCTAGATTAAAATAATATTAATCTGTTGGGAGAATAATTTTTAAGGTGTAAGTGGTAGAGTGTCTTTACAGTGAGATACCAATACCAAATATGTGCTTCAAGCCACGTAACCATGACCCCTTGATATCCTGATAGACATATTCTGTCTCATGTCCCAATGTCGCCTATAAATTGAGATACATACTTGTCTGTGACGCCCTCCAGCAGCGTACGGTATTCATGAATCTCATTTTCCAGTTTAGATTTCGGGTTCAGCAAGGCCTCATAGTCACGGACATGGCGCTCTATGTCGGAATCTGGGTCCTTGAGGACTGGTTAGGGAACCACACCGGGTGTTCTACATATTCTTATCTAAACAGTTAATCCCTAAATCCTAAACCATTGGGGAGGCTGTCATGTCTAGTCTGAGAATGCCTTTTTATTCATCGTTAAAGGAACATTAAACATTAAAATGTCCGCGGACAATACATGTCCCAGGTTCTATATTAGAAGCACAAGTGAAAAATAACAATTAGTGTCCCTTTAATTTGTTTGGTTCAAGGTCTGGTCAGCAATGTAACAACATGCTTCAACAGTCACATCTTAGGCACTGCGTAGGTTACTCCGTCACATGCTATGTAGGGTGATCTAAAGGTATACTCAGGGAATATGTATACCATAGGACTACATGAAATTCACTCGTCTTGCTTCCTAAGCAGCGACCCCTGGGTCTCTCCATTTTATTAATGCCAAGTAATCCATAATGGCCAGCAAACTCCTGCTTTATGGCACTCATCCCATCGCTATCAGCTGCTCACCGTCTTCTGTAGGGTCTGGTGTTCCACCTCCAAGGTCTGAAGCTGGCGCCGCAGGTCCGCCACATCTCTCTTCGCTTGGTCCAGAGCCTTTGTGTTCACGTTGGCCTCCTGAGACAAGGTGTCAAACTGCGAGGAAAGGGAGAGAGCATTGATTCGGATTAACCCCCTGTGATGCATGCAAGACAGTATCCTAAAGCACCACTAACTTTACTATCTCTTTATGTGTAAATATGCCTTCATTGCATACAATTGCCACAACTGTGTGCAAGCAGGGATAGCCATAAGCTGATGAGTTCTTGCGGATTTGTGATTGGTCACTTGGATTGCTACACCTGAGGGCAAGCAGGAAGAAGCCTTCTTACATTTAGGGCTTTTATTCAGGAAAGAGGGAATTGAGAAGGGAGTTTCAAACTTAAGGCCAATGTAGGCACTGATTTTGAGCCTTGCCTTTGTCTGATAAGTGCTCTCAGCGTGTGCGCGGTTCTGCTCCGCCATTTTCTCATACTGGCTGCGGATCTGCGCAATGCTTTCATTCAGGTCGGACTTCTTGGGCGCCTCCACTTCCACGTTTACGTTATTATTGGCGATTAGCGATTGGAGAGATGCCACGTCCTGCACAAAACAACATCACCAAGATATATTAATTCACATTTTTATTTTCAGCATCGGTGCTGTTACCATAAATGAAGTGGCCGCTTAGGGCCTCCACTGGTTTCGGGGGTCTCCATGTTGCCTAATTGAGGGGGTACCATTTTGGAGAGGCGAGAAAAAGCTGACACACAGACACCCACCTGATCTTTTTTGAGTTTGTTCCCCCAAAACCTAGAACTGACCCTGGATCTCAGCAAATAATTTAGATGCACAGAACTGCATAAGATTCTTCTAATGTCTGTAATGACGAATTTTCTATCATTTTCATTGTGATTACTGTGTATTTTATGTGGATCTGTATTTTGATGTTAAATTAAAGGTATTTTATACGTTTAACCTTCTGCCTGGTTCTATCTATTTATATAATGTACTAATCCGTGTGCAACACTAATAGCCATTTTTTAAAATTATAGTGAGCGATATTCTGTTTATTTATGCTTATAAACTAATAATTAATATTAGATATTTTGTTTGTTCATTTTGCCATCTTCCTGTTTAACACACTGATGGCTAACCTTGGCCTTGCAGATGTTAGGGCACCACATATCCCATGATTGATGATCAGTTGGCCTTTTGACTGACAGATCGTCATGGGATAAGTAGTTCCCAAACATCTCAGTGCCAAGGTTAGCCATCACTGATCTAACAAGTTACAGGTCACAGTACTAAACCAGTTAGAGGACAACTGTCGGGAAAAAATAATTTCTAATTAACTGAAAGATTGCATCAAGTGTAGCCATTTTAAATACAAATTCTTTAATGAAAAAATACAAATAAAGTAACCTACGTGGCTGTTTAGCTCTATTAGGAGGCTGACATTTTGATGGCTCAGGTGAAAGAAGATCTGACCCAAGATGTCTGCCCCCCTGATTGAGCTATACAAGGAAAGAAGGCTTTATTTCTATTCTTTCATGAAATAATTTCTATTTAGAACGCCTTCACTTGATGCAATCTTTCAGTTACACAAAACTTAGTTTTTGTAGATAGTTGTTCTTTAAAATGTGTGTGCTTCATTGAGGCAGCTTCCGTACCATCGCCAGTGTTCTGATCAACCTGACATCTAACATCACACTATGAGTTAAGCAAATACCACAACCCGTGAAACTAAAGGCAAACAGTACTGGGTTAAAGACTACTACGGGGTGTTTCCTGTATCCGGATGAAGGAAAGATTTTTTTTTTATGTCTCAGTCGAGAAACACACCTTCTAAATAAACATCTCATAGAAAAGAATCATGTATCTTTTTTTAGCACAAAAAAAAAATTGAAAAGACAATAACCTAGGTGAACCTAAATAAAGTGAGTAGTGTACAGTATATAATAAAATAATGGAATGTGTTAGGCTCCTCCCAGAAATGATGTGGGTGTAACCTAACATTAAATGGAATCTACCACGTTTAATACCATGGCATATTTTACCATAAGCAGAGTCTAAATAATTGTAAAATTGTTTTTTTTACACTAGTATAAATGTACGTTTTACATTTGAGAATTTTAGATTCTCACCTATTTTTTTTTCTTTCACTTTTCTAAGTAAATACATTCAAACCTTATATAACCGCATTGCTGTAATTAATTGTTCACTCTGCAACATATCTTTAATTAAAACAAAGTTAGTGAAAGGATCAGCCAATCCATCGTTGGGTTAGATATCCGTTTAGAAGCTCTGAAGAATGGAAGCCAGAGAATATAACTTTTCTCTCTGGTTTTTCAAAGAGTGGAAAAAAAATCTAAAACATAGAGCAAACGATATTCAACTGATATCCATACTAATGTACAAACAGTAACAGTACAATAGTTGTGACTGTTAAATGGGATAATGAATCTATTTAATGGAGTGTCCCTTTAGACCTATAAGAGAGACTGGACATGTTTTATTTGCCAACATAGGAGATTCCAGTCTCCTGGGATAACAGGAACAACTCCTCTTGACCAACTTGGGTTCCACTTTACATAGAAACATAGAATGTGTCGGCAGATAAGAACCATTCGCTCCATCTAGTCTGCCCAATGTTCTAAATACTTTTATTAGTCCCCCGTTCCCGGTCTTATAGCTAGGATAGCCTTGTGTCTATCCCACGCATGCTTAAAATCCTTGACTGTGTTTACCTCTACCACTACCGCTGAAAGGCTATTCCATATATCCACTACCCTCTCAGTAAGGTAATACTTCCTGATATTACTTTTAAATCGTTGCCCCTCTAATTTAAGACTAGTTGTGGTAGTTTTTCTTCTTTTAAATATACTCTATTCCTTTACGGTGTTGATTCCCTTCATGTATTTAAATGTTTCTATCATATCCCCCCCTGTTTCGTCTTTCCTCCAAGCTATACATGTTAAGATGCTTTAACCTTTCCTGGTAAGTTTTATCCTTCAACCCATGAACCAGTTTAGTAGCCCTTCTCTGAACTCTCTCCAAAGTATCAATATCCTTCTGGAGATATGGTCCTCCAGTGCTCTGTACAATACTCCAAGTGAGGTCTCACAAGTGCTCTGTACAATACTCCAAGTGAGGTCTCACCAGTGCTCTGTACCAGAGGCGGCTCTAGACTTTGTGAGGCCTTAGGCGAAAGTCGAACATGAGGCCCTCACGGACACACATTATTAAATAAAATATATGCAAGTGATAATAAAAATGAACTGTAGAAATAGCATATTTCAAGATCAGACTCAAATCCCAGCTTCTAGAAATGAACAGCTCCTAGAATTTTATTTGTCTCATAATTATTCTACAAACATCTATAAACATTTGGTATAGATAAAATTGTGTGCGGCTGACATTGTTATTGCTGTGTCCTAAATGTGAACACTAACACATATCACACAGTCACACACTCAGAAAGCACACAATCACACACTAACAGAAACACTCAGCCAGAAGGAAAGGTGCTCAATGTTGAAAGTGGTCTCACAGAGCACGTTGTGCTAGAAGATTGGCACTTTGTTCTTCCTCACAGCACCGGATGCACTGTGATTTAGCCATTCAATATGCCAGGATTTTGCCCCTCAATATGCCAGGATTGTGCCACTCAATCTGCCAGGATTTTGCCCCTCAATATGCCAGGATTTTGACCCTTAATATGCCAGGATTTTGCCACTCTGTGACAGGATTTTGCCCCTCATTATGCCACAATTTTGCCCCTCACAAATCCTAGAATTTTGCCTCTCAATATGCCAGGATTTTGCCACTGTATGCCAGGATTTAGCCTCTCACTATGCCAGGATTTTGCCACTCTGTGCCAGGATTTTGCCCCTCATTATGCCAGAATTTTGCCCCTCACAATGCCAGAATTTTGCCCCTCACAATGCCAGAATTTTGCCTCTCACTATGCCAGGATTTTGCCCCTCATTATGCCAGAATTTTGCCCCTCACAATGCCAGAATTTTGCCTCTCACTATGCCAGGATTTTGCCCCTCATTATGCCAGAATTTTGCCCCTCACAATGCCAGAATTTTGCCTCTCAATATGCCAGGATTTTGCCCCTCATTATGCCAGAATTTTGCCCCTCACAATGCCAGAATTTTGCCTCTCAATATGCCAGGATTTTGCCACTGTATGCCAGGATATTTCCCCTCACAATGCCAGGATTTAGCCTCTTACTATGCCAGGATTTTGCCCCTCACCTCATTATGCCAGGATTTTGCCCCACACTGTGCCAATATTTAGCCACTCATTATGCCAGGCTTTGCTCATTTGTGCCACCCTCCTCCCCCCTTCCCTAGTACTTACCTCCATGCTGCTCTCCGCTGTTTCCTCCGTGCATCTTCTCTCCTGCACGGAGGAATGAAGTTCCGGTCGCGTTTTTTTTTTTTTTACTTTATTGCGCGGGTTCAATAAAGTTTAAAAAAACAAAAAAAAAAAACGTGATCGGAGCTTCCTTCCTCCGTGCAGGAGAGAAGATGCACGGAGGAAACGTCCCAAGTTAGTGTAACAGGGAGCTTAACGGCAGCGTTAAGCTCCCTGTTACATCAAAGGCAATAAGGTGAGTTAGGCAGCCGCGAGGCCCCCGTGAGTGCGAGGCCTTAGGCGGCTGCCTAACTCGCCTAATTAGAGAGCCGCCTCTGCTCTGTACAATACTCCAAGTGAGGTCTCACCAGTGCTCTGTACAATACTCCAAGTGAGGTCTCACCAGTGCTCTGTACAATACTCCAAGTGAGGTCTCACCAGTGCTCTGTACAATACTCCAAGTGAGGTCTCACCAGTGCTCTGTACAATACTCCAAGTGAGGTCTCACCAGTGCTCTGTACAATACTCCAAGTGAGGTCTCACCAGTGCTCTGTACAATACTCCAAGTGAGGTCTCACCAGTGCTCTGTACAATACTCCAAGTGAGGTCTCACCAGTGCTCTGTACAATACTCCAAGTGAGGTCTCACCAGTACTGCGTACAATACTCCAAGTGAGGTCTCACCAGTGCTCTGTACAATACTCCAAGTGAGGTCTCACCAGTGCTCTGTACAATACTCCAAGTGAGGTCTCACCAGTACTGCGTACAATACTCCAAGTGAGGTCTCACCAGTGCTCTGTACAATGGCATGAGCCATTTCTACTTTCTACTCTACTCGACTACTGACCTCTTTATGGCTCTTACGGAGGTGGGACAATTCTTCCCTCAGGTTCTCCACTTCGGACTCCAGTTTCATCCGTAGAAAGTTGGTGTCATCGATTAACTTACGCAACCCCTGGGTATCCTTATTAACCCCATCGCAGATCGCCTGCTCCGCCTCTAGCCTGGATCCACAGGGAATAAAAAGAGTCGTTATTAAGGCCAAAACTATCCATGGTCAACACCCCTGCAGCTAATGTCCTCTGTATCCAGGGAATAACTAATACAAAGCATATGGTATGGATAGGCGCTTACAGGGGCTATGTCGTCTAAATAGTGCACCAGCGAGAAGATAGAGCATACAAATATTGCCTATACATTGGGCTAGTAGAATTACAGACGTACAAAGATTAGGAAAAAATGTGTACTGAACAGCATTTTTACAGCATCATATGTCAACGAGCTACTACAATGGAGACTAGAAGTAGAACAAGTCTGAAACCTGCCTTGAGAGCTTGCACTCTAACGCAGCTCATTCAGGTGGCTGTCAATCTCTTTTACACACTTGTACAATCAGTGTGTCTGTCCCAACAATTTCCTTCTCCAAATAGGGGCACCTCTGTTTAATTTTAATTGGGGGGGGGGGGGGGGGGAGCTGGGACGAGAGATGACTTGGTGACATGTGAGAAGGTGCTTTTTTAATGTGTAAGTTATCCTGTGATCAGCCCACAAAGGTCACAGTGTCTGCCCAGTCGAATGTGTTCAATTATCAATGACCTGTGATGAACTGAGGAGCCACAGGGAGGAAAAACAAAGCCAGATTAGCAGAGCTGGAGAGATTGACAAACTGGAGAATGTTTCATTTCAGCTCAGCTATTTTGGCCTGGATTTTGCAGTTCATTTGTTAATTCATCACAGGTCACTGACTAGTGGTATTTTTAAGACTTTTTGAGAATTTAAACATCCATGCATCTGCAAGCAGAACCATGTTACCTAGTGTATCAGGTCTGTGTCTGTAAAATGGGTACATTTTATTGTTTAATAAAATCCTACTTGACTTTAAAGTCGTCTGCGGCAAGGCGTGCGTTGTCAATCTGCAGAAGTAGTTTGGCGTTGTCCATATTCAAATCTTCTGCCTTTAAATGTGAAAAATAACAGATATCAATGTATACAATGAATACAAATACAATACAATACAACACACATCAACAATAAAATTCATAAAAATAAATGTTATTATTTCTTATCAAAACCAACTCTACGTGCAATCAGTACAACATCCTTGGAAAAAAGGGAAAACAAGCATCTTGTATAGTTTTCATTTAAAAAGTGATAGAAATCATGTTTTTTTTTTTTTTAGCAATACCCATCCTGAATTTCTTTCCTAAAATACAATATACATTCTCACCCAGGTTATACTCTATTGCAGATTTGCATCAAAAAGAGCATTGGCAGTAAAGAAAATCAGAAATCGAATTAGTTATTAGTTTGTGTTACATTACTTATATATTATACAGAAGCCTTTTTCTGACTTGTTTTCTCCATATAGCAAGTTGTTTTCCTGAGAAATCAAGTTGTTATCTTGAGAAAACAAGTCAGAAAAGTATTAAAAATACATAACCCCTCTTGGCTTCCATAATATTATGCTTTGTTTTGTACCATTTGTATTCTGAAGAAAAGGTACAGGAAGAAATTCGGCAGAGTTTGCAAAAATAAAAAGCCCGGAACTAACAGGCTTATCCAGTGCCACAGTGATTTCAATTGATCCACTTGGGAAACAACAGCTAGATTTATACTGTGAGTGCCCGTGGCACTCGTGGCCTGATCAGGCAGGGTACAACTTAATGAAGTGTGTTAATCACAAAATGACAGAAAGTCCTTATTGAAGTGCAGTTTTTGCCACTAGATGTTTACACTATTTAGCTCAGTGGCAGGAATTTGGCTGCAGGAATATACAGGAAAAAAAAATGCAAACTAGTTCCATGGCTGGGTAAGGAAAGCATTTCATTAACTCCATCTTCATCGCTCGTAGAAACCTAGAATGTGTCGGCAGATAAGAACCCTTCGGCCCATCTAATCTGCCCAATTTATGACTAGTTTAAAATAATTAAATTAAAAAAATCTTAATACTTCCATTAATCCCTGGCCTTATCTAGGATAGCCGTATGCCTATCTCATGCATGCTTGAACTCCTTCACTGTATTAACCTCTACCACTTCTGCTGGAAGGCTATTGCGTGCATCCACTACTCTCTCAGTAAAGTAATACTTCCTGAGATTACTTTTAAACCTTTGCAATTCTAATTTAAGACTATGTCCTCTTGTTGTGATAATTTTTCTTTTTTTGAACCCGTTCCTGGTACGTCCTGCGGTGAAGCCTGCATAGGCAGTGATCAGTGGTCGCTGTCTGTGCTTAGCGGATGTTGCTATGATGCCTCGATATTGAGGCATCAAGCAGCACCCAAATTTGGCCCCCAGGGAGGCCTTTCCAATATGATACTTCCCTGTAGCAACACCAGAGATCACTTCTAAATTAACCCTATATCTAGAGTTAGGGTTAGGCTTAGGGTTTCACTTAGGGTTCCAGATGGAGGGTCAGGTCATAGTTAGAACAGGTGGGTTTTTAAAACAAAAAAATCATAGTAAATTATATGATAAGATGAAAATAATGGTATTTAAAGAGGTATAGTATTTAATATGTGTTGGTACATGAAATTAGAAAGAGGAAAATTACAGCTAAACACAAACACTGCATAAATGTAAAAAAAAAATCCATTGTCACAAAGGGTACAACAATTTCAAAACAGTCCTATAACTAAGGGGTTAAAAATACTCTCCTACAGTAAGATGATTGGACTCATACAAGGTGGAAAGGATTCCATAACTGTCGCATCAAGGTGGCCAGTGGGATACTGGGATAATTATACTCCTTTGCCTATGTGGCATGTGCATGACACTTATCACTAAGGCTAGATGATAGCAGGCAACCCTGAAATACATCTACTGATGAGCAATATATCCAGCTGTGCCTCATGGGAATTATATTGATCATGTTGACTGTGAACAGCAGGTCCCATGATGCCCAGCCAGCCAAAAGTCTCCCATAATGTGTTTTAATAAGAAAGCTAATACAAGCCTTTTTCCAAATGCATACTATCTTGGAGTCTCATTTCTATGTCTGGCTAACTATATACTGACAGGAGCTACAGTATCATTAAAATCCGGCTAACTACATACTGAGGGGAGATTCACAATACTACTATCTATGTCCAGCTAATTCAATACTGATGGGAGCTATACTATACCACCCTGGCTAACTATATACTGACAGGAGCTACACCGCATCATCATTAATATCTGGCTAACTACATACTGAGGGGAGATTTACAATACTATGTCCAGGTAACGAAATACTAATGGGAGCTATACTATACCGCCCTGGCTAACTATATACTGACAGGAGCTACACTGCATCATCATTAATATCTGGCAATATCTGTGTGTGCAATTTTCTATTCTTGCCTAGGGCGCAGAAAGAGCTGACTGGACCCCCCCAGCTGAATTACAGCTGTCATGCCTGTAATGAAGTCCAGAACCTCAAATTTTCCCAATGATCTATTTCTAGAACAAATGAAAATTCTAATCATCTTCCCAACCAGGGGTGACCAACTCTTTAGTGTGTAGGGATATATACACCAATCTTAACACAGGAAGTGGACATGCTTCAAATAAGATGCATAGGTTAAGAGAGAAAAAAGTTAAACAAGTTGGAGACATTTTCCAGTTCAGCTAGTAATGCCTGATTCTTGCAGTTCACTTGTCAGTTCACATTCAGTGGTTTCCCAGTTCAGCTAGTAATGCCTGATTCTTGCAGTTCACTTTCAGAATCAGCCAGACACCAGGTAGTGTCACATTCTAATCTGCACTCTATATCATTGGGGAGCTACCTTCTAACATCTCCAGATGTCGTGGACTACATTTCCCTTCCAGCTTTGCCGACAGTCCGGCTGTAAGAGCATAATGGGAGATGTAGTCCACATCTGGGGTGTATGCTAAATACAGCACGGGTAACACTGCTTAACCAGGGATTGTACTGCAGCTGATGTGGACTATAACTCCCATCACGCCTGTGTCCTGACAGTGGCAATCCTTGCACAGGTAAGCAAGGCAGAGGATACTGCTTATCTACGGATGATGCTGCGTGTATTCAGTGAGGGGCTCACCTGTCTGCGCAGATCTTGTAGGGGGGCTTCGTATGTCTCCCAGTCTCTGGCCCCCGGGCACTTCTTGGCTTTAATCTCCTCGATCTCCTCCTGCAGCTTCCTGTTGGCTTCCTCCAGACCCCGGACCCTCTGCAGGTACCCTGCCAGCCTCCCATTCAGCCCCTGCATCACCTCCTGATGGTTATTCTGGAAGAAGGAGTCGAACTCAGAGCGAAGAGCAGGCAGCGCAGTGTCCATCGAGGAGCGCAGAGCAGACAGGTCCATCCCAGAGCGCAAGCTCTGCAGGCGAGAGGTGGATATCCTCCTCTCAGGGGCCCCAGTCTGGCTGGAGGTGCTGCCCCTCCAGGAGGGCGAGTTGGAGGAGCTTTGATAAGACATGGGGCAAACTTTGTTCTATGGGAGCTGCTAGGTCAGTATGATGGGAGTCCAAGTGACCTGTGACCTGGTGACCTCTGGTTCGGTGATCTAGTGACCTGATCACCAGCAGTACTGGATACTCAGGTTCAATATAAAACAGACACAGCTACGTGTCAGACCTGAAGTGGAGGAAAAGCCAGAGACAAGTCTTGGTCTGATCAGATCTGCTCAGGTTGGGTGCAGGTAAAGATGTCACTTTGGGAGCTGGTGGGTAAGTGAGGGGCGAATGGTGCTGGTGGGTAAGTGAGGGGCGAATGGTGCTGAGTGAAGAAGGAAAGTGCTCAGTCTGATCATTATGTGACCTGCTGCTGTTATAACAATGAGAGACAATTTGCATGGACAGGTAAAGGGAGGAGGGCACTGTAGCCACGCCCACTTACACAGGTGAGCTAGAGGCACAGTCACTCAGAGAAACTATACCCAAATTGTATTATTATCAGTCCACAACTGACAAATTATGGGGGGGGGGGGGGCAATAATACTGCAAAGTTCTGCAAGTGGAGCTGACACTTACCTTTAGAAAAGTTTTTGGTTTTTTTTCTGTTGGAAAATAATAAATATTTTTTTTGATCCATGGCAGAAAACTATTTTGATTGTTTACTATGGTGGTGAAAAACTCATTAGGTTAATTTCAGAAAATACATCCCAGGCACAATACAGAAAAGTATATAAGCAAAAGATTTCTCCTTGATGTTCCCAAATGTCATTTGTGGATAAATGTGCATTTTGCTTAATCATAACTTTCTTTCTTTTTTTATTTCCAAAAAATAATGTTTCTGTTTTTTTTAAAATACTTGTCATACGTATTATTAAAAGTGTGATATAATATGATACGTCTAAGAGCTAAATTTTAGGATAGGTTTTCCGTGCACCTATCCATTTCTATATTTGAGCAGTAAAGGGAAGAAGTATTCAAGACTTTGATGGGTAAGGAGGGCCGAGGGTCAGATATGTTGCATAGGGTTAAATACAAGATCATATATTGGGAGAGGAGAATCTGATCCACAGACTTGCACTCCTGGTAAAAAGGAATGGAGGGGGGAACATATTTGTAAATGAGGTGGATGAAGATGATTGGAAAATACATTTCTGTTGTTAGACTGGAGTCACCAGAGGAGGGGGAAGGTTTATTCAAATTGTATGTCAACAAATGGGACAGGAGGAAAAGGCAGGTGTCATATGAACAGGGGTAGGATTGTTACAGCCACAGCTTGATCCTGGATTTACCAAGCTCCAGTCTGCCCTGTCCATTACATTGCTCTCCTGTCCCCTAGGTCACCATGAGTCTATACAACAACCGATATGGCGGCACTCGTGGGTTCAGCAGTCGATCCCAAGGCTCGCTCTCTGGCAGACCCTCTGTGTTTCGAGCCAGCACAGGCTTCCAGCCTGGACTACAGAGATCCACCAGTGGGCTAAACCTGTCCCGGACTATGCCAGGATCCAGCACCTTCCTGCTCTCCTCCCTTCCCACCCTAGAAGTGGACCCCCAACTGCACCAGCTGAGGACCAATGAGAAGGAGCAGATCAAGGGTCTGAATAACCAGTTTGTTAATTTCATAGACAAGGTAAGCCCTCATTATTGTTTGCACCAGTTTGGGATAATCACATTATAAATTGTATAACATGTTTTGAATGGATATGTGGCTCTGCTGAATAGACCAAAATACTGCCAGACATTTTTGAAGAAATCAAAAATTATCAGAGAATATATCAGTATTTTATTTGTGATGACAAATGTTTGGGTACATTCCTGCAGGAGGAAAACAGATTATTTTATTGTCCTATACTAGAGAATTAAATGTTCCAGTAATCTCTTATACTATAGATTACAAAGTTCCTGTACTCTACTTTACTATAGAATAAAAGGTTCTGGTACTCTCCTATACTAGGGAATAAAAGGTTCCAGTACTCTCCTATACTAGAGAATAAAAGGTTCCAGTACTCTACTTTACTATAGAATAAAAGGTTCTGGTACTCTCCTATACTAGGGAATAAAAGGTTCCAGTACTCTCCTATACTAAGGAATAAAAGGTTCCGGTACTCTCCTATACTAGGGAATAAAAGGTTCTGGTACTCTCCTATACTAGGGAATAAAAGGTTCTGGTACTCCCCTATACTAAGGAATAAAAGGTTCCGGTACTCTCCTATACTAAGGAATAAAAGGTTCCAGTACTCTCCTATACTAGGGAATACAAGGTTCTGGTACTCTCCTATACTAGAGAATAAAAGGTTCTGGTACTCTCCTATACTAAGGAATAAAAGGTTCCGGTACTCTCCTATACTAGGGAATAAAAGGTTCCGGTACTCTCCTATACTAGGGAATAAAAGGTTCCGGTACTCTCCTATACTAGAGAATACAAGGTTCCGCTACTCTCCTATACTAGAGAATAAAAGGTTCCGGTACTCTCCTATACTAGAGAATACAAGGTTCCGGTACTCTCCTATACTAGGGAATAAAAGGTTCCAGTACTCTCCTATACTAGGGAATAAAAGGTTCCGGTTCTCTCCTATACTAGGGAATAAAAGGTTCCAGTACTCTCCTATACTACAGAATACAAGGTTCCAGTACTCTCCTATACTAGGGAATAAAAGGTTCCAGTACTGTCCTATGCTATAGATTACAAAGTTCCTGTGCTCTACTTTACTATAGAATAAAATGTTCTTCTATTATGTATTATGGAATAAAAGGTTCCGGTACTCTCCTATACTGAGGAAGAAAGGGTTCCGGTACTCTCCTATACTAGGAAATAAAAAGGTTCCGGTACTCTCCTATACTAGGGAATAAAAGGTTCCAGTACTCTCCTATACTAGGGAATAAAAGGTTCCGGTACTCTCCTATACTGAGGAAGAAAGGGTTCCGGTACTCTCCTATACTAGGAAATAAAAAGGTTCCGGTACTCTCCTATACTAAGGAAGAAAGGGTTCCGGTACTCTCTTATACTATAGAATAATAGGTTCTGGGACTCTCCCATAATAAAACGTGTAGCTGCCTTTTTATAGAGACTTGGGCGTCCATTCGCCTCCATTCACCGTGAATAAACGCCATTCCATTTTAGAAGTGACTATCCAGTATACCAACTCTCCTGTGCTATGGCAGCACTAATGGGTTTAGCAGTCAATCTCAAGGCTAGCTCTCTGGCAGACCTAGATGAGACCTAGCAAGGAAAGCAGGAGCTCAATTGCCCACCAGGCTGCTCTCTAATCTTTCTCAGTGGCCTGAAGCTGCCCATTTGATCTTTCTATCCAGTTGTCTTGCCTGCCTATCAATCCCTGCACCTTATCTGTCAGTTAACCTGTCTGTCTATCTCTGATGATATTAGTTGGGCTGATAAAGTGGCACTAAAGGCAACTGAATTGTTTTGCCTCCTGTGCCAACCTTTTCCAGTCCTGCCCTGGGCAGACCCTCCATCTTTCAGGCCAGCTCAGGCTTCCAGCCTAAACTACATAAATCCACCAGTGGACTAAACCTGTCCCAGACAATGCCAGGGCCCAGCACCTTCCTTGTTTCAGGACATGTTCCTTAAAGGACAACTGTAGCAAAAAATGAAGTTCTGTTTAATTAAAAGATGGCATCAAGTGTAGGCATTTTATATAGAAATGTTTTAATGAAGGTATACAAATAAAGTACCTAATTGAGCCCTCTTTACTCCATATAGCTCTACCAGGAGGCAGACATCTTGTTTAGAATCTTTGGTCAGATGGGTCAGATCTTTGTTCATCTGAACCAAGGTGAAGATTCTAAATAACATGTCTGCCCCATGAGAGAACTATATGGACTAAAGAAGGCTAAATTATTGCATTATAAATCATCTGCACTTGATACAATCTTTCAATTAAACATAAGTAATTGTTTTGCTGCAGTTGTCCTTTAAATGGAGAATAATGACATCACATTGTGAATGCAGTGGCAGGATATGGTACCTGGCCAGCGGCCTCAACAGCCTCAATCCAGTGGCCAGCAATAGGGGAGGGGCTTGGATATTTTTACTTCTACACTGCACCATTCTTATAACGAGGGCTGTTAACCATTAATGTGAAAGAAGGGTGTGCACTGAACAGCCTTATTATATTTATAATGATTTAATACAGCTATCCGGTGTGAGTCATCCTTGGCATTTTACTAATGTAACAAGAAAAGTAATTTGCATGTAAACATTATCCGGTACATTTCTTTATTCATTAACAGAATCCTATATGACATGTAAGTAGGGTTTCCACCTTTTCTTCAGAAAAATACCGGCCTTGCACCTGTCTCCATAGACTTAACATTGGCCTGATGCCAATTTTTTTACCGGCCTGCCGGTAAAATACCGGCCAGGTGGCAACCCTACATGTAAGCAATAAGGATTATGCAAATAAAAATATATGTTTGCATATTGGGACAATATAATATTTGATAATAGAATAAGACGGCTAGTTTAGGGGGACATACAAAAATTACTCACATTTTACAGTGGACCATGGTACGGCCTATTGTGCGACTTCATCAGCCCACACGTTATCATCCGTGATAGACAGAGATAGACAAGCAAAATAGACAGGCAAAACAGATATACTGACAGATAATGTATACAGACTGATAGACAGACAAGACAAGTGTGTAGAAAGCTAGAAAGTGCTACTCACAGGGTCATTTAGAAATGAAAAGTGGTGCAAACCCAGTCCACTGAGCCAGGTTAGAGGGCAAATACCCCCCAGTGCCTCTTACCAGCCTTTCCTTGCAGTTACTGTTAAAGGAAATTGGCACAGCTAGCAGCCAACCAGAAGATGAGGTTCCCTGAGGGCTATGTGCATTATAACCATGCAAAAAGGAAATGTCATATATCACCTCAGAGTCAACAATTGTGTTACTCTCTATGGGGGGCCTGTATAAACATATGGCGCACACGTAAATTGCGCCAAACTCTGGCGCAGTCGGTATGTGTGACAATGTATAAAGCAGATTCCCAATAAATTTTGTCTGCGATGCCTGCGCCGAATACATAAGTTTAGGGGGGGCGCAGCCTATGTATAGAAAAAAATCAGCGCCTGGTTTGTGTCAGGAAACAGTGTTTGGTGGGGGTCCCTCTCCCGCTCTGCAAAGTGTCGGGATGTATAAAAAGGCCCAAGCACCGACATACATAACAAACAGTGATTGCGCTCCGAATAGGCTGTTTGAGCCGTTTTGGATGATTTTGGTGTCGGAAGATATCGCCATAGAAATCGTCGGAGGAAACTATTTTTTGGGGTGCTGATTATCGCCACATGCTGCCCCTTATAAGTTCCCCTGACTGGAAAAAAAAAATGTAATGACAGATCAGTTTTAATTAAAACATGTCTGACTTTATTTTCCCACCAGTTGAGTTGTGTGAATTGGCATCGGCCTTATCATGCTCTTGTATAACTCTGTGGGACACATTGCCAAGTCCTGGTTGAGAGGGAGGGGGGGGGATGGCTGAACTGTGCCAGCCTCCAGGATAATGGTGAGAACATAACCCTTCCCAAATATTCCCCAGCATCTTGTTTCATTATTGAACTATGGGGAACAATGCTCTGGGTAAACAAGTCTTGTGTAACTCATGGGGCAGGATCCTCCCTCCCTGGATGACTGGGTGCACCTGTGTGGTCTCAGTTATACAGCGGCCAAGACACAGGACCTGCGGGTTACCCTGTGGTGTCGGGGTGAAGCCCTCCCCTTCTCCGTGTGTGCTGTGAAACATGCATTGTGTGGACCTCAACCCTCAAAATAAATACATGACAGAGACACACCCATTTGTGGCTGCCTTTTGTCTGCTGCCATTATTAACCCCTTGAGTGAGAGAGGGATACCCAAATGCATTCGTTGATGAAAATAATACCTTAGGCTTCACACTGAGAAAATCCCACGATGTAAAAACAGCGAGGCAGCACCCTAAATTTCCAGGGATTTCTCCAAATATAGCATATTGCACCTGATTGGTCCAGTTTGGCCTCAGTCGAAATTCTCTGCTGTCCGTTGATAAATATGTTCAGTGCATAAAACATAGACACAGAGGTTTATTTGCTAAATAGTTATAGGTGGTGCACTGACAAACGATCTTAATTAATGATTACTTTCCCCCCATTTTAAATGATTTTTAATACACTTGTGTCCTGTGTCCTACAGCTTTGAAGCTTTTATAATCAGATATGGTGAGGGGATAGCGCCGAAACACAGGAATTAGCTGGGAAATACCTACATATTTGTCGGTTTCCAGGGATGATAAGATGCTGATGATCGAAAATTCATCCAAAATTGAGGCTCTCCTGAGGTCTCTTGGATTACCCCCCATTAAGCACTGTCAGGCTCATATAGGTAATACGGAAGAACCAGTGCCCCAGGGCCTGTCCAGTCACCCCTCTGGGCTAGACGGTAACTTTTGCCACTTTAGGTGGTATTGGGCCACTTTCTGACACTGCCCCCTTGCACATGTCAACATCCCCTCTCTTGGATTGTCCTTTCGCTCTCCGTTCTCAATTGATTCTCTCTATTATTACTTTTTTGTTTGCTTTTTATTCCTTTTGCTTATGTTTAGTTTCCCTTCTCCCGTTATTTGGTTATCCTCCACTGATTATAACTTATTGGAATTATTTGTTAGGGTTGTGCCCATCTGAAGGAGCTTTACACCAATTGAGGGTCTGTCTACAAATCAGTCACAACGATTAACCTGCTCAAGTTTCTTATAAATGTAGCAGTTCATTGTCATATGTACATTGCACTAATTTGTATGCTGTTTATCGTTCTTTTTTTTTTTTTTCTCCCCCGTTAATATGGATCATGTTGTTTTCGATTTTTAATATGTCCCAGATGCTCAATGTTATGCTAAAATTGTAGGGGTCTATTTATTGTATGCCTCGCAGATGAGGCTCTCACCCTTCTTACCCTAAATACCTGTCATCTATAGTTTAAAGTCCTAATATATGACAGCATCATGGCGACCATTACGCTTCAAGTAATTGTTTATACTACCAAGAATACTACTTACACATGTATATGTTTTATTTTTAATGACGAAGATACACTTCATTTTATATTACATTCTATGACAATACCCAGTTTCTGATTATGTAAAAATGTTAATGTTTTCGGATATGTGAATATATTTTTGTCACTATACATAAGCTAATAAAAATGTTAATAAAAAAAAAAATTAAAAAAAAATATATATATATAATATTTAATATAGGAAATATACTGCTAAAATATAAAACATTAATATATTATAACTGTATATAAATATTTTTATGTTTAAAATATTTTTACTTTAATTCTTCTACACTTCTCTATTCAGTTCGCCAACTAAAATCTCTTATTTGGATAAAAGTTGAGATTTTATGTTTCCTAACACCCATTTCAGTTCTGAATTCAGGCATACTGTGTAGCTGCATTTTGGCGATTTCTAAAATCCGTTGCCCGTCCCAAATCCATTTTGGGCCAAACTGGTGTATAGTGAGTCAACGCTATAGGGTAATATTGCCAGCAAATGAATTTATTCATAACACACCTGTGATCAATAATGGCCTTGAATGTCATGATAGTCTTCAGACTGGCATTATTCAGTTGGATACTCTTTAATATGTCTTACTAAAAAAAAACATAGAAGCAGAGGAAAAAAAAACCAGTAGTTCAGTATAAAACAGGGAGTGTGCCTAGGGTTGCCACCTTTTCTTCAAAAAAATACCGGCCTTGGTACTGTCTCCATAGACTTAACATTGGCCTGATGACAATTTTTTACCGGCCTGCCGGTAAGATACCAGCCAGGTGGCAACCCAAAGTGTGCCCCCCTACCTAGAATGACTTACAAGTGTCAAAGGCAAAACCGGACACAGCAAAACGTAAGGGAACAGTCGTGGAGGGCAGCATGAACGAAATTCCGTGGGTCTCAACGCATTTCGCTGCTGAGAGACTAGGCAGGCTCAATAGAGTGCTCTGATGGGAGGCAGTGTTACTTTAGAAAAGTACATTTGTTATTGTTTATAATATTTTGTTGGTTTACACATCTTCCGCACACATTATTTTGTAAGCTTTTATATAGTGTAGCTGTTCACTTGGCAGTTTACTTTTATAAGTCTGTCTATAATGAAAGCGGAGATGTATTTGTTTTTCGAACAGACCTATGCACATAGGTCCAGGCATTCTTACAATCCGTACAGACGCCCACTTCTGCATTGTGGAAAGTCCTCTAGCGCCACCTTGTGAATAAAGATGAACCTTTCAGATGCTGTGTAAACCTCGGCAATTCATCAAGCAAATCCGCTTCCAAAGTGATCATTTACGTTTTCCCTTGCACCTATGGGACAGCGGCTCCCAAAATCTGCAGTCTTAGAATGATAGGATATGTATTTTCAGCCGCAGCTCAACCCATCCTGAGTGAGACAAAAAAAAAACGACCATGTCACTATGATCTTTTAGCTTAACTAGATTACCCATGGGAAAGAGTTTAACGGAAGCCTCTTTGAAAGCAGACAAGGAGGTTTGAAAGCGCCCACACTGGTATATTGCCACCCAAAATACTCACCCAGACTCATAAGTTTAAGAAGGTCCATTACAGACACTTGAGAATAAACACAATGTTAGAGAGGCACCCCCCAAAAACAAAACAAATGAAAATCAAGGTGCATCACTCCACAGGGAACTCAACAAAGACCCCAAAAGATAATACAATGTCAAAAAAGAAAAATGGGACATTAACTGACATGATTATGTGCTTGATTTCATACACCGATCAGTAATGGGTGTCCACATTAGAAGGATTATTAGGGTGTCCACGTACCCATCGCATATAGTGTCGGTGGGATTTGTGTGTATTGAATGGTAATGTATGAGAGCCACATGGGTAGTACAGCATTTGCAGATGTCATGGGTGCCCTACATGCCAGAGGGAGCTGGGGTTCTGTGACAAACAGCAGAAGTGTTTGTAGGTTTTGGGGGGCCCTAAGCTAAAAATTAGATGGGGGACCCTCTTATCAGCTATTTTCCTCCTCTCCACAGTTGTCACCCCTCTGTTAGGCACAGTGGGGAGACTTAAACAGCCTCTTAATTCTCTTATATGTTAACCCCACTTCTGCCACCAGCTCCCGAGAAGAGGCAACTGCAATAATAAACAATGAATTAACGGACACTGGGTGTGTCGCCATCTATCCACTGACAGGATGTTTGGGTCTCTCGTTTGGGTCTTAGGTACGGGAGCTGGAGCGTCAGAACAAACTCCTGGAAACCCAGCTGCGGTTGCTGAAGGAGAAGGACAGCTACAAGTCTAACATCGATCAGATCACCCTGACCTCCAGCAACCACCTGAAGCAGCAGATTGATGGACTCCTCCATGAGAAGGAGCGGCTCCAGATGGAGCTCCACAACATGCAGGCCGTGGTGGAGGAACTCAAGGGCAGGTGCGTACAACTCTGCTTTGTCTGTATTCTCGAAAGGAGATGTGCTAAGGTTTCACAAGAAATAGAGTTCTTCCACCTGGGACCGAATACAAAGCAAATGTCGCTATCTGGTTATACCTGATAACTTACCGGTACGTTTAGAAACATGAGGATCTAACCAATAAAGAGAGAACTGCAGGGTATTGAGATGGGAATTTCCAACCTTAGTCCAAAGTAGTTGGAAAAATTCTCCGAATGCAGCTGGACTGGAGAGTCAAACAATTCCCTTTCTGAGATAATGTAATGCATAGTTTTAGAGTATGTTATTAGAGTATGTTATTAGAGTATGTTATTAGAGTATGTTATTAGAGTATGTTATTAGAGTATGTTATTAGAGTATGTTATTAGAGTATGTTAGAGTGTTACAATGTTATTCTGTCAGTTAAGCAGTATGTACATTGGGGATCTAAAGAACAAGAATTGGCTGCAATCTATAATCTACAGACTTATACGCCCAACTCTAGATCTGGAGTCCCAGGGTTCAGACATGCATTCCTGGGCGACAGACACCCCAGAGTATAATTTAGTACAACTCATTGATATCACTAACCTAGCCTCCAAAACCCTGGTGTCCAGATCCCTTAGAGAAATGTTTTGGAAACTATTACATAGAGTTTATGTGACACCTAAACTACGAAAGCAAATTGGTTTGGAAGATAATTCTAATTGTCCTAAATGTACACAATCGAATGCCGATCTGTTACACTATCTTTGGCTCACATACAAACATTCTGGAAAGAAATCCACACAAATGTTACCCAACAATTACATATCCCGTTTCACCCATCCAAACAGTGGGCCTTATTCAACACACCTTTCTCCGAACAGGACTATGTCTTGCCATCCAAAATGAAAAGCATGTTGTTAATAGAGTCTGCCGTCTCTAAAAAAGCAATCCTATCACATGGGTTTACGGTGTTGACTAGACTTCAATACTTATTCCAAACGGATTGGTTGGAATCCTCACTTCATAAGGAAACCAAAACAAAGGCATTGTTTACTAAATGGTCCCCTTACATCAATTCTTTGGACAATCAAGTCCAGTCATCGCTTTTGTCAACTTTCCAAACCACCAATTGGTTCTCCTCACAAATTTTGTTGGGCCGACATCCTATCCCAGGAGCAGCCACCTCTACTTAACACTCTTTGTTTAGTATATGATGTGTTTGGTTATGATGCAAAATATGAATGACGCATAAGCGGGTGTACAACGCCGGAAACAGTGGTCAGTCGTATTGCTCTTCATTGTATGTATTATCATATGTTCGTAGAGATCCCCTTTTGCTATTAATTGTACTCATTTTGTACTGCTTTGAGTCTGGTATCCTTGTTATCTTTGTTATGTATGCACTCTCACGTGAATAAATAAATGAAAAAAAAAAAAGAATTGGCTGCAAATGTACAGATTAAGAGGAAAAAATGTGCTTCAAATATAAGTCTGAAATATTTTTACTAATATATAAATCAGATTTTACCCAACGTTTTTGTGTTTTATTTGTTACCTGTGAGTCGCTGGCATTGACTGCAATGGAGCCAGATTGGAGAAGGAATAACACTACTTTTTGCAGTGGCTTGATGCTTTGTGTATGGTAAAAGGCCTTGCAGATACAGTCACTGCCGCTCTTATGTGGCTATTGAATAACCGGGTAAGTATTCTGTGTCACAGCCTCCACGTAAGGACCACACAATAAATCCGAAATGTGTCAGGCATTTTCCTTCCAGTCCTCTCCATTATGCCATTTATTCAATAAATTTGGGACAATGTAGGAATGATTGTGGATATATATATCACTAGACTATTTGCAGATCTGGAAGATCATTATCGCTGGATCCACAAACCCGGCCTAGTAGATTGGTTGAATGTCTTTCCGTATTTGTCATTATATATCATTATATACCATTATTCTTTTAGATACGAGGATGAAATCAACAGGCGAAATCAATTAGAAAATGATTTTGTGCTGACAAAGAAGGTAAGACGGGTAAAGGGAGGTTTACTATTTGTTTACTAAATTATTATTTACTAAACAGTGATTGGTGGATTGACCATGAGCATTTGGAAGTTTTTCAGTTCATCCCAGTGCATTTTTTTTAGTGCAAAGATCTCTCAGTGTCTATGATGCACCCGAGAAATACAAAGTTAGTTGTGTCCACTTCTGCTTCACTCTCACTCAACTTACTCTTTGTTTGCACAGGATCTGGATGACACCTATCTCCACAAGGTGGACAACGAGTCTAAGCTGGAGAGCCTGATGGATGAGATCAACTATCTGAAGCTCCTGTATGATGAGGTACGATGGAGTATGGGAGTTAGAAAGAAGAGAATATTAAGGGAGGTCTGTGCCGCTGACGGCACAGGTCTCTTACTGGTGACAAAGCGTGTACTCATTCCTGGAGAGACTCCAGAGTATGGATGAGTAGAGTAATCAGGGCCTTATAGCTGGCAGGACGTTTCTGTGTTTAATCCCCTTTGTGATTTTTCTCCAAGGAATTAAAGGAACTCCAGTCCCAGGTGCAGAACGCCAAAGTGACGGTGGAGATGGACAACAGTCGGGACCTCGAGATGAAGCACGTAATGGAGGAGGTGAAGGCTCAATATAAGGCCATGGCAGATAAGAGTCATCAGGAGGCCGAGCGATGGTACAATAGCAAGGTGTGTGTGTGCCCTGACATTGGGTTAGTCTCTCCATCTCACCTTGGTCCAGCCAATGGATGTCGGCTTCCTCTTATACCATACTGTTCTGTAATGCAGACATTTCCCTTATACTATTGTCTAATAATGCAAGTCAAGTGCTCTCATTGTGAAGATTGTATCACGCAACTATTTATTTTCTATATGTGAAATGCAAGTCGATTTAAGTCTAGACAGACACATGTTCACAAAAGGATTAAATGGGCTTATTGTTCATGGTAACAAATCTGCCAGTCCTGATTAATTAACACTTCAAATATAATAGTAATCACAATATCGAATAATCAGACCAAATAAAATTAGAATACTCCCCCCTATATATGGAGATGAAGGTCTTCCAAGTGTAAACAATCAGCCTCAAGGTTTCTCCCAAACACCCCATACAAATATGTATCAGAAAGATGTTCACACGAAAAAAAAGAACAGAAACAGAAATAGTGCAGTATGTCTTTATAACTTGTAGAAATTAGTTCAAATCGAATTTGGGCTGTATATAGTCCCTGAGGAAGTTAGGTGAACTAAACGAAACGCGTAGGGCGGCCATTTAATATATATCCATGATCATCGCAGCTGCACTATACCTGACCTCCAGGCTCAATCTGAGGAAAGGTCATGGAGCATTTGATAGCTATTTTGGACCGACTGAGCTTTGCTCTCTGCCATCATTCATAGTAACATATTAACTATTCGGAGGAGGGTGAGTTCCCCAGTTGGGGATTCTAACCGGTATGTTAAAGAACAAACTGAAAAATGCTTTTGGACGAACTAAATATTTTGGTGGTGCCCTTGGTACAATCAGAGGCGTCACTAGGGTTGGTGTCACCCAGTGCGGTAACTCATGGTGTCACCCCCCTGGATTTCCTCCAATACCATGCCAAACAGATTCCTTAGTAATGCCAGTCAGATGGCCTATTAAATATGCCACATACAGGAGCCCCACAAATTATGCCACACACACAGGAGCCCCACAAATGATTCCACATACAGTAGAGCCACAAACGATGCCACACACAGGAACCCCATTAATAATGCCACACACAGGAGCCCCATTAATAATGCCACACACTGGAGCCCCATTAATAATGCCACACACAGGAGCCCCATTAATAATTCCACACACAGGAGCCCCATTTATTAATGCCACACTCAGGATCCCCAGTTATTATGCCACACACAAGAGCCCCATTAGTAATGCCATACACAAGAGCCAATTAAAAATGCCAAACACAGGTCCCCCATTAGTTATGCCACACACAAGAGCCCCATAATTATGCCACATACAGGACCCCTATTAATTATGCCACACACAGGAGCCCAATAAATATGCCACACATGGGACCCCCATTAATTATGTGCCACACGGGACCCCATTCATATGCCACAGCCAATTGTCCATTAATATGCCACAGCCAAATTTCCCATTAATATGCCACAACCAATTTGCCCATTAATATGCCAGTGTTATTTGCCCATTAATATGCCACAGCCAAATTTCCCATTAATATGTCACAGCCAATTTGCCCATTAAAATGCCACATCCAAATCATCCATTAATATGCCTTAGCAAATTTGCCCATTAGTATGCCACAACCAATTTGCCCATTAATATGCCAGTGTTATTTGCCCATTAATATGCCACAGCCAAATTGTCCATTATTATGCCACAGCCAATTTGCCCACTAATACGCCACAGCCAAATTGCCAGTATTATTTGCCCATTAATATATCAGTGTTAGTCTGCCCATTGTATGTCACCCTCCCTCCCCCTTCCCCAGTACTCACCTCCTGGCTGCTCCGTGTCCCCAGGTGTCTCCTTAGAGCAGTCTTCTCTCCTTCACGGAGGAGGGAAATACAGCCACCAGATATGATGTGCTGCCATCCAGCGAGTGCGGTTGCCAAAAAAGAAGAGGACAGTTGTCCTTTAGAGTAATTCTGTATTTGTTTTGAACACCTTTCTGGTGTATAATTAACACTACACACAGTAATATTGATGACCATGACCTTAGCTTTGCAAAGCTTCCTGTGTTGTCACATACCTGCATATATAATGCATATTATTATTTTTCCCCTTGCAGATAGATGACTTGAGGAACCAGGCCAAGAGAGCCGATGATGAGCTGAAATCTCTCAAGAACGAGCTGGGAGAATTAAACCGAATGATCCAACGAGTCAATAGTGATAACGATGCCCTTAAGAGCCAGGTAACAGGTGGATCTACAAGGCAGGTAACAGGGAGGCCTATGGAGCTAGATAATATGGGGACCTATAGAACTAGATAATATGGGGACCTATAGAACGAGGTAATAGGGGGACCTATGGAACTTGATAATAGGGTGAACTTTCGAGCCAGGTAACGGGGAAATCTAAGGAGCCAGGAAATATTAGGACCTAAAGAACCTGAAAATATAGCGATCTAGGGAGTCAGGTTTTGGACCACAGAGAGACAGGATTTAGGAGAGTATAAAGAGCATGGTACTAATTAGAGGATATCAACAGTCTGGAATTAATAGCCACTATTGAGCATTTGGGGATTATTAGGACATCAGTTCTGGGCCGGACTTATCTAATTAAAATGTAAGATGTCTATAAAATGATTGCAGTACAACCTATACAACCAGACTGCTGGATACCCTATAAAGCCCATATGTAGGGCATTAGAAGCCATAAAGAGCTGCCGCATTTTTCCATGTGCTTGTCACATTGTATCAATCTGTAGATAACTGAGCTCGGTATGGAATTATATTTGTATTTCTTCCCAGAGAGCAAATCTGGAGCATTCCATAGGCCAGGCCGAAGAGCACGGGGAGCAGGCTGTCCAAAACGGTCATGCCCACGCTCAGGAACTGGAGGACGCGCTGAAGAAGTCAAAACAAGACATGGCGCGCAAGGTGAAGGAATACCAGGACCTGATGAACACCAAGCTGGCCTTGGACATAGAGATCGCCACCTACAGGAAGCTTCTGGAAGGAGAGGAAACCAGGTGAGAATCCAGGGATGGAGTAAGGGGGATACAGGAAGGGGGCCAGGGCAGGATCTAGAGAGTTGGCCAGGTGACCATCCATGGATGGGATCAAATGAGAAAAAAAGGCAGAGGTAGGAATCTGGGGACAGGAGCAGGTGAGAATCCAGTGGGGGCTGTCTGGGGGTTTCTGGGAAGTTGTTGAAAACCAAAATGTTATTATTAACCTTTTCAGAGCCAGAAGGACATTTATTAAACTATAAATAAAAGCATTTTTTTCCAACTGATAAATGTTACATTGTCTCTTTTCTTTTAGACTGAAAGACCACCGCACTTCACTCCCCCAGCGCAGCGTCATCGACAAAATGGGTACGTTTAAAAAAAACAAAAAAACGTACATTACTGACTTGTACACTCATGATTACATAACACCAGCTTTCCTTAAACTGAAGAGAAGAAAAATGCAGAACAAATGGATTCTGGGGAAGTGAAAGTGTTAAACATTCTGTTCATTGGAACAGCGTTTGACTCATTTGCCTTTATTATTAGTGGGCTATATATATGGGATTTCTGACAGGTTACTATATGGCATTTCTGACAGGTTACTATATGGCATTACAGACCGGTTATTATATAGCATTTCTGAAAGGTTATTATATGGCATTTCTGACAGGTTATTATATGGCATTTCTGACAGGTTATTATGTGGCATTTCTGACAGGTTATTATATGGCATTTCTGACAGGTTATTATATGAAATTTCTGACAGGTTATTATATGGCATTTCTGACAGGTTATTATATGACATTTCTGACAGGTTATTATATGGCATTTCTGACAGGTTATTATATGACATTTCTGACAAGTTATTATATGGCATTTCTGACAGGTTATTATATGGCATTTCTGACAGGTTACTATATGACATTTCTGACAGGTTATTATATGGCATTTCTGACAGGTTATTATATGGCATTTCTGACAGATTATTATATGACATTTCTGACAGGTTACTATATGGCATTTCTGACAGGTTATTATATGGCATTTCTGACAGGTTACTATATGGCATTTCTGACAGGTTATTATATGGCATTTCTGACAGGTTACTAAATGGTATTTCTGACATGTTGCTATATGGTATTTCTGACATGTTACTATATGGCATTTCTGACAGGTTATTATATGACATTTCTGACAGGTTATTATATGGCATTTCTGACATGTTACTAAATGGTGTTTCTGACATGTTGCTATATGGTATTTCTGACATGTTACTATATGGCATTTCTGACATGTTACTATATGGCATTTCTGACAGGTTGTAATGTGGCATTTCTGACAGGTTATTATATGGCATTTCTGACAGGTTATTATATGGCATTTCTGACAGGTTATTATGTGGCATTTCTGAAAGGTTATTATATGGCATTTCTGACAGGTTACTATATGGTATTTCTGAGCGGTTACTATATGGCATTTCTGTCAGGTTAATATATGGTATTTCTGACATGTTATTATATGGCATTACAGACAGGTTACTATATGGCATTTCTGTCAGGTTACTATATAGCATTTCTGACAGGTTTTTATATAGCATTTCTGACAGGGTATTATATAGTATTTCTGACAGGTTATTATATAGTATTTCTGTCAGGTTAATATATGGTATTTCTGACAGGTTATTATATGGCATTTCTGACAGGTTATTATATGGGATTTCTGACAGGTTATTAAATGCCATTTCTGAGAGGTTACTATATGGCATTTCTGTCAGGTTACTATATAGCATTTCTGACAGGTTATTATACAGCATTTCTGATATGTTACTATATGGCATTTAAGATAGGTTATTATATGGTATTTCTGTTACTATATAACATTGCTTACAGTATATAGTAACTGATTGTACTGCAACACTGAGTTCATTCACCGAGCACATCCGAGCAGAGGAAGCATGCTCTAGTTTTTAAAGAGAGAGTAAATTCATTAAAAAAAAAAATGTAATCCAACAAAACACCACTTCTGCCTGATTAAAATGCCTTTGGCTTCTAGCTGCACTATTCAAAAGATACGTAGTCCTAACCCCAAGAAAAGCAAAGACTTGAGGGGCTACATCTTCTTGAGTTGGTCTGCCAGCTAGTTCTCTCTCATTGGCATGCAAGCTATAAACTTGTATTGATGCTCTGGACTCAGCTCCTAGCTGCAAAGAAGTCATCCTCCCTGGCATGATGAGTGTGTCGTATGTGACCGACGGGCTTTAAAAAGAAGCTCTGCAACATGGCAGCCTAGTAGTCTATGTTTTGATCAAGTCAGCTGGGAGCAATATTGAAATGCATTTTATTGAAGGTCCCTGCCTCTTTTATCAGACAGCACTGTAAGGCACATAGTGATTTAAATTTCTGCTCCTTAAAGGGGATTTACTGCCCATAAGATCTATTGTTCTGAAAAAGTCAATTTTGCCTTGAGGGGATAAAAAAAAACCCTAATTATTACAATAGTTGATCTTGAAGCACCGAGCATGGGCAAGTCATATGGCCGAACATTCAGAATTTGTAACGTTTATCCACTGGGAGGAATTAAGTATGGTTTGCTGAGATTCATGTTGAATAAACCCCACGAGGAGCAGCACAACTAAAATACATTTAAAAATAATCCATTTTGAATGAAACATTGACATTGACTCCAAGATGTTCATACATAAATACATCCAAACAAACTATTTATGGTTCAAGTTGTTTCCAGGTTGTTGGCCATTATTCTCTATTTATCATTGTTTTCTGGTTTGATGAAGTCCCATCTAACCTGATCTGTTCTCTTTTCATACAGCCAGCCTCTTGAACTTTGATATGAAGCCCAATGTAGCCCCTCCGAAGAGTCAAGCACCAAAGAAAGTGGTCCTGGTGAAGACAATAGAAATGAACAATGGCAAGCAAGTGTCCGAGGCGAGCCACTACTCCGAGGAATGAGACCTCCAGCTACTTGATCAAACGGGGTTTAATTATAAAAACTCCGTCTGGGTCAGTGTTCTAAGAATCGGATAAACAGAAGCAGCGACGTTCCATTGGTTACACCAACCCAAATCTAACCCAGAAGTCACTTTTCTAAATAATGCTAAATATTTGCTACTTTCTCATTTGCAATAAAATGCATCACTGCCTGGTAATAACCCGAAAATCCCCATTCCCTGTCCTATTTCTTACAGATGTGTTTAATATTTCCATAAATAAGGGGTTTAGTTTATGAAAGAGGGAATTACAGGGAGTTGACAAGGGAATTTCAAGTTTTGTATACATTTATATATATGCTCTTTTAATCCACATATTTAATTCCCCTTAATATTGTGCATTTTTTTAATGTGTTTCCCCTTCTGTGTACCTTTTTGCCCCTCCCCTTGTACTCTAGTGTCGTTAATAGTTTTCCATGCATTTTAAAACAAATGAGGTTAGAGGAAAGTATCGCTTGCCTATGATTTGGTGCTTGTTTGGAATAAACAGGCGACATTGAGTGAGTCACTGGATGCCTTGATTTGCTCGTTAAACAGAGACAAGCTGTTATATCCTCTGATCTCTGCTGAACATATTTTTCTGACTCGGCTAATGTTTTTCTTGAGTTTGAAATTCCCTTGTCAATTCCCTTGTCAATTCATGAATAAAACCCAAGATCTATTCGGCCCTGTCTCGGGCTAGCAAGAGTTAGCTCGTCAGCAAATACCGTGAACTGACATTATTATGCCAGGGAGGGATCTTCCACAGTTAACAGGTTCATAATATGAAGAGCTTGTCTGTATAAAACGCATACTAGCGCAAAGGGCGGGTGTTTGGAGAAATCCAAGATTTAGTAAGCCCACATATCTTTAACATCTGATCTCTAATTCATTTTTATTTAGATAACAAGTTGTTTTCTTAATATTATAATTTGTTTTCTTGCGATGAGGTGTTTTCTCAATATTTTAAGTTGTTTTCTTGAGAAAACAAGTCAGAAACATTTTAAAAATACCTGGCCTGTCTGGAATCCCCTAATGTTGCTTTGGTACTGCTTATATATTTTTATTTTTCTCAATGTAATGTCTCAATGTAATGTCAGGTACTTCATGAAGTACTATGAAAGTATAAAAGTTCTGACGTACTTTCCAGCGAATGTGCTCAAACTATTGTCAGATGCTGTATATTGCTGTGAGTGATGTGTGTGCAAATGATGCCTTGAGATGTTTAAATCTGGATGGGAAAGGAGTGTACCACCCAGTGGCAGCTCTTATATACAGCCACGAGTGAGAATATGGCCGGTTTGACTAGCACATAAAGGACTGGCTGGTGTCATTTGACAAACCCAGTCGCTTGTTACACATTCTCCAGTAATAAATGTTTAAATCTTTCAAACATCTGTCGCTTTGCAAGTAAACAATTTATGTTATAAGCAAAACAAGAGCTCTAAAAGATTTCTTTTAAAATACATTTTCTGCTATTCTTGCACTCTCTCTTGATGGAAAATAGCAAAGAATTACATTTCAGCTTCCCTCTCCCCTTTCCATTGCAGACTCATTTTAGCATCCCCTCCTCTCTCTGTTAATGTTCTATAGACTCCAGATCTTGTATCCACAATATAACAAATCTCAACAAACACTTCTAAAGACACCAGAGCTTGTATCCACACTCTAATGAATCTCAACAAACACTTCTATAGACACCAGATCTCGTATCCACACTCTAACGAATCTCAACAAACACTTCTATAGACACCAGATCTCGTATCCACACTCTAACAAATCTCAACAAACACTACTATAGACACCAGATCTCGTATCCACACTCTAACAAATCTCAACAAACACTTCTATAGACACCAGATCTCGTATCTACACTCTAACAAATCTCAACAAACACTTATAAAGACACCAGATCTCGTATCCACACTCTAACGAATCCCAACAAACATTACTATAGACACCAGATCTCGTATCCGCATTCTAACGAATCCCAACAAACACTTCTAAAGACACCAGAGCTTGTATCCACACTCTAACAAATCTCAACAAACACTTCTATAGACACCAGATCTCGTATCCACAATCTAACAAATCTCAACAAACACTTCTAAAGACACCAGAGCTCGTATCCCCACTCTAACAAATCTCAACAAACACTTCTATAGACACCAGATCTCGTATCCGCACTCTAACGAATCCCAACAAACACTTCTAAAGACACATGAGCTTGTATCCACACTCTAACAAATCTCAACAAACACTTCTAAAGACACCAGAGCTTGTATCCACACTCTAACAAATCTCAACAAACACTACTATAGACACCAGATCTCGTATCCACACTCTAACGAATCCCAACAAACCCTACTATAGACACCAAATCTCGTATACACACTCTAAAAAATCTCAACAAACACTACTATAGACACCAGATCTTGTATCCACACTCTAACGAATCTCAACAAGCACTACTATAGACACCAAATCTCGTATCTGAAGCAAGATATCCAATACAAATTACAATGGAGACCACATCTTCCATATTCATCACCCACACCATTAGGGTTGCAACCTTTTCTAAAGACCAGTTCCACTACACATAATAGAATTGACATGGGGTAGGCAATCTTCAGCACGCCAGAGGTTGTGGACTACATCTCCCACAATGCACTTACAGCCGTAAAATGTTGGCAAAGCATCAAGGAAAATGTAGTCCACCGTATCTGGAGTGCCAAGAGTTGCCTAACCCCAGAATAGACTATAACCAATGCTTTACGAGATGCCCAAAAAATAAAGTAATGGCAATATCTGCATTCAGAGAGTAAATCACCCTATCCCAAACCAGAGAGTGTGTGTGCACCAATCCCAAATCTCCACCAGACAGGCTAAAAGGCCAATCCAGACCCCTAGACCAGTCAACAAATCAAACCTACGTGCAAAATGTCAAACACTAAGATTGTTCAACACCTTACACACCATAACACACAACACAACTTATATGAAGGTCGATTGTTTGGCAAAGTTCTAAATATGGCCTGGTCACCATGGCAACCAGTGGAATGTTCCTGCTAATTATATAAATTCTAGAAATTATCTTTATACCTAACCACCCAATGTTCAAATTCCAGTTAAGACTCCCAGCTCCAAATCGGAACAGTCCAATCTCGCGTCACACATTTGACCTCGTCCCTCCCACTCAGCGCAAATATTCCCAGTATACGTAAAAGTTTGTTTTTGCAGCCCTACAAAACCTAAATAAAGACACTTTCATCTCCCCTTATTGTGCGCCCCTAGCAGATGACATATCAGATTCAATACCGCAGGGGGGGGAAATAAACCTAATAAATGGCAGAACATTCTGTATGTACGGGAACGATTGAACTGAGCGGGTGGGCTTGGGTGGTACTGGACCCTGTGAGATGTCAAAAGAAGACAGGATTTACATAAAGATGAAGGGTTTCATTTGTAATCAGCCTCCTTCTCTGGCATTCACTTATCAGGGAAATTTCCGGAGCTGTGTGGCTTATTTTTCCAGGACAGATTGGCCTGCTCACGTTGGATTGCTACCTTATAAAGCAGTGGTGGATTCATGGGAAGACAGGTTTTGGTGATGGATTCCAAACTGGGGGACTTCTAAGTGGTCTATCTATCCTTGCCTGTTTCTCTGAGGATATTAACCTTTCACTGACTTTAACACAGCGCACTTTACAAACCAGCCTACAAGCAGACTCACTGCTCCCCAGCAAATACAACTTTTCAGTTTTGGCCAAGGAATCCAAACTTTGGTACGCTATGCATCATGGGAATATGATGTCATCTTGGGGGGGGGGGGGGGGCTCACAGATGTGTGCGAATATGTGCTCTGCTCTATCTTTGGTGTTTTTGACCTATACGCCTTGGGAATTGAAGCTGATGTATGCGGCCAGGGCATAAAAAGATATTCCTTAATGAAAGAAAGATATAAATATGTGTTTGCTACCAATTTAGAGACCAATATAGAGAACAGGCTCAACGTTTTTTTTAACATTTCTTTGGTATTCCTTATTCTTTTGTTTCCAAATGTTTCCAATTGATGCTTTTTTACTTGATGGATGCAAGCCTTTTTTTGACCAAACCAACTATGTAACTATGGGGGTCATGTACTAAACAAGTGCAATGGGGAAAAAAAGTAGGTAAAACATGATTAAGGAGCAATTTGCGACTATTTGTAACATTTTGCGCTTGTTTTCTCTGATTTGCGCCTCTTCCGTTTATTTTTCTTTACCGTGCATTTTTCCCGTTGCGCTAATAAATTGCGATTATATTTGCGCACGCTAAAGAGTTTTGCGAATATTTTGTGAAAAATAATTCTTGTTTGCATGTGAAAATTACACCAGCTTTTAGCGAGCGCTATCAAAAGAGGTAGAAAAAATATTCGCAAACTTGCCTGTTTTTATTTGCAATTTGCTCGTATGTACTATTGGAGTGTTAAATGTTTAGTACATTGCAATAGGAGCAAAGCGCAAAAATAGTTTTGCACTTAAAATATATTTGCGTTTTTTTAGTACATACCCCTGTGTGTTTTCCCATGAAATGCAATGGAAGAATTCTTAGTTCCCCATCAGGGATGCGTTTCCAGTGGTGAATATTACTGCAAAAATATGCGTAAAACTTTTATTTTTAAAAGCATTGAGCTGCGTGGAGGAGGTAACGTACGGCGAAGGGAAAAATGTGTATTACTTTGATCGTAGTTGTTTTCACAGGAAATTAGATCAATAAGATTAAAGGAGAAAAAAAAAAAGAATCTGCAGATAGAGGAAGCCAACTAAAACAAATTAGCAGATAATGTCAAGCTGTGATACTGGATCCCTTCCCTCTGTTATATGTATAGTAATATTTATTTAAATGGTCCAGCAGTTTTATTTTAATAATATGTGTACACAGATTTCCCAGCATGCACCTCTTTTTGACTGGTTGCTCCCTTAGAAATTGTGTTATAACCAGTGCTGGACTCTGAAAACCGCTACTATCAGTCAAGGGGACAGGAGAGAAATTGCCCCCGAATGCTCAGTGGGCTGGAGCTGCACCATTTTTAAATACCCCAGTCGCTAACACTTTTCGATATCTTTCTATCCAATTGTCTTGTTTGCCTGTCAATCTCTGTGCCTCGTTTGTCAGCAGATCTGTCTTGCATGCATGCGTGTGTGCCCATCTCTGTTGATAAAAATCAAATAAAGGATCCAGCACTTTTTTGAGGCTTGAAAAAAACCCACCAGGGTTGAAACGTTGCCTATGTTTTGAATAAAACTCTCCACTGCAATTGACAATTGACTGAGTGCTGGATCCTTTGTTTGATTTTTATGCACTGTTGGCTTGGGTGGCGCCCCAGGACCTCGGCACCTCCACACACCTTGAGTGCAGATACGGATCTATCTTTATTTATCATCTCTGTTGATAGCAGATGAGCTGGTAGATGGGCCAGTGCCAGCAAAGTGTGCTTCGTGAGAAGTTGGTTGAAAGTACACTCAGAATGCTCTAAAAAATATATTCACGCAACATGAAATCAATGTTTTTATGCAGTGCCGATTGATGTAAAACTTTCTTAAATGACAGCTCCACTTTAAGTGCTTCCTTCAAGACCAGCTTAGTTATTTGGGTTTCCAATAACAAACAAAAATGCACTTAAAATAAATAAATTCCTCCTGCGGATTGAAAGCCAACGTGGCATATTCCATATGTGTCGCTAGTAGGGAATCACAGCAAACAGGATACACATCGTGAGAATGAAACTGGGTATCCCGGCTTTTACGGGAAAAATGTCATCTTTCTAAGTCAGTCTTTGCGTTCCTCTATGCCATAAACATTTGTATTTATTTTCGTAAAAGGAAGGAAGTGTCATCTGGCCTGTTTTTAGTTGGAGACAAAAATCAGAAGCTTCAAAGGGATTCTGTAAAAAAAAAAATTATTTACGCTCTGAACATAGACAATACAAAAATGATCAATGCATTGTATTCGCCGAATTGCAAGCGAATCCATAAATTAAGAGCGAAATGTTTTAAATGCGCCTGTGGAGTCTCCTGCTTATGACATCATCTTGTGGCTTAGACACTTCCCATTGAAAGCACCGTATTTGCTCGATTATAAGACGACCCTGATTATAAGACGACCCCCCCAAATTTGTACATTCCTTTAGGAAAAAAACAGCTGGTCCGTCATAATAGACTGCCGTGTCGGGCAGCATGGAGGATGTCTGCACGTATCGTGCAGACATCCCCTGGCTGCCCGATTCTCCCTGGTGGCTAACGGGGCAGCAGAGGATGTCTGCGCGACGAGCGCAGACCTCCCCTGCTGCCACCCGGCGCGACCGCCGGGACTTCTGTGACGGAGCCGGAAGTACCCGGCTTCTTCACAGAAGTCCCGGCGGTCGTGCTGGGCGGCAGCAGGGGAGTCTGCGCTCATCGCGCAGACATCCCCTGCTGTTAGAGAGGGGGATCCAGGTCCCCTGCAGCTCTGCTGGGGACCTGGATCCCTGTCTTATAATCTGACCTCAATTTTAGGTCAGATTATAAGACGACCTCGAATGTAAGACGAGGGTGTATTTTTCAGAGCATCTGAAAAAAACCTAGTCTTATATTCGAGCAAATACGGTACTTAATTTGCTTATCAAGTGATGTTGTAAACACGAAAACACATTATTTTATATTAATTTATACATTTATATTAGATGATGGAGACTCTATAAGAATAAAGGAAATTAAATTATAAAGAACAGGGAATCTTTAATGCTAACAAAAGCCTATACACAGAGCTTTAATCATTTTAAAACTCACCACCGTACATATTAAATACCCACCAATACGAGAAGAGGGCAGTATTTATCAAATCCTGATGTGTGAGCTCCTATCATTGGACAAACAATGCGATCTCAGTGGCACACTCCAAGCAAGAGAACACCAAACAATAATAAAGAGACAGCACTCCTAATAAAAGATATCACTCCTAATAAAAGACAGCATATTGTTAATCACCTTAAACATATGTATATTTATTAAAGCTGTCCCTCCAAATTAAGAAAAACAATACTTCACAATCAAATAAATCATTAAATAACAAAAATACAAAAGCATATGCACATAAAATACTCATTAAGTACATCAATAAAACAATACATAAATATATATGTTGTACAAGTGCTGAAATAGAGCATGCTGGTAGCCATATTTATTAAAAGTATTTATATGGTGCCTAACCCAAAAGAAGGCCTCCAGGGTGTTTAAGATGCCTTTCTGGACATGTTTCATTATTATAAATATATACATATTTTAAGGAAAAGAACAATTTTTTTTTTATAAACTTTTTAATAAAGACTTCCATAGAGTCGCCACTCTGATTGGCTGTGCGCGGGCTGACAATCAGGTACGCCTGTGTCTCGCATGTGAGACACAGCAGATAGTAAACCCTCGTGTGTCTATTAAGATACACGTCGGATTTACTTAACTGTCCCGGGACATGTTTTGTTTAACCCTTTAAGCGTGGCTTCCTTCAAGGAAGCAAGGGTTAAACAATGTTTAATGTTCCTTTAAAGATGGACAGTGCTGGGTTTTATGCTCACAATTGATAAAGAACGACTATAAATCATTCCAATAAACCATTTATATCTTCAAACTGAATTTTTGATAAAACAAGTTTTATTGTTTTAAATGGGTCGACTCGGATATGTCCCAAAAAGGATTCAGGTCGGGCACGTCAGCCGAATTTCACAAATCTCCAGAATTCAGCCACTCGGTATCCCTCGGGGTCCAAAACGGTTATTCAGGTCTTTCGGAAGCCGAAGCATCGATAGCTTTCAATTCAGGACATTTCTTCTATGACAGCCATAGGTTTTCGGCTATCCAATATGGGCCAATCACACAAGCGAATTTAGGCGAATTCACCCAATATCAATTCTCCAAATTTTAGCTGGAGCATTGAATAGAAAAGCGTCGAAGAATGAAAGTAGACATGTTTTAAAAACAGAAATATTTATATACAAATATAAAATATTTATGTCATATATTATAATAATTCATTTTTACATTTTCTTAAAAAAAAATATGTTATATTATTTTATGTACACCTACTTCACTTTGATGTGTTTAACTAATGTATCAAGTTGGGATTTTTTTTAAATGAGTATTATTTTTATATTATTACACTTTGGGCCATTTACATTCGTCATAGCCCAGGTTCCTCCAAAAATGAGGCTACCACTTTGTTTCGGTGCAGGCTGCATATTCGGAGGGACATCAGTGCATTCAGTGCATAGACCCAGTTACTTTTTAAAAAAAATAATACTATGTTATTTACTAGAACAGAATTGACAAGGGAACTGCAAACATAAGGCATTAGTAGTCTAGTCAACTTCGAACACAGGCAAGCTGGTGAACTTTTCCAACTTGTCTATTACTGTGTCTGTGAATTCTGTATGCTGTGTAATAGAGCAACATATATATATATATATATATATATATACAAAATCCAAAGATCAGCGCACTCACCTCAAAGCAGGTAGGAGAAAAACTCTTAAAGCTATGGTTTTAAATAAAGCTACTTAAAAACACCTGTCTTACTAAGGTAACAAAATTGGAGATTTAGTCACATATATGGCCATATGATGCTAAGCCCACCACTACGTCAAAGTACTCCAATATTGGTGGGTCCTAACACTAAATACTGTTGCTTCTGGGGCTTAATCTCATTATATGTATTACTTACCAGGGACCAAAAGGCCTTCCTATTGTATAATACAGAGACACTCCTGCAATTTATAGGTCAGGACACCACTTATGGAGCACCTGTGATGGGGAGGGGTGCTAAACCAGAGGCCTGGTCATAGCCTCAACTATACAAACAAATCCAAACTGAATGCACTCACCTAAACTAGCATATATTATATTAAACGGGGTGCTGCTGAGACCAAATATTTATACAAAATCCAAAGATCAGCGCACTCACCTCAAAGCAGGTAGGAGAAAAACTCTTAAAGCTATGGTTTTAAATAAAGCTACTTAAAAACACCTGTCTTACTAAGGTAACAAAATTGGAGATTTAGTCACATATATGGCCATATGATGCTAAGCCCACCACTACGTCAAAGTACTCCAATATTGGTGGGTCCTAACACTAAATACTGTTGCTTCTGGGGCTTAATCTCATTATATGTATTACTATGAGTGCATTCAGTTTGGATTTGTTTGTATAGTTGAGGCTATGACCAGGCCTCTGGTTTAGCACCCCTCCCCATCACAGGTGCTCCATAAGTGGTGTCCTGACCTATAAATTGCAGGAGTGTCTCTGTATTATACAATAGGAAGGCCTTTTGGTCCCTGGTAAGTAATACATATAATGAGATTAAGCCCCAGAAGCAACAGTATTTAGTGTTAGGACCCACCAATAGTGGAGTACTTTGACGTAGTGGTGGGCTTAGCATCATATGGCCATATATGTGACTAAATCTCCAATTTTGTTACCTTAGTAAGACAGGTGTTTTTAAGTAGCTTTATTTAAAACCATAGCTTTAAGAGTTTTTCTCCTACCTGCTTTGAGGTGAGTGCGCTGATCTTTGGATTTTGTATAAATATTTGGTCTCAGCAGCACCCCGTTTAATATAATATATGCTAGTTTAGGTGAGTGCATTCAGTTTGGATTTGTGTGTATATATATATATATATATATATATATATATATATATATATAAACATTAACCCGTCTGCTGCTGGAATAAACTTTGTTTTTTATTTTCTATACCAGTTTAAGACCCAGGACCAATGGCCAGCCCTGCTGGGAAGACTGAACCCCCAAATATATGTGGGCGTCATAAAACAGGCTTTTCCTTCACCATGCTTTGAGGAGCCTGCCGGCAGTGAAGGGGTTAAAGAGCAAGGCAAATGGATTTTGGCCGTGAGCTAGATTCGTGTGCTGTGGCAATTACCACGAGAATCATAAAGTGTTTGTACAGATGAAAGAAGAGGAAGCCGTTTAAAAGAACTGTAAATCTATAAATAAAGAAATAAAATCAATGAAGTGTGGATTCATTTAACCCTTGATGTGCCTGCAGCGGAGGGCTCTGGCACGTTGCTATACAGGACTCAAATGCATAGTTGCCAACTGTCCTGAATTTATCAGGACAGTCATGTTTTTTTTTTCAGGCTACCTGGGTGTCTGGATCTCATTTATCCGCATTTTTTTGTGTATATCTGCCAGACATACACAGTTTAAATGCAATGCTGCCTGCGCATAGGCAGTATCAATCAGTGGCGTCTTCAGCATTCATATTTACGGACAGTCACCGGGTAAGGCATACTGTCATATCCGGTCGCAATGATTTTTTTTTACATTTTTTTCCCCAACAACGTATGTGGATGCTGCTGTCCCAAAAAATTGGAGGGGAGGGGGCACAAGGGGGGGTCGGGAGGGGGGGGGGGGGGTTGGCCTGATCCAGGGGGGGCCAGGGCCCGAGCTGGCTCCCACCCTAGCGACGCCACTGGTATCAATGCCGGGACAGACTTGAATTTGCCAGGGCAGGACACAAAAAGACAGGCCTGCTGGCAACTATGCACAGGCAGCATTGCATTTAAACTGTTTATGTCTGAGAGACCTAAACTGTATAAAATGAGCTCTAGACCCCCCCGGGATCTTTACTGTTACAATGCTGTGAGGACGTCACCCAGTGCCGCGTATTGCAGTGCCATTATTATCTGCCTCCTTTTATCCTAGGCTAGTTTGTGACCTCTCTATCTGTGTTTATAATGTAGGGTTTATATTTACAAAGTGCAAATATGGGGCAATGTTCTAAAAGAAAAGCCATCGCCATAGAAACCAATGGAATGTTCCACATGTAGAACTCCCCCTCACCCCCCCCCCCCCCCACTTCACCCCACCCCCCACAAGGGACCTTCATAAACAAAATCTGGCAAAAGTTGAAAAACAATTGGCCCCTCCAGTTTATCCAATGATAAAACTGTATGTTTTACAGGATAATCTTAGACACGTCCCAAGCATTCTGGAATTCCTTTACTACTTCCACTGGAAGGCTAGTCACGGTATCTACTTCTTCTGCAGAGGATTCTTCTCACATTGACGTTCAGTCTTTCACTGAATCGTGCTCTCCTAATCTGCTAGTTAGCAGTCTCATTGTGCTGCTGGTGGATCTCTCCCTCAGTGCATCTTTCCTGCACAAATGGCCCATTGTAGAGGATGTGTATATTGTGACAACAAACGCACATAGCGCTCACATAAACCTATCCTGACTTACCCAGGATGCTGTGCATGCGCTGGGCATTCTATGATTGCACGCTGAGAGCAGTGGGAGTTTAAGTCATTTTTCCCACTAATTTTTGCCCTGAATCTGGGATCTGTACCCACTGCTGGTGCCCAGGTCTTATCTCAATGCCATAGTAGAGAGGGAACAGGTTGTACGCAAGATCACTCCCAATCACCCCATGTCATTATCCCTCCCAATCACCCCATGTCATTATCTCTTCCAATCACCTCATGTCATTATCCCTCCCTCCCAATCACCTCATGTCATTATCCCTCCCAATCACCTCATGTCATTATCCCTCCCTATCACCTCATGGCATTATCCCTCCCTATCACCTCATGTCATTATCCCTCCCAATCACCTCATGTCATTATCCCTCCCGATCACCTCATGTCATTATCCCTCCCAATCACCTCATGTCATTATCCCTCCCAATCACCTCATGTCATTATCCCTCCCAATCACCTCATGTCATTATCCCTCCCTATCACCTCATGGCATTATCCCTCCCAATCACCTCATGTCATTATCCCTCCCTATCACCTCATGTCATTCTCCCTCCCAATCACCTCATGTCATTATCCCTCCCTATCACCTCATGTCATTATCCCTCCCAATCACCTCATGTCATTATCCCTCCCAATCACCTCATGTCATTATCCCTCCCAATCACCTCATGTCATTATCCCTCCCTATCACCTCATGTCATTATCCCTCCCAATCACCTCATGTCATTAACCCTCCCTATCACCTCATGTCATTATCCCTCCCAATCACCTCATGTCATTATCCCTCCCAATCACCTCATGTCATTATCCCTCCCTATCACCGCATGTCATTATCCCTCCCTATCACCTCATGTCATTATCCCTCCCTATCACCCCATGTCATTATGCCTCCCAATCACCACATGTCATTATCCCTCCCAATCACCTCATGTCATTATCCCTCCCAATCACCGCATGTCATTTTCCCTCCCAATCACCGCATGCCATTATCCCTCCCAATCACCTCATGTCATTATCCCTCCCAATCACCTCATGTCATTATCCCTCCCTATCACCGCATGTCATTATCCCTCCCAATCACCTCATGGCATTATCCCTCCCAATCACCTCATGTCATTATCCCTCCCAATCACCTCATGTCATTATCCCTCCCTATCACCTCATGTCATTATCCCTCCCAATCACCTCATGTCATTAACCCTCCCTATCACCTCATGTCATTATCCCTCCCAATCACCTCATGTCATTATCCCTCCCAATCACCTCATGTCATTATCCCTCCCTATCACCGCATGTCATTATCCCTCCCTATCACCTCAGGTCATTATCCCTCCCTATCACCCCATGTCATTATGCCTCCCAATCACCACATGTCATTATCCCTCCCAATCACCTCATGTCATTATCCCTCCCAATCACCGCATGTCATTTTCCCTCCCAATCACCGCATGTCATTATCCCTCCCAATCACCTCTTGTCATTATCCCTCCCAATCACCTCATGTCATTATCCCTCCCTATCACCGCATGTCATTATCCCTCCCAATCACCTCATGGCATTATCCCTCCCAATCACCTCATGTCATTATCCCTCCCTATCACCCCATGTCATTATCACTCCCTATCACCTCATGTCATTATCCCTCCCAATCACCTCATGTCATTATCCCTCCCAATCACCCCATGTCATTATCCCTCCCAATCACCTCATGTCATTATCCCCCCCTATCACCTCATGTCATTATCCCTCCCAATCACCCCATGTCATTATCCCTCCCAATCACCCCATGCCATTATCCCTCCCAATCACCTCATGTCATTATCCCCCCCTATCACCTCATGTCATTATCCCTCCCAATCACCTCATGTCATTATCCCTCCCAATCACTGCATGTCATTATCCCTCCCTATCACCTCATGTCATTATCCCTCCCTATCACCTCATGTCATTATCCCTCCCAATCACCTCATGTCATTATCCCTCCCAATCGCCTCATGTCATTATCCCTCCCAATCACCCATGTCATTATCCCTCCCAATCACCTCATGTCATTATCCCTCCCAATCACCTCATGTCATTATCCCTCCCAATCACCTCATGTCATTATCCCTCCCAATCACCTCATGTCATTATCCCTCCCAATCAATCACCTCATGTCATTATCCCTCCCAATCAATCACCTCATGGCATTATCCCTCCCAATCACCTCATGTCATTATCCCTCCCAATCACCTCATGTAATTATCCCTCCCAATCACCTCATGTCATTATCCCTCCCAATCACCTCATGTCATTATCCCTCCCAATCACCTCATGTCATTATCCCCCCCTATCACCTCATGTCATTATCCCTCCCTATCACCTCATGTCATTATCCCTCCCTATCACCTCATGTCATTATCCCTCCCAATCACCTCATGTCATTATCCCTCCCAATCACCTCATGTCATTATCCCTCCCTATCACCTCATGTCATTATCCCTCCCAATCACCTCATGGCATTATCCCTCCCTATCACCTCATGTCATTATCCCTCCCAATCACCTCATGTCATTATCCCTCCCTATGTTATCATCCCTCCCTATCACCTCATGTCATTATCCCTCCCAATCACCTCATGTCATTATCCATCCCAATCACCTCATGTCATTATCCATCCCAATCACCTCATGTCATTATCCCTCCCAATCAATCACCTCATGTCATTATCCCTCCCTATCACCACATGTCATTATCCCTCCCAATCACCTCATGTCATTATCCCTCGCTATCACCACATGTCATTATCCCTCCCTATCACCCCATGTCATTATCCCTCCCAATCATCTCATGTCATTATCCTTCCAAATCCCCACTGTCATAATAAGCCAAGGCAATACCAAAAGGACACTTAGATTCACAGTCAATTAGCCTTAACCTCATTCATTTATTTTGATCTCACATACTCACAGTAAGTACCCAAGGAAAACTCTCTACAACTATATACACCTGCAGAATGCATTACACACATTCTCCAGCTCACTCCTCCCAAATATAAATCTATAGGTTATGTCCACTCTCTCTTTTCAATACAGTGTTATAGGAGAGGGGATTTAGTGACAGTTATTTCCACTCTCTATTTAGGTTTTTTGACAAATGAAGAAAAATAGTCAGGAAGGCAACTGAACATAAACAACATTGTAACTAATAAAACACAAGAATAAACAAAGGAAATACTGACGAGTTTAAAGAGGACATAGAGGGTCCGCGAGACAAAGAGGGGGCATCAGGGGAAACACAAAACATGCAATACCATTTATTAGTGGGTGGAGATTTAAGAACATATTTTTATTAGTGTAACATAGCTTGGAGGAAAGACGTAACAGGGGGGATATGATAGAAACATTTACATACATAAAGGGAATCAACACATAGGACATAGTCTTAAATTAGAGGGGCAACGATTTAAAAGTAATATAAGGAAGTATTACTTTACTGAGAGGGTAGTGGATGTATGGAATAGCCTTCCAGCAGAAGTGGTAGAGGTAAACACAGTGAAGGAGTTTAAGCATGCGTGGGATAGACACAAGGCTATCCTAGCTATAAGACCGGGAACTGGGGACTAATAAAAGTACTAAAAATAATTGGGCAGACTAGATGGACCGAATGGTTCTTATCTGCCGACACATTCTATGTTTCTATGTTTCTATTAGTGTACATTTCTCACTCTTACGTTCAATATTTTGGGCCTACTCTGGGTCATATACCATAGCATCACAGTCTATCGGCCCAAGTAATCCGGTTTGTGAAGTGGACAGAACAATTGTTTGGTCTTTTACACATAAGTGCAATACATTGATCTTCCATTGCTTAAAGGACAACTGTAGGCAAAAAAGATATGTTTAATTGAAATATTGCTTCATTTTACAGACATGCTTTGGTAATAAAAACAAATATTAAGTTCCTTATTGTTGCTCCATTTAGCTCTTTACGGAGGTGGACATGTTGTTTAGAATCTTGAGTTGGAAGACCTGACCGAAGATTCCAAACATCATGTCTGCTCCCTAATACAGCTTTACGAAGCAACAAGGGCAAAATCTAGCACTTTGTACGCTTTCATTGAACCAGATCTATTTCAAATTCTACACTTGTTTCAGTTAAACAAGTTAATTTTATCCTTGTCCTTTCATAAGTTATGTTTATTTTTCATTGGCTTTAAAATAGATATTTGACGTCTTTTGTCCGCCACCAGAATGGCCAACATCCAGGTATTGTGTCGTTTGTCATCGTGAAAGGGTTTGCAGAACTGTGCTTAGCATCGCTTGTTTACCTGCATAAAACACGGCCCCTGGGCAAACACATTAATCCACCTTCGATGTCAGGGCCAGATCCGTTTTGATGGCTGCTGTGTGTTTGCACACTTGACATTTATGATTTGAAAGCTCTGGTCCAACATATGCACTTTCACGACTCAAACATTGTAAACCGTTTTAAAACGACAGTGGCCGGTGCTTAAAATGAAGGCTTTTGTTTAAGGTTTTGATTTTTGTGAGGTTCCGACTCCTCTGGATGGCACTGGGAACTCCTAGAAGGTCCGTCAACATTTGCCATTATGATGGATTTAAAAGGGCTCATGAAACTAACAGTCTATCATGCAATATTTTAAACTTGCTAAAAAAAATTCACAGGGCACGACGGTGGGATGATCATGGTACTATGCTTGCAAACATTGGATTATTGTAACATAATAGTGCGTGAAAACATTAATGTGAGTTCGGAGTTAGACGGGATTGTTTGCCTCATACCCCAGAGCGTTGAACATAAAGCTTTCAGTCCCGTTTATTTCCTTGACTAAGGAGTGTACCCTGTGTTTAGTGGCTACCTGCCCAGTAGTATATCTTCCACAAGGCACTCGCCTAGGGCGGCACTTTGCCAGAGGGTGTTAAAGCACACTTCTGATGCTTCAAACATTTTCGCTCCCTCCCCCACCGTTCAACAAGCTTTATCTCCTTCCAATTAATCATGGTGATGGGGGCATGTAATGGACGTGGTGGGGCTATGTAATGAGGGTGATGGTGGCATGTAATGGGGTGATGGGGCATTTAGTGGGTATGTAATGTGGGTGATGGGGGCATGTAATGGGGTGATAGGACATTTAATGTGTGTGCAATGTGAGTGATGGGACATGTCGTGGGTGTGCAACGTGGGTGATGGGGCATTACATAGGTGTGCAACGTGGGTGGGGAGGTGCCCGAATTTGGCAGACCTACGGGTCTGTTCACTAAAATTTGACTTTGGAGGTCGACTTTCATTTTGAGACTAAGTCAAATTTGGCACCTGAGTTTGACTTAGAAAACAAAAACAGGATTGGCTCTTCACCACTGAAAGTAATGGGAGGTGAAATGATCAAAGCTATATTTGAGACCAAGTCAAACTCAGGTGCCGAATCTCTCAAAACTTTATCTCAAAATCAAAGTCGTCCTCCAAAGTCGAATTTTGGTGAATAGACCCAAAAGACTGTGTGTAGGGGAAGGCCTTACATGCTCTCTAGCATGCTTTCATGTAAAATGCCCCATATGACATACCATCTGCCTTTGTTGTACTTCAAACAACTCCCAGCTATGCTAACGCCTGTACAGACTTAAACATGTTAGGATATTACGCTGCTCTGTAAAAATATTTTTTTATATATTTATTATTTATTTATATATACTGAAATCTAATTGAACTGATCAGAAGATACAAACCTGGCTCATTTTCTTCTAAGATTATCCAAATATTCATTGGGTAGCCAATATCTCATTGTCCATATACAGTCAGTTTGGGTTTTAAACTCCTGATTATAATAAAATAAAAATCTAGTAATCCCCCCTGTGTATAAAACCTTAAATCACAGATACAATCTAAATCTTTCCTGTACAAGAAAAAAAAAAAAAAATCACACAAACGAACAACTTTCATGGTTTGGAAAAAAATAAATCAGATTTCTTTCTAAAACTTGTGAAGGGTATTAGAATATCTAGTGTGAATGTCGTTTTATATACGTGCTTTTTTCTTATATGTAGAGTTGAATTTTGTTTTGTTTTTCATCTGCATGTAAGCTGTATGTTTTAAAATACAAAACCAAAAAATCAATGAAAAAAAAGTTTTAACTTTTTTATTTTTTTTTTGTATCTCCCAGCTGGTAAAACAAGACCAAAAAAAGATTGCTGTGATAAATCTAAGTTCCTTGCCATTTCCGAAAGGAAATTATTTGAGAGTTATTTTTACTGTTGGACGAAAATCATATATATATAAAGACGAAATCTGAGCCTACGGCTCCATGGATACAAAATGGAATGCTTCTGTGGATTGCTCATAGGATTTTTTCCTGTAATTGTCTCCATATCCCTCAACTGATAAAAGGTAAGAGTACTTGGATCAACAGGTATTTCAGCAGACGACGTGAGAATCAATTAGTCTGTGTCATTTTGCGCAGTTGAAGGTAATTAATGAGCCCCGAAGGAAAAAGAAAATTGAACATTTGGCAAAGAGTCCTGACATTTTCAGGCTTGATTAAATATTGATTGGACATCTGTGTGTGTGTGTCAGTATTTCACACCTGTGACATAGAGAGTGTTCCATTCTGTCCAGACCGGATAGTGTGTAATCAGTAGGGTACACTCAGAGCACATTAGAGCTGATTTCGTGATTATTTAGTGTACAGAGTAATAGACGGGATCTGTCACGAGATTTTCTCTTTCTCCTATAACATTTCCTGTACATTTATCGTGGGGCCTCGGTCCGGGAAGAGTGGGGCTTGTTACACCGCTAAGAGATGTAAAGGAGAGATAGGTGCACAGTAGACATGCGCATTCCTTTTCGGACGAATGCATTTTCGGACGAAAATAGCATTTTCGTCCATTCGTCCGAAAAACGAATAACGAAAATGCTAAACTAACGAAAGCCGAATGAACGAATGGTTAATAAACGAAAATCATTCGTCCATTCGTGCTATTGGCATTCTATAAACCGAAATAGAGTCGGTTTATGGAATACCAATAGCATTACATATACATTCCATAAACCGACATAAAGAACGACTTTCGGTTTATGGAATGTATGTAATGCTATTAGCATTCTATAAACCGAAATAGAGTTGAAATAGGTCAATTCGTATGAATGGGGACTCTATTTCGGTTTATAGAAAGCCAATGGCATTACATGCATTCCATAAACCGAAAGTCTATAAACCGACTATGTAGGTCAATTCGTACGAATGAATAAAACGAAACGAAAATAATGAACGAATTTTGTCTGAAACGAATGCAGTAATGAACTAAATGGACGAATGGACGAAAACAAAACGAACATTTTAGTTTTGCACATGTCTAGTGCACAGCACATCAAAGCTTTTATTATTCTATTTTATCTTCGAGTTTGTGTAATATGAATACGGAGTGTGCTTGAATATATATCCATGCTTGGATTTCTGACGCTGTACGGCTGAGGATAATGGAGGTTGTAGTTCAGCTGGAGATTTACTTAAACGTTATTTTTAACTTGTGCCTCTAATACAGAAGCACAAGAGAAATGTAAGTTGTCCCTAGTATGAGGATGAACTGGCGTGTACGTTTGATAGTACTTTTGATAGTACACGCCAGTTTATCCTCTGACCGACAGCTGCCATGCTTCAGGTGACACCGTCCCTTTAAGGAAGGACTAACCCATCCTCAGCAGCTTGTGATCTGTCAGATGCTCCTAGGTAGCACCCTTCAAAATACTTCCCATGACCTGGCAGCAGTGCTTTGTGTTTGGTGCGTGACGGTGGAATCTCCTGCTTATGACATCACCTGCGGCTTGATAGGCAAAGGAATGGCAAACGTGTCATTTGCATTTGAAGCCACAAGGTGATGTCATAAGCAGGCGACTCCACAGTCACATTTAATGGATATCTTTCTCTTGTATGATGCATTTGCAATTCTGCTCACACAACGTGCAGATCAGTTTTCATCAGTTTTTATTCTCTACATAAGCAATGTTTAAGATGACAGAGCAGTTTTAAGGTATTATCTACCTTGGTGTGAAACAAATACACTCTAGATGTCTATAATGCTGCTTAAACACATTGGGGCTTTATTCATGTGGGAATTGACAAGGCAATGTCAAACTTAAATCTGAAGTAGCAGAGCTGGGAAAAAATTCTCCAATTCAGCTTTTCCAGCTCGGCTACTTTGGCCTTCAGTTTAAAATGTCCCTTTTAATTTCCTCTTTCATGAAGTGGCTCCATACTGAGGCATCACTAAGAATCCCCCCTTGCGTATCCAAATCAAAGCAACAATATCACTTATTATTCATAAATAAGGTATCCAGCACCTAGCCACTTAAACACTAGCCGGTTGACTCGATAAAGAGAGAACGGCAGGGAATTGAGATGGGAATTTCAAGCTTTAGGCCAAAGTAGACGAGTTGGAGAAATTCTCCAGTAAATCTGAATGGGAGATTTTTTTTTTCCCAACTCGGCTACTTTGGCCTTAAGTTTGAAATTCCCATCTCAGTTCCCTGCAATTTTCTCTTTATTACTACAGTCTCATGAAATAAATACATCGCTCTGCTGATCCTTTACACACATCTTTCAGTGCACTCACATATATCAGATGCTGTCAGCTTGGATAACAATTCAATTTCCTAATTACATTTTCTTTGTTTTTGCAAACTGCTTCCATTTCAATCTTTCCATCTCCACAAATGTGCCTGTCTGTTCAAACGTTGCATCTAACTGCATTACTATAAATGACACACAATAAAACACACAAAAAGAGAGAATAGAATCTCTACAGCTAATCAGGAGCCAACACAATGAAGTACCAATGTGCAATGACTTCTGGGTAAAAACACTTGTCATAAGATAAGTCAAGATGAAGTTTTCAAGAGAAGACAAAGGGTGTTTATGACTAGACAGAAAGCAGTGACATTTAATCAGAAGAATCCAAATGAACAACTCTGCACTACACAGTATTTATATTCCCAAATATATTTTTTCATGATACTACCCCTTTAATTCTTATGCAAGAGCAACACACCCCAACCTATTACGTGTGGAAATCATTTAGCTTTTGGTATCCCAAATCTCTTCTTAATAGCTGCCAACATCGGCCATGTTTCCAGGGACACATATTCGTTCTACACGCTGCAGAAAGAGCATGCAAGGTGCAGCCTGGCAATCTGTAGGATGCATATACGCACAGACACAAACCAATTAATTAATCAGGGTGGAGATCTCATAGGCCCTACCATGATTAATAAATTGGACTGTGTGTGTGCGTATATCCATCCTACATACTGCCAGGCTGCACTTTGCATGCTCTTTCTGCAGCATGTGGAACGAATATGTGTCCCTGGAAACATGGCCGATGTTGGCAACTATGCTGCTTGCACTGCAACAGACGACCAGGAGGGGGGAACACAAATTTCTTATTAGTTATTGATTACGGCACAGTGGTAGACTTGAATTGTTAGATTTAAATAAATAGAACATTTTGCAAACGTTTGTATAAATTCTGGGACAATGTTCTGAAAACTGCTGATAGTTCCACTCTTAGAACTGTTCCCCAGAATGACTCTACACATCGCCTCAATAACAACAAAGAGCACATTGGTATAATTAATGGACAAGTGTAGTGCTCAAATCATCTGGTACACTATATAAAAAAATCCTTGCAAGTATATATTATCATACTGTAAAAAACAACAACTAAATAACATAATAGAACAAATACCTCTTTTCCCCTCTCCAAACCTTGATTCCCAATTAATGGGCGCTGTCATATTTGGTTGGATCCGGCCCAAGATACGTGTCTGCAATGGCAGTGCATCATCAACATGGCGCCTGCGCATGCGTGAAAGAGCGAGGATGCGTAATGGTAGCAATACGAAAGGGCTCAGTAAGTAGGAAGCAGGAGGGGGAAATAGGCCTTTGTTCTTGTTTGTCATTAGTATTTTTTTGTTTGCTTTTTTTACAATATGATAATATCTACTTGCAAGGATTTTATTACATATCAGGTGTCCTTTAAATAGCTCTACAAAAATTACAACCCAAAATATTCTGCAATCTTGGTGGAATGGAAATAGTTCAAAAATCTTGAAAAAAAAGATTCCCGATTCCCATTTTGTCTTTTGCAGTGTCTGTCTGGCTATCAAGTTTTGAGTCCCAGAGAAGTGCGCTCGCAGATATAACCTGTAGTCAGGAGTTTTTAAGGCAGTAGTTAATTCCAGAAGATATTATTTCCCAGCAGTCAAACCATCCTCCAATGTTTCCTCCTTGCTCGTCATGTCATGGAGACTGGACGGCATTTGCTTCCGATGACAGCACGACAGCGAGTATTTCTTGCAAAGGTTCTTCCACAAGTCCATGTACTGGCGGTGACTGAGTCCCAAGATGATGGGAATTATGGCGGCGCTACCACTGCCAACGCAGGTCAGCGTCAGGATAATCCCCGGTGACTTGATCTCATATTTTGCCATGGCCAAGACTGAAAGTTGGAGGAAAGCAATGTAGGGCACCCAGCAGACTAGAAAAGTCAAGGACACAATAGCAATGCACTTGGCGTACTTCATGTCCATCTGGTGCTCTAGATCGGTGGCCGCTCCCCTCTGAACCGACCGGTGGAGCTTCTTAATATCCTGGAGCTGCTTCCTAGCCACGGAAAGTACTTTGATGGTGATAAAGCTCATTGCCAAGATGGAGGGGATGACCACACAGTAGGTTTCTACATAAATGTAAGCATCGGAGAAGACACTCATATAGGAACAGTTGCTGTTGGGTTCCCAGTTATTCCAGCCCATCATCGGCAAACAAGAAAAGACGAGAGGCAACGTCCAAACCAAGAACAAGGAGAAGGGAACGCAACGGTGGACCCAAATACTGCGATAGTGCAAAGGGTATATGATGCACAAGTATTTCTCGTAGTGAACCATCAACAAGTTGGCCAGGAAGGAGAGGAAGAAGAAGTTGGGGGAGATAAAGACAGCCATACATGGAAAGTAATGCAACTCCTTGTTGAACCTCATGTTGGGGATGCAGGGTAGAGCTACTCCGGTGAAAAAGTCTGCGAAGAGCAAGCTAAGGAAGAAGTAGTTTGTTGTGTTGTGCAATTTCCGATTAAACACGATCCCAACGATGATGAAGAGGTTGGTGATGATGATAAAGGCAGAGAGAGGGCTGGAGAGCAGGATGATAAGTTTCCGCTGGAATTCATAATCTTCAGAGGAGTTGTTCTGCGCCATGCCTTGGCTGGTTAGAGATCAGAACATGTCCTTACCGAAGAGAGTGGAAGCATTCTTAGGCAAAAGGCCAACACCATCAAGATGGCTGCCAACACAGCTAAAAGGGGAAAAAATAAATGAAAGGCGTATGAGACATTAAAACCATTATGATAACGACAGAACTTATGACATAATTTTAGATTTCAAGACACGCGAAATGTAATAGATTATACTATTAAGTTATACTCTAGGCTAGTGGTTCCCTGACCAGTCCTCCCGCCCCCCTCACAGTCCAGGATTAAGGGATTAACCACTTGTGTTTACAAAACCATAGAATGTGTCACCGGCAGATAAGAACTGTTTGGTCCATCTAGTCTGCCCAATTTTCTGAATGCTTTCATTAGTCCCTAACTTTATCTTATATCTAAGATAGCCTTGTACCTATCCCACGCATGCTTAAAATCCTTGACTGTGTTTACCTCTACCACTTCTGCTGGCAGGCTATTCCATACATCCACTACCCTCTCAGTAAAGTAATACTTCCTGATATTACTTTTAAATCGTTGCCCCTCTAATTTTAGACTATGTCCTCTAGTTGTTGTAGTTTTTATTCTTTTAATTATACTCTCCTCCTTTACTGTGTTGATTCCCTTTATGTATATAAATGTTTCTATCATATCCCCCCTGCTTCGTCTTTCCTCCAAGCTATACATGTTAAGATGCTTTAACCTTTCCTGGTAAGTTTTATCCTTCAACCCATGAACCAGTTTAGTAGCCCTTCTCTGAACTCTCTCCAAAGTATCAATATCCTTCTGGAGATACGGTCTCCAGTACTGCGTACAATACTCCAATAATAAGTGGGATCTATGCACTATTGCATTGTCTACCTAACTTTAAGCCCTCTGAAATTATTACTCCTAAATATCTTTCCCCTAGATTCTAAACGTGAGTTTTTTGGGGGAGGGGTGGGTGGTGTATAAGGACTGCCAGACACAGCTGGAGAAATGCAGTGAGAAACCTGGGGGTTCTACAATAAATTAGGGTTATCTAGCAAATATGAGATGTAACACTGAATGCATACCCACTAAATATGTAACTATTATTAAAACACACATAGCTATAAATTACTGCGAAACCCAGAAAAAAAAATAAAAAAAGGTTATTACCTAAGTAATTACTTAGCAGTGGGATGCTAAGGGTTAACTGACTGGCTAACGGGTAAGCCTCGGTGTAATACAATTCAAAATAGCTGCCTGAACACTGAAAAGGGTCAAATCATAAATACAGCCCAATTTACAATTGTTTCATTAGATAATAATAATATTCAATTTGCTGGGGACATTGTTTTAAAGTGATTTATGTAAAATATACTGCAGGTGTAGGTACAGGAGTCACCCTTAATTGGTATGAATATCAAGATAACATAGCATGGGGACACATTAAAGTCAGTGCTATAATTAAAAATGTGTTAATTGGAAGCCTAGCTTATTATGGTGAGAGCCACTCTAACGAGTGCTTGTAATTTATGGGTAATTATGGTGATAGCCACTCTAACGAGTGCTTGTAATTTAAAGGTAATTAGATAATAGGACGAACCCGCTTCTGGCCATATCCATTTCTAACTCGGATCTGATAACTGTTTGGCAGACACACAGGTTGTAAAACTCGCTCATGTGGCCATCGAGGATCTCCTTTCTTCCCTTTTTCCAAGCGAGAGAGATCAGTGTATTATTAAGCGTATCCAGGCCAAGACTCCATCTTCCTGCAAACAGGTGTTTTTGTTACAGAAAGCTATAGCAACCAGGGTTTTATGGTCTGGGATGGGACAAGGTCATAAAGATCCTACCAAATTCCCATCTCCTTGATGGGGGCACAGGAGTCAAACGGCATAAACATCCGCAGAGGGAATGGACTTTTTATAGCTACATTATGAAGCAGGATTTAATTATATCATTAAAGTCGGCAAACAGGCAGTAAGTGGAAAGTGTAATTCAGGTACAGAGCTGCATCGCTGTAAGCGCGGTGATGTGTGTATACAGGGCCAGAGAAGCTGGAAGGACCAGGCCTGGTAAACAAAGTGTATTTTACCGTTTTATTCAGGAATGCTTATTATAAATATTTTGGGGCTTCACAGGCCCAGTGAAAACCCAGTGATGGCTAACCTTGGCACTGCAAAGGTTTGAAACTACATATCCCATGATGCTCAGTAGCCCTGCAGGAATTAATAGCCGAGGTGGAAAAATTATCCATCTTCACTATGTTTCCATCTCAGCAGCTGAATGTCTGATTTTTGCACTAATGTTGGCAGTTCACCACAACACCCCCCTTCTCCGATCTCATTGGGAATCTCTGTCGTGTTGACATGTAGCGGTAGAATGTACAGATCCCATTGGGAATCTCTGTCGTGTTGACATGTAGCGGTGGAATGTACAGATCCCATTGGGAATCTCTGTCGTGTTGACATGTAGCGGTAGAATGTACAGATCCCATTGGGAATCTCTGTCGTGTTGACATGTAGCGGTAGAATGTACAGATCCCATTGGGAATCTCTGTCGTGTTGACATGTAGCGGTAGAATGTACAGATCCCATTGGGAATCTCTGTCGTGTTGACATGTAGCGGTAGAATGTACAGATCCCATTGGGAATCTCTGTCGTGTTGACATGTAGCGGTAGAATGTACAGATCCCATTGGGAATCTCTGTTGTATTGACATGTAGCGGTGGAATGTACAGATCCCATTGGGAATCTCTGCCGTGTTCACATGTAGCGGTGGAATGTACAGATCCCATTGGGAATCTCTGTCGTGTTGACATGTAGAGGTGGTATGTACAGATCCAATTGGGAATCTCTGTCATTCCAAACCACCAAAGAGGAACCTGATGACAGGTGCAGAGAGATGAACAATGCACTGACCAGTCCTTACTCTGCCCCCTGTGTAATGCACTGCACCGTGGCAAAGACCTTCTCTATCTCCATGACATGATACACTGTATGTGCCGGTGCCGGGGGGGGGGGGGGGGGAATGCCGGTAGAGGCACTGGCTGGGGAGATGATCTCCCCCTCACCAGCCCGACTGGTGGAGCACCCTAGGAGGGGGCAGATCTCACCAGGTGTGAGATCCGCCCCCTCCCCATGAAGCAGAGCGGCATTTGAGAACAGAGATGGGGTAGTAGGGGGTGAGAACAGAAATGGGGGAGGCGGGGGGAGGTCAGAGATGGGGGGAGGAGGGGGAGAGAACAGAGGAAGAGGGGGAGAGAACAGAGGAGAGGGGGAGAGAACAGAAATGGTGGGAGGAGAGGGTGGGAACGGAGAAGGGGGGAGGAGGGGGGAGAACGGAGATGGGGAGGAGGGGGTGAGAATGGAGATGGGGAGGAGGGGGTGAGAACAGAGATGGGGGAGGAGTGGAGAGAACAGAGATGGGGGAGAGAACAGAAATGGGGGAAGAGAGGGTGAGAACGGAGATGGGGGGAGGAGGGGGTGAGAACAGAGATGGGGGTAGGAGAGGGAGAGAACAGACATGGGGGAGAGGGGGGAGAACAGAGATGGGGAAGAGGGGGTGAGAACAGAGATGGGGTAGGAGGGGGAGAGAACAGAGGAAGAGGGGGAGAGAACAGAAATGGGGGAGGAGAGGGTGAGAACAGAGATGGGGGAGGAGAGGGTGGGAACAGAGATGGGGGAGGAGAGGGTGAGAAAATAGATGGGATAGGAGGGGGAGAGAACAGAGGAAGAGGGGGGAGAACAGAGATGGGGGAGGAGAGGGTGAGAAAATAGATGGGATAGGAGGGGGAGAGAACAGAGGAAGAGGGGGGAGAACAGAAATGGGGGAGGAGAGTGTGAGAACAGAGATGGGGAGGAGAGGGTGTGAACAGAGATGGGGAGGAGAGGGTGAGAACAGAGATGGGGGAGGAGGTGGTGAGAACAGAGATGGGGGTAGGAGGGGGAGAGAACAGAGGAACAGTGGAGAGAACAGAAATGCGTCAGATGATTTGACTGCACTAACACCTGCTCTCATTTTTTGTATTATGCCGCTGCTTTGGACTTTAAATATGAGTGAATGAAATTTGGATTTTTTTATCGAAGCTCACGACTGGGGGGAGTGACTCCTTATCTGCATGGTGAGCAAGCCATTCATGTTCTTCTTTGCAGAATCAATAGGAACTACATTGCATTAGAGCGTGCACACGATCGCCCACGATTCGGCAGACGTGTATCTTTCAAACTGCCGACACAACATTCATAGAGACCCTAGCAGGGGCTCTGAACTCTATGAATCAAAAAATTTAAAAAGTAAGTCCCCGTCCCCAAAACATAAGTTCACTTAAGTTAATTAGTCACACAAAAAGTTTAGTTGTCCTTTTAAACATACATTGCTCTTATTTTATGGATTTGCTTGCAACTTTGCTAAGATTGTATATATATTTTTTCATAATTTTTATTCTCTACATATACATTGTATATGCAATGTTTAGGTTGAGAGAAAAGAAAGATGAGGACACTCTACACTACAGTCCTCCTGCTTGGGGGCATGTATGGAGCTGTGGAAAGAGATCAGGGACAAATATAGCATGGTGAAAAGTGATGAGGAGCATACATGGTACTGTTATAGACATTGTAGGATAGAGGGGAAAATATCTCATAGGGAGGGTGAAGTGGAATGAGACATAGATAGGGGAGAGACACAGACATGGGAGAGACATAGATAGGGGAGAGACACAGACAGGGGAGAGACACAGACAGGGGAGAGACACAGACAGGGAAGAGACAAAGATGGGAGACATAGCTAGGGGAGAGACACAGATAGGGGAGAGACACAGATAGGGGAGAGACACAGATAGGGGAGAGACACAGATAGGGGAGAGACATAGATAGGGGAGAGACACAGATAGGGGAGAGACACAGATGGGGGAGAGACATTGATAGGGAAGAGACATAGATAGGGGAGAGACACAGATAGGGAAGAGACACAGACCGGGGAGAGACATAGATAGAGGAGAGACACAGATAGGGGAGAGACACAGATAGGGGAGAGACACAGATAGGGGAGAGACACAGATAGGGGAGAGAGACAAAGGTAGGGGAGAGACATAGATAGGGGAGAGACACAGATAGGGGAGAGACACAGATAGGGGAGAGACACAGAAAGGAGAGAGACATAGATAGGGGAGAGACATAGATAGGGGAGAGACACAGATAGGGGAGGGACACAGATAGGGGAGAGACATAGATAGGAGAGAGACATAGATAGGGGAGAGACATTGATAGGGGAGAGACATAGATAGGGGAGAGACTTAGACAAGGGAGAGACACAGATAGGGGAGGGACACAGATAGGGGAGGGACACAGATAGGGGAGAGACATAGATAGGAGAGAGACATAGATAGGGGAGAGACATTGATAGGGGAGAGACATAGATAGGGGAGAGACATAGATAGGGGAGAGACACAGATGGGGGAGAGACATTGATAGGGAAGAGACATAGATAGGGGAGAGACACAGATAGGGAAGAGACACAGACCGGGGAGAGACATAGATAGAGGAGAGACACAGATAGGGGAGAGACACAGATAGGGGAGAGAGACAAAGGTAGGGGAGAGACATAGATAGGGGAGAGACACAGATAGGGGAGAGACACAGATAGGGGAGAGACACAGAAAGGAGAGAGACATAGATAGGGGAGAGACATAGATAGGGGAGAGACACAGATAGGGGAGGGACACAGATAGGGGAGAGACATAGATAGGAGAGAGACACAGATAGGGGAGAGACACAGATAGGGGAGAGACATAGATAGGGGAGAGACTTAGACAAGGGAGAGACACAGATAGGGAAGAGACACAGACCGGGGAGAGACATAGATAGAGGAGAGACACAGATAGGGGAGAGAGACATAGGTAGGGGAGAGACACAGATAGGGGAGAGACACAGATAGGGGAGAGACACAGATAGGTGAGAGACATAGATAGGGGAGAGACACAGACAGGGGAGAGACACAGAGAGGGGAGAGACATAGATAGGGGAGAGACATAGATAGGGGAGAGACATAGATAGGGGAGAGACACAGACAGGGGAGAGACACAGACAGTGGAGAGACACAGACAGGTGGTGAGACATCGTTAGGTCATAGACATCTGAAACTTGATTCTCTACAAGAGAGGGAGACAGCCGCAGAGCCCTGTAGAATGGAGAAGCAGTAAAATAATTATATCAATCAGGAATAATCATTTCCAAGGACACTTTGCCATGAGGTTGTCACAACAGAATTAGTCACTTAGGGTGATATTTATCAATGCAAATCTGGAGCTAATCTGGAGAAAAGTGATGAATTTGGAGCAGCATACCCCCCCCCCCCCCCCCCCCCCAATGTTCGCACTAAGTACAGGATGTGAGATAATCCGTACATTACAAACAAAAGCAGGCAGAAGTTTGTTACAGAGGATGGCACATCAAGCTAGGATAAATGCAGGGTATAAGTTGTGGAGAGAGATACCATATTCCTCAGTGATATTTATAGGTCCATAGAACAAAATGTTCTCTTGATTATTAGAGATTACTAAACTGGGGGGCATCCAAAGGGGGAGACTAACCCTATAAATCTGGGACAAATGCAGGGTGCTGGGGGCATCCCCAAAGAGGGAGTCTAACCCTATAAATCTGGGACAAATGCAGGGTGCTGGGGGCATCCCCAAAGGGGGAGACTAACCCTATAAATCTGGGACAAATGCAGGGTGCTGGGGGCATCCCCAAAGGGGGAGACTAACCCTATAAATCTGGGACAAATGCAGGGTGCTGGGGGCATCCCCAAAGGGGGAGACTAACCCTATAAATCTGGGACAAATGCAGGGTGCTGGGGGCATCCCCAAAGGGGGAGACTAACCCTATAAATCTGGGACAAATGCAGGGTGCTGGGGGCATCCCCAAAGGGGGAGTCTAACCCTGTAATCTGGGACAGAGATGGCAGCAAGCAACAGGTTTTAAGTGTGTTAAACAAATAACAAAAAAACCCTGTTACCTGCTCTCTCCAGCTTCACTGCTCCCTGGAATCTCCTGTTCCAGACCTCCTTGGAGCCTACTAATCCTCTCCTCCCTGGAATCTCCTGGTCCAGACCTCCTTGGAGCCTGCTGATCCTCTCCTCACTGGAATCTCCTTGTCCAGACCTCCTTGGAGCCTACTGATCCTCTCCTCCCTGGAATCTCCTGGTCCAGACCTCCTTTGAGCCTGCGGATCCTCTACTCCCTGGAATCTCCTTGTCCAGACCTCCTTGGAGCCTGCTGATCCTCTCCTCACTGGAATCTCCTTGTCCAGACCTCCTTGGAGCCTACTGATCCTCTCCTCCCTGGAATCTCCTGGTCCAGACCTCCTTTGAGCCTGCGGATCCTCTACTCCCTGGAATCTCCTTGTCCAGACCTCCTTGGAGCCTGCTGATCCTCTCCTCCCTGGAATCTCCTGTTCCTGACCTTGGAGCCTGCTGTTCCTCTCCTCCCTGGAATCTCCTGGTCCAGACCTCTTTTGAGCCTGCTGATCCTCTACTCCCTGGAATCTCCTTGTCCAGATCTCCTTGGAGCCTGCTGATCCTCTCCTCCCTGGAATCTCCTTGGCCAGATCTCCTTGGAGCCAGCTGATCCTCTCCTCCCTGAAGACTCCTGTTCCCAGGTTGTATCTGGCTCTCACCTCTCTGAACTCCTCACCTCCTGATGACCGACCCTAGTCAGGGAACTCTTTTCTCTTTGCACTAAGTGTTACTGGCAGGGGAAGTGCTGCATCTCTGTTCCACCCATTCTCTCCCAGATCCTCCCTCTCTGTCAGACAATACTTTACACAAACACATGGGAATCTCAAATCACTGGAAATACTCCGAGCTGGAGGAAGCTCATTACAAACACCACTTAATAATACATTTAAAGAACAATGGGCTGGAAAGTCATATTATAACCACTTTTTTAGTGGGCTTCTACAGGAGGAGTGAAGCAGACAGCAGTGACATTTTTCTATTGTTTTTTATTATTTAAATTCAAAAGTAGAAACATAAGTGGAATATGTAGTCCCCCTAGTCTGAGGATAGACCGGCAGCTGCCATGCTCCCTGGGAAACAGGCAGCCCCGTTCGGTCGGTGACCGTCTCCCTCTGTATTGCAGAAACAGACCTCCAGTAGAGGAGATCGTAATAGGCAGATAGTGATCCCCAACACTTTCAGGTGAGCGGACGAGACCCCCATTCTGATTAGCAATGTGCACGCTGACACTCAGAGCTTGACTGCCTCCCGACTGGCTCTACCTCGGTCGTGAGGCAGAGAGTAAACCTGCATTTATCTGTAAAGATATACGTCAAGTTTACCTAGTAGAAGGGGACATTATTTTTAACCCTTGCCTCTTGTAAGGAAGCAAGGGTTAAAAAGAAAATTGAGTTTCCCGTTAAGCTTCAGAGAGCAGACCTTCGCAAACACCACATCTTTGATTAATATTGAATAGCCCACCGGTCTTGGAACACCACATGTTAAACACTTAACTCGGCAGGATTTGGACTTCCATGTTGGAAGGATGCAGAGTACGAATTTACCCAGTCCCTTCTAAAGCCACTGTGTAGACATGCACAGCTTTTAAAAAAAAAAATTACACCCACGGTATTCGCTCAAAAGTAGAACCATGAATTGAAGAGAAGTCGCGATCATTATAAGAGGTCTGGGCAATCGGAATGGGCATCAGAGGCTGGTGACATTCCAAAGGTCATTTTCAAAAGGTAAGGGGACACTCCTGGCATCAAGCTAAGTTTGATGCATCTAACAATGTGTAACCTGAACAATGCACAGGTTTGGGGGGGGGGTCACTAAAATACATTGTTTTTTTACAGCATTGATTGGGGAAATTTAGTGACCATTACCATGCATATCCATGCAAGCCCTCTGATTGGCTCTTAGCAGATCCTGGGGCCACTCCTCTGTTACAGAAAGCAAGAGATCCCAGCAATCTCCATGAAAAAAAAAACATGCAAAAGTTTTCAAATATTAATTTCACATTTGTATTTATTTCAAATACAGTGCTCTATTAATTAAAGGAATCTTTGCTTGGTGACAGCATGGTGTATATATACACACCTGTCGCAATTTAATTCCTTTTGTGCCTTTCTAGAATTTAATTATTTCTTGTACTCTTGCTCTTGTCAAACAAAAAAAAAGAGAAGGAAGTTTCGGATAACAGACTCACACAGGAAGCAGGAGGTTGTGTAACAAGCAACACATTTCTGTGTGCGGAGAGCAGTGATCCTGCCATAATGGAAATCTCCTAAACCATTTGTCATCTTCTCCCACTTGAAAACGATCTATCTTTTCCATATGTATTAAAGTGAAATAATTATAAAAATGTATGTATTTGCTAAAACTACAAATGTTTCATTTACTCACGAATATGAGGTTTGCAGCTTGCATAGTTACCAAGATTTGGCCATGTTTCCAGCAATACACATGCAAGCCTCCCAATTGTCCCACTTAGCGTGGGACAGTCCCCATTTCGGGGCTCTTTCCCTCTTTTCAGGACACAGGTAGAGCTCAGCAGGATTTGGGATTGCTCTACACCGGATAATGCATATTATGCAGTAGTGCTGACACTTGACCTCCAAAATTTCACCCCTCGCTCTCCAGGTTCCCTGGGGGAAGAGGTATGCCTGTGTTTTATGTCAGCCAGACATATATATTATTGGTAATGAAGAATCCAACTGTATCTAGAAGGAATCAGTGAATGTGTCCAAATGTAACTTTTCTAGCCTTTCTTCATAGCTAAATGTTTCCATTCCCCTTATTAGTTTTGTAGCCCTCCTCTGCGCTCTCTCTAGTTCCATATAGAACTAGAGTTCTATCTTTTTCATCAGTACTTTCTCTAAAGAAACACCATTTAAGCTATATGTTGCATTTGTATTATTATATCAAAATGAATAATTTTACATTTGTCTACATTGAATCTCATTTGCCATTTATCTGCCCAGTTACCCAATTTGTCCAAATCCTCTTGCAGTGAACACACATCTAGTTCATACTGTATTACCCTACTTTCTTTGTCATCAGCAAACACCGGGCCATGGCTTCCTATGCCCACTGGGAGATCATTACTAAAAAGAAGAGGACTCGGATACCTGGGGTACTCCACTTATCACATCTGTCCAGTTTGAAAACTTCTCATTTACCACCACTCTTTGCATTCAATCTTTCAACCGTTTGCCAATCCACACACAAACGTTTGGCCCTGCCAACACATATGAATTGGGAAGCATGTTATAGGAATCTGACTGCAGTCAGGTTATAGTTTGATGCGTATTTAAAGGTAGAACAAATACAATGCTGCGAGGAACAGACACCTAATTGGGGGAAAAGCACAGATTTAATTTTGCACTTTATGCTAGATGTGTCACACTAAACACTGAGTAGTGTGGCGATTCATAAGACTGGTTTCTTCTCAATGTCCGACAGTGACAGCCAGGAGCATTAAATCAGGACAAAAGCATTTCTCAAACAGGAAAATTTGTCTTTAATAATCCAAAGAATCATTCGCTCTCCTTAATGTCGCCATACAAAAAGAATAGTATGCTCATCTGGGAAAAATGAAGATCAGCCAGCAGTCACTGCCCATCCAGAAACTGCAATGTACTCCCAGGCAAAGTACCACTGGCAACACAGGGGTTAAGAGCACTAAGGCACTCTCATAGCAGTGTCACGTGGAGAGGGGCGTGCAGATGCAGAAATATACCAATAGTAAGTAGTATTAAAAAACAGTATGGAAATAAAATACATCATTAGTAACCTGGTAAAGGACGGCCATGGGCTAGATCACTAGCTGTTGGAAAACTAAAACTCACAGCCAGCAAAAAGGCTGTCTGAGGATCCTGGGAGATCTCCTCCAGTTACTTACACAGGATCAACACCATCCCTGTAACCCTTTCATGGCTGGCGTGGCACTCAACTGCCCCCCATTAACAGCCATGAACTAAAGGGGCCTGATGGAGACAGTTTAGCAGGGGGTAAATGTGATAACATTAGAAAGCATTTCAAAAGCAAACTGAGACCTGAAAAGGCATTAACCTCCTCCAAGGGTATTGAAAATGATCTATACATAGTGTTAGCAGAATTATAACACAATGTATGTTTTTATTCTCTATATTCACAGTATAAGCAATGTTTAGGTGACAAGTTAAAATACATAAAATCCATCTCAGATTTGGATTTATTGAATTTTTAATACAAATGACAAATCACCCCAAAAAATCTATAAATAAACTTTCTAGATGATGTTCTAACTTTTTCCCCTTTAATTGTTCTGAAATATCGAATATACATATTTGGGCCTCGTCTAGTCCTTTGTATTGGAAACTTGCACTGGTGATGAATTAGATCCCAAGGTTCTAAAAAAAAAAAAGAGTCGAACAGCCAATCAGAGTGGAGTGGCCAGATTCACGCTGGGGAACATTGTGCATTAAGATTTAATAAAAAGCTGTAAGGTCGAAAGTTTAGCAAAACTAACCCAACAGACGCTGAACTTTTCTGTTTTTTTTTTTTTTAAATAATTTTAAATGTGATTAATGTCCATTTATTTTTAGGCGACAGATGGATGGACTGGAAAATGACTCGAAAACTGTGGTTAAATGTGAAAATGGTAAAACTATTAATAGTCTGCGGGCTGTTTCCTGCGTTTTTACTTCCTTATTTTCAAATAATTAATGAGGTTTAGGCTTGTTTTTTTAGGCTGTAAAACCAGCAAGCAAGCTTAACCCTTTTCTGCATGCAGTACTCACAGGGTGACTGAAAGTACTCACTGAAAGTGAGATGCCGGTGAGTTGAGGTGAAGGTTTTCAATATTCGGCGGTGTTTGTGTTTAGCTGTAATTATCCTACCTGGCCTCATCTGACAGGTAGGATCCCGCTGCAAATCCCTGCAGCAGGATCTGAGCACAGGTCATCACAGGGAGCGGCGATGAACTGTTAAACGCAGGACACTCTATGCCGGCCGAGCGTCTTTTAGGACCACTAAAACCAGCACGGCATGGAACGTCCTAGCGTCACGAAGGGGTAAATATACTTACTTATTTACTGTTTTTATAGTCGTAAATGGGGCTTTCTTAAAATACCATGGGTTTCAACATATAATTTGCTATAAAAAAAATGCAAAACAGTTTTTCTAACTTTGACCTGAAAATTCTTTTTATGCAATTACAAATGGTAAAAAAGGGCACCCCTCCGATTTCATTTCTAATATTTGTCCTGAGCTTAGAAATACCAATGTTTACACGCTTTTCTGTTTTTTTTAAAGTTATAGGGCAATAAACGATAGCTGTGGCTTTTGTTTCCTAGCCATTTTCTCCTACGGTGACCTTTTGACCCCAATCCTAACCCTAAATCTACCCCTTGCACTTACCCTAACTCATCTGTAACCTCATATCTGTATCTCTAACTCTAACCCTAGATTAAGGGTTAGTTCTGTTTTTTTGTTCAGTGTAATATTGACGCATGCTCCTCTCCAATATAGTGCCAGCGTTCACCACATGGGGTAATCGTGGTGCCCGGGGGGGGGGGGGGGGGGGGGGGACACGACTAACTTTGACCTTGACATATTGATTGCTGACTATGCAGCATTTACTGCATGACATGCCAGGTATGTCAGTCCTCACCGAGTGCATGGTTGTTTTCACTGTGAATGTCGAGAATAAAAAAGGATTGAAAATGATCTATACCTTGTGTGAGCAGAATTGCAAACGAATGCCTAAATTAGGAGAAAACTGTGTTTTAAATGTGTCTGCGGAGTCTCCTGCTTATGACATCACCTGTGGCACGATATGCAAATTACACATCTCCCAATAAAAATCCGTTCATTTACAAATCAAGCCGCAGGTGATGTCACAAACGGGAGACTCCAGACACATTTAAAACACAGCTTTCCTCCTAATTATACATTTGCTTGAAATTTTTCTAAACCAATGCATAGATCATTCATTTTTTAAATATTCTACATTCACAGTAAAAGATGGTGATACAGTCCCTTTAACTTTCCTGCTGGTTTTTGCCACACATTCATGATCAATGTACATAAACAGAAAATACACACTGCTAAACACTCCAAGGTCAAGGCCTAAAATGACTAATGATCCGCGGATACATTATATCAAGGTTTTTAATCATCTTTACTATAATACACAGAGATTAATTTCTCTCTCATAACAGAGTTCAGCCCAGGGTACAGACAGGAGAAACAAAACAGACGTAACAATTAAGCAAAATGGGATGCAATTGTTTTTTTTTGTTTGTGCCTGTATCACATTTTAGAGACGTGGACCCAAAAGCACAAATTTAGGGGATGGGGCGGTGTTAGGACAAAAATAGCCTATGTAGTAGAAGGAAAAGGGTAACTTTTACTGTGGGGGTTTACTGAAATTATGTTGAATAAACATTAACAAATCAGAACGCCAAAATAAATTCCATGTACAGGGGCTTGTCTTGTTGGTAGGCGCTCCAAAAAAGATATGGTACATCTCCTGACTGCTTGCATCTTAGCGATATGCGCAAATCATTCTGTACCAATGGGGTCCTGACCGAAGGAATTTAAAAAATTTGGCCAAAAAAAAAGAGGGGGGTTATTTATGAAAGGAGAGTTGCAAGGAGTTGAGAAGGGGAATTCAAACCTTAGCTAATTGGAGAATGTTTTTACACTCACCTACTTTGCCTTAAAGTTTGAATTGCCCAGGTCAGCTCCCTCTCTGATGAATAATGTCCAAAATGCTACTTTAGATATACAGGGAGGAGGTGTCACAAACTCTATCCCGAACTGTGTCTTAAAGCAAATATATAATCTGTACAATAAAAGGACTCTTTTTCCAGTTTAATTATACTCTGTAAAAGAAAACCATGATCATTACCGCCCTGGCAACAATCAACTTATCAACAAAAATACACAGACCTATTTTTGATAGTCAGCTATGGTTTTTTTTTTTTTTCAATTCCTCGGATCAGTTTAAGAAGTGAACATGAGATGTTTTAATATGAGAGGAAATGATAAAAGACGGGTCCAGCATCATGACAAATGCTGGTATTCTGCCTTTTTTAGACAGATTGCAGAATTTCAGGTTGCATCCCAAACTATTTCTTGTTTTGTCAATTGTTTGGGAGAATATGGGCTCCGGAGAGCTTTATTGCAACAAGAGACAAATTGGTAACAGCCCTTATAGATATTTAAATAAAAGAAAAATATCCCTTACGTGTCTAAATCATTTTTCTAAATTAATGCAATTTTGTGCAAATTCATTCTATATTTAATTCATTCACCTTTCTTTTCCTCCATTCCTCAGACAAATTGAAGGCCCCCCCCATCATGTTGTGAAGCGCGTTGGGACAGATTTATCTGCCTGTACACACAGCTATATACACACACACACACATAACAGGAGAGAAGTTTCCTGCAGAAGAATCTGATCAATCACACACGCATCCAAATATATTCATGTAGTAAATGTTATATGGATGGGACACAGCCTCTCACGCGAGCCCACGTCTGCTCTCCATAAAGGGATGAGACATGGATGTCAAGAGACAGGTCTAGCGGTCGGGTTGCTGGACGCAGAAAACTTTAGCCTTGTGGTCTCCAGATGCAGTCACCACAGTGGAAGCCTCTCTGCAAACGGTAAGAAAGAAAAAGGAACTTTTACAATATTAAGCTATTTAAAAAAAAGTGAGACCACTATATATATAAAAAAAACAAAACAAAAAACAAATGGTGGCTTCCATTAGCCCTTTTTAGACGCACTAAAATGAGAAGGCCAAGCTTTGCTTCTCCAAAACACCAACTGAATGATTGCATAAGATTTAACATATTGCAGAATCAATAAACCGGCTAATTTAATTACGTTTGTAGAAATTGCCAAAACATTTCCTGCCGTCGTCTTGGATAATACAATTAATTTAACAGTCAGACCTGATTTGGTTGCAAACCTGCAAGAATTTCAGATCTACTGACGCAGGAATCCTATATGCCTACAAGGCCAAACCCCATAAAAAAAAAGCCTTTTTATATTATTTATTTAAAAGCCAGAACAAGGATAACCTGGCCAAAAAATAAATAAAACATAAATACAGGCAAGAGCTTTTTTTTTGTGTGCTAAATTCTCCACATGGCATAATGCAGGTCACGTATAAAACAGCTATATGTATAATGCTAACTTCTGTCAAAAGTCAAGAAATGGCAGGATATACTGGAATCATGTGACAGGGTCAGTTTGGAGGCTTTTGGCACAGTCTCAAACCATTTATGAATTTTGTTTTTAAAAGCACCTCAAATTTCACTTAAAAGCTCTGTGAGGGTCTCTTTACTGAGAGGGTAGTGGATATATGGAATAGCCTTCCAGCAGAAGTGGTAGAGGTAAACACAGTGAAGGAGTTTAAGCATGCGTGGGATAGACACAAGGCTATCCTAGATATAAGATAAGGCCAGGGACTAATGAAAGTATTACATTACTGAGAGGGTAGTGGATATATGGAATAGCCTTCCAGCAGAAGTGGTAGAGGTAAACACAGTGAAGGAGTTTAAGCATGCGTGGGATAGACACAAGGCTATCCTAGATATAAGACCGGGAACGGGGGACTAATAAAAGTATTCAGAAAAATTGGGCAGACTAGATGGGCCGAATGGTTCTTAACTGCCGACACATTCTATGTTTCTATAATAATATAAAAACGATCACTATTATTAATAAATACTCTGTCGCAGCAGAAAGTATCAGTTCTAGATCATTCAGAATGCAGGGTGATACTCACTTGTTAAGTGCAAAGTCAAGAATTTCGGCTGAATGCCCACAATATTCACTAATCATTTTCCCTGATCTGGAGTCCCACAGTCTGACGGCCCCATCCAAGCTGCAGGTGTAGACCACCGGCGAGTTATCCTCCCAGAGGAGCTGCACGATACCGGACTGTGGAGGGAGACAGAGTTTAGAACACAGAGGGCACAGGGGCCGAGTGAATACATCCGAGTCAGTACACCCATGAAAGAGGGCATGTCACATGTGGCAGCATGGCAGGAACTAGTCCTTTAAGAGTAAAGAACTTGCTGGAAGCCAAGAACACTGCTTACCTTTTTATAAAAACCCAGATAGAGTGAATAATAATGGAGGAAAAAAGTGATTGCAATAAATATGTATCAAATAACAACTGTGAGCAGTGTTAGAAAGGGAGCAGTGGGACATAATGCTAAACAAATTAAAACCCACTTTAAGGGAATCCTTTATACTGCAAGCAGGACTCTCTACCTCCTGTTTCAGTCTGTACCTCTAGATTGTAAGCTATGCGAGCAGGGCTCTCTGCCTCATGTATCAGTCTGTTCCTCTAGATTGTAAGCTCTGTGAGCAGGGCTCTCTACCTCATGTATCAGTCTGTTCCTCTAGATTGTAAGCTCTGTGAGCAGGGCTCTCTACCTCATGTTTCAGTCTGTACCTCTAGATTGTAAGCTCTGCGAGCAGGGCTCTCTGCCTCATGTATCAGTCTGTTCCTCTAGATTGTAAGCTCTGCGAGCAGGGCTCTCTACCTCATGTATCAGTCTGTTCCTCTAGATAGCAAGCTCTGTGAGCAGGGCTCTCTGCCTCATGTATCAGTCTGTTCCTCTAGATTGTAAGCTGGGGAGCAGGGCTCTCTGCCTCCTGTATCAGTCTGTTCCTCTAGATTGTAAGCTCTGTGAGCAGGGCTCTCTACCTCATGTATCAGTCTGTTCCTCTAGATTGTAAGCTTGTGAGCAGGGCTCGCTACCTCATGTATCAGTCTGTTCCTCTAGATTGGAAGCTCTGTGAGCAGGGCTCTCTACCTTTTGGAAGCTCATGTATCAGTCTGTTCCTCTAGATTGTAAGCTCTGTGAGCAGGGCTCTCTACCTCATGTATCAGTCTGTTCCTCTAGATTGTAAGCTCTGTGAGCAGGGCTCTCTACCTCATGTATCAGTCTGTTCCTCTAGATTGTAAGCTCTGTGAGCAGGGCTCTCTCCCTCCTGTATCAGTCTGTTCCTCTAGATTGTAAGCTCTGCGAGCAGGGCTCTCTACCTCATGTATCAGTCTGTTCCTCTAGATTGTAAGCTTGTGAGCAGGGCTCGCTACCTCATGTATCAGTCTGTTCCTCTAGATTGGAAGCTCTGTGAGCAGGGCTCTCTACCTTTTGGAAGCTCATGTATCAGTCTGTTCCTCTAGATTGGAAGCTCTGTGAGCAGGGCTCTCTACCTTTTCAGCACGTCCCTCTAAAATCTAAATGTCTAGCAGAAGTCTGGAACTCTTACTTACTTCATGCTGACACCGGTGTCTCAGACTCTGGCTGGAGATGTCATAAATAGCCAGAGTCCCATCCAGGTAACCAACTGCAGCCAGCGGCAGCCTAGAGAAGGGGGAGCAACCAACACGGTACAGTAATTATACAGTCTCCTACCACACTTTATTGTGCTGCAATTCTCTGCCAGTCCTACTCTGATGTGATCAGCAATTTAGAAAATGTCACAAAGTGAGAATAAAATAAGTCACACACTGAGAATACCAAACTTCAAATTTAAATATAAAAAAGTCAGTTGTCTTAAGTTAAAAAAAAAAAAAAAAAACCTGACAGATTTTTTGCACCTTAAACAGCAGGTTAGATCTTTCCTTCTGTATAGTGGTATAAACATCAGGTTATTTATTTCTTTAACAGTTGAAAATTCACAATGAGGCCCCCGTTTACATCTGCAGGAGACCCTCCTTGGGGGGGGGGGGTGTCATTGCAGGAGACCCTCCTCGGGGGGTCATTGCAGGAGACCCTCCTCATTGCAGGAGACCCTACTTGGGGATAGTCAGTGCAGGAGACCCTGCTTGGTGGGAGTCATTGCAGGTTACCGCATCTACTTACACATTGCAGAACCCAATGGACTCCACAGAGTTGGTGTCCGACTCCCCGTCTTCGCGCCTGGAAGCTTTCGATACGTTACTTTCTGTTCTAAACACTCCTACAACCTGCAGAGAGAGAGAGAGAGAGAGAGACAGATACAAAATGTAAACAAACTCAAAAAAATAACAAAAGGACACAACCCCCATGGATCACTGGCCCAGTGACAAACGACACAAAGGGGTTTATTCATCAAAGAGGGAATTGACAAGGGAATTTCAAACTGAAAGAGTTGGATAAATTCTCCCGTTCAGCTAAATTTCTCTACTTTGACCTACAGTTTGAAATTCTCTTGTCAATTCAGTCTTTCTTGATTAAAGCTTTGCAGCAGCATTGGAAGGTTATTGGTTTACGGGTCATCTCATCCCGGCACTAACAGATCATCACAGGAACAACCATTGGTAACATGGCCAAAATAACCAGTGTCCATGACACGCAGGGGGTCATACAGAAAAGCAACAAAAATGTCACGGCCTCCATGTCCATCAATAAAATCGGCAAGTCCTGACATAAGTCGCAAATTAACACCACGTGGGCTGGAATCATGTTTTTGTTTTTTTAAACAAAAGGAGCCCACTTATTATGGGTACACAAGACCGCTGGGAACTCAGCAGTTGTATTTGCACAACTTATACTTGACCCCCCCCCCCCCCCCCCCCACCATTAGGTGCTAGAGAAGTAGCACCAGTTGATTCTTTAACTGAAAGAGCTAAATTGAATATATAGTTATCTACCAGGGATGGCTTTATAATATGCCTTTTTCAGACCAATGGCCCCCTCTAGTGGTTAGCAGTCAGTAGAACACGTGGGGATGCCATCTGAAAACCAGTTGTTTTTTGACACTACTTGTTGTTTTATTTAAATACTCTACATCCACAGTAAAAAAAAAAAAAACAACATTGCTTAGAACATTGGTTTATAATCTCACGTTCATATAAAAGCTGCACAAATAAGTATAACAGACACAAACAGACCAAACAAATGTCTTAATAAACACCATCACTAGATAAGCACAGAGTACCCGAGAAAATAGAGCAGCAACGTCACTCCTAAACATTACCTTTCCTGTTACCGTGTTCACCAGCTTGGTGTCACAATCCACAGAGCCCGTGAGGAGCAGGCTTCCATCCGCGTTACAAGATACGCAGGTCAAAGGACCTTTATGTCCGTCAGCTCCTGAAAGACAGACAGTAGTAGTTGATGCGTGGAATAGTCTTCCAGTTGATGTAACAAAATTGAACACGGCAAAGGGACAGTATGGGAAAAGAGAGGCAAATACCCCATGTATCAAAATGGGAAATGCTGGTAATTATGTTACTAAGTAGCTGAAGGGTAATCATTCATAGCATCTTGTTATGGGGCCTGCTTCTTGCAGATATATCCACCACTACCAGTTAAAAGGGAGCATAGGAACACAAGGACAGTGGCCAGGGACTGGGTCACAGAGAGTCACCTTTAATGACATGGACGGTGCTGCCTTGTTTAAGGTCCCAGATCCGCACACTCCCATCTTCATAACCCACGGCTGCCTTCTTCCCTGGAAGTGCGCAGAGATGAGAAGAGTTAGAGGTACATGTTTGCAAGGTGACAGACGAGAAAGATAAAATGAATGCGTTTACACATATATTCTGCTCTTTTCACAAGCAACTGAAATAACCAGAATCTCATCCAGAAAAAAAAAAAAAATGTAAAAGGAAAACTACCACCAAAAAAAAAATGCAACTGTTTCACTTATTTTATACGGTATAAATATGTGTTTATCGGCGTATAACACGCGCCGGCGTATAACACGCACCTCATTTTAAGAAGGAAATTTCAGGAAAAAAAAAACTTACATTTCAAATAAAGAACTTTGAAGCCCAATATGCCATTTAATATGCCAGGATATTGTCCCCAATATGCCATTTAATATGCCAGGATATTACCCCCAATATGCCATTTTAATATGCCAGGATATTGCCCCCAATATGCCATTTTATTATGCCAGGATATTGCCCCCAATATGCCATTTTAATATGCCAGGATATTGCCCCCAATATGCCATTTAATATGCCAGGATATTGCCCCCAATATGCCATTTTAATATGCCAGGATATTGCCCCCAATATGCCATTTTAATATGCCAGGATATTGCCCCCAATATGCCATTTTAATGTGCCAGGATATTGCCCCCAATATGCCAGGATATTGCCCCTTAGCATGCTCGTTATGCCACCCTCCTCCCCCCTTCCCCAGACCCCAGTACTTACGTCGTTCCTGCTCTGTCCCCCGGTGCTCTGAAGCTGCGTGGCTGTGTGGGAAGCGTTGTGAGCTTCCCTCCAGCCGCGCGGAACAATAAAGTTTGTTTAAAAAAAACACACTTTGTTGACCGCGCGGCTGGAGGGGAGCTCACAACGCTTCCCTCACAGCCAGAGAGCCCCGGGGGACAGAGCAGGAACGAGGTAAGTTTGAGATTTTTTTTTTTTACATTATATCGGCGTATAACACGCAGACATCATTTTCCCCCTATTTTCAGGGAGAAAAAGTGCGTGTTATACGCCGATAAATACGGTATGCGTTTATTTTCTATTATGTATGTTTATTTAATAAAATAGGTGATTCACAAGTGTGACTGTGTGTTTTTGGATGCCACCCCACAATGACGTTACAGCTCTAGTTACTTAATGTGGTGCTGGGCAAATAGAATGCAGTCAATAGGTCAGAATTCTGACTCATAGACTTGCACTGAGTGGCTATTTAGCTTGCAATTCTGCTAACACAGCAGGTTTTATTCATGAAAGAGAGAACTGCAGGAAATTTCAAACTTAAGACCAAAATAGACAAGAATTTTTACAACTCGGCTACTTTGGCCTTAAGTTGGAATTTCCCTTCCAAATTCCCTGCAATTGTCTCTTTCAAGAATAAAGGCCACTGTTTTAAAAATATATAATTTTTAAAACAATATTTTACAAAAATAAATGATTTTACTTAGTCCCTTTACAGAATGGAAACTGTTGATTATTATGAGACTATATCGCTGCTAAAAACATGCTGTGTTTTGGCTGGAAAAGATTTGTGAGAGTTAAAGTCCACTACAAGCCAGTGTGTCTATTTCATTTTTAGTTCCACATTTTAATAGGTGTAACGGTCTAAAGGCTGACAATCGACATGAAGCTGGGGTCTGAATTCCCGTCATACGGTGGTCTGGCTGAGGGACTCTTACCATCAGGTAGGAACTGTCCACAGGTGGCCGGGCAGTTAGATCCTTGGAAGGTCTTACATTCTCCACTCGGTACTTTCCACATCCAAGTGTTCCCATCAGCTGTGCCAGCCAGTAACACCGGAGCACACGGGTGCCACTCCAGCCACTGTCAGCGAGGGATAAAGTGCAGAGTGGATAACAGGAAAGACAAATCCAAAAGGGAAAAGGTAAAGTGAACGTGCAAGAACACAGAGAAGGGGGAGATGAACAGGAAGAAGAAGGAGCAGACGTTTGGGCAAAAGAAAAAAACAAAACAAAAAAGACACAATCAAAACAGTGTAATTTGAAATCTGTGTTAAAAAAAAGAACGAGTATAGGGGGGAGTATGGGGGGAAACTCCGATTTGATCATTTCATAGACATAAAGGGATAGGAAAACTCCCAGTGCTCAAGCTTGAAACATAACTTTTCCTACACAATTTGTAACAAGTGACAAAACCTATAATGGCAAACTCAGAAACTAGGCAGAAGGCTCGGTGTATCGAAAGATACGCAATACGTTTCTAAAGCCAATTGGAGCATGAAAGGTGTTATTGTGCTGCACACTTGTCACAACTGATCTGTGCATTGCAATCAGCCTGCTGTAATTCAAAAATGTTCCCATCACTGTAAACCCAACCATTGATTTGTATAATGAATCCAACTAAATTCAATTATTTTAGAAAATTAGCAGTTGCTAGAAGACCACAATTGGTTCCCAGAAAGCCGACCGCACATTTAAAAACATAGAAATTCAAATGCTACTCCTCAATCCACAAAAACCTCAATTATGCTGTTAAAGTCAACAATGACAACAAATTAGTGGAGTACCACTCTAGATTTTCTCTCCTTTGACCAGAGAAGCACCTATTCTTATATCATTATTATTTCAGCACAGTTGCTTTCTCTATTAGCCAGTCCAACAGGAATATTATAGTGCTTAGAAGTTTTTATTTGCTAGCAGAGGAGACCAGTACTTTAACTACTTTATAAAGAGAGAGAGAGAGTGGGCTCATCAGATAGTATCACTGTGATGATAATCTACAATGGGGACTCAGTCAGTAGTGATGGTGTATATAACAAATAAAACATTATTTATCATTAACCTTATTCTACCCCACACACGGCTAAATGAAGGGGGGACTGAGGATATGCTTTTAAAAGGAACAGTTAATCCTTTTTTTTCCCTTAATAAATCCTGAATTTAAAGATAAGATTTTGCTTGAAGGTTACTCTCTGGAATATCTGGGGAAATATAACCGCACAAGAACTAACACACAGGTCTCCTGTTTACTCACCTCCAAGTCTCCCACTTCAAATGACCAGATCTCCTCTCCACCCTCTACTTTCCAGACCTTGATGAGACCACTCATGTCACCGGTGGCCACCATGCTGGAATCATAGCTAAATACAGCACACGTAACTGAATCCTTGTGTCCTGAAAAGATGTAAAGAAAATGAATGAAAGAATGCATCAAAGTCACTGTACAAAACAGGGTTTGGAACGTACAGAAAAGCAGAAACATTTGGCAACTTTCTATTCGTCAATGGAAGCAGCTGAACAGGAGTAAGTCGTTTTATTATTTATTATTTTTTTTTTTTAAAGTATCATTGTGATCTACAGCGCTGTACAATGGGGGTAAACGAAACATGCAAAGTTCTGTAATAAAACCTAAGACTTCTAACCAACCTGTACTTTCCTGTGCACAATGGGTATTATGCATCACTTTGCTTTGGTAAAGCTGCAGCTCAAAAACATCAAATTAAGTGGATTTTTTTTTTAAACAGGGACTTTTTTCAGCACTTCGCATGCTCACCTGTACACTCAAACAGGGTTTCTCCATCACTAATTCTCCAGACATAGGCCTTGTCATCCTCTCCACCTGTCACAGCCAGGGCACTCTCCTTAGGATCAAGGCTCACACAAAATACAGAGCCTATTAAAAAAAAAAACATACACAGATTATTAGCACAGACATGAGGGAGAGGAGGAGACCAATGAGAGCTAGGGATCCATCTGTCCAATCCAAAAATTGACAAAAAAGGTCCAAGGAAACAAATCAGATCGGTGGTAGCCCCTGTGAATATACAAGTTCTATGAAAGGTACTCTATATAGCAGAAACAGCTGTCAGAAGAGAGTCCCAGGTGAAGAATTATTTAATGTCGGGGTTGATAGTATCAGAGTACTATTAAAGTAAAACACATGAATAAACTTGCATTACAGGGACAGACCTGCAGTATAGATTCTTAGAGCTGACAGAGAGAAGGAAATGTATCCAATCCCTGTACCTGTGTGTTTGGAGAATGTCAGCTCACTGTCATCGTGAGGTTCTGCTCCTTCCTCTACTCCTTCATCCTCGGTCTCCCACTCGTCCTCGGCCATCTCTCCTGCCTCGGGCTCATCAGCAAAATCCACATCTTCCATGTCACTGGCAAGATCATCTGGAGAAAGGGACAAGAGTTAGTATTTGCGGAGAGTCTGGCTGGAGGGCATGGCCGTTTCCAGTGGGCCTTTACCTACGGCAGCTAGTTATCTTACGCTTGATTTTTTTTTTTTTTTAAATGTAAAAAAAAAAACAAAATGCAGAGTTTTTAAAACAGATGTCAGTGGGTCTGACAGGTGCCTTGGCTGGCTCATTCACTCAATGAGTCATCATAACAGATCTAGGAGATAAGACTAATGTTTATAGCAAGTAGTACTAACAGATTTGCATGGCTTAAAAGTTGATTTGGATAATAAAAATACTTTATTATTCTCTCTTTAAAGCAACCTTTTAAGAGGTTTGAATTTTAAAGAAACTTATAGTAAAATAATCATCATTATTATTATATTTAGCCAATTCTGTAGTCGACACTAAAACTATAGTGACTGGAAATGCAGATAAAAATTCTCTGAGCAGAGAGACAGCCATAGGTCTCAATAAAACTATCAGAACTGAAAGCTAGAACAGGACCCTCCAGGTGAAAGCAGGCAGGGTGGAAGTGAAGCTATGTGTTTCCAAGGGGCTGTACACTGAGCCCAGATTGTAACTGTACCTGGATCTGGCTCAGCATCATTCAGTTCCAACACTTCAATAATCTCTTCATCCTCGTGGAAGTCTACAGCCTGGGCCGGTGCTTCCTCTGGCTCTGGACTGGCAGATCCAGATCCACCACCCTCACCAGCTCCTGCCCCTTCCATCGCTTTGTGAGCACCCGGACACAGGTTGGCAATGTCAGCTGTACAGGAACAAACAAATAAATATATAACATGTAGAGGTACAGACAACAGCAATCTAAAATGGACAATATTGCAAATATGTGATGCAATGCTATGGGGTATCATGTATGTCTGTCCATCCTAATGTATATTGCATGCTTTATTCCGTAATCCTTTCTATTTTATTATTATTATAAGCAGGGTATTTGCATCTGTAGTTGTCCCTTTTGTTCCATGTGAAGATGAGGAAATACAGACACGGACAGAGAGAAACAAATGCTGCTGAATACAGGTACACAATGACTAACAGGGGAGCAATGCCTGCAAGGTAAACCATTCTGAACAGATCTGTAAGTTCAATGACAGCTAGTCAGCACAGGGAGGAAATCTGATTGTATGTTCTTGCACATTGCTGGCAGTATTGGTTAAAGCCAGGGTCGTACTAACTTTTTAATTAGGTTACAAGGAGTCCATTAAGACTTCAGCCCATGTCATTTATCGCAGTTCTATAAACACTACACAAGAGCAGGCTTCACAATTATGTCTTATTACAGTGGTTCCCAAACCAGTCCTCACTCTCCCCCTAACAGTCCAGGATGTAGGGATTAACAATTTGTATTAATAAAATAAAACCTAAAGTCTAGAATCTAAACGAGTTTTTGGGATTTTTTTTTTTTTTTTAAACTCAGTTGAGTAATCCCTTATTCCTTGACTGTTAAAGGAGAGAGGGGCGTGAGGACTGGTAGGAGGGAGACTATCTCCCAAAAACCTTTGCAGCAAATATGAGGGCTTAAAATAATAATAATAATAATAATAATAAGTTAGCATTTTTAAAACTGTGCTGGATCCTACTGATGACATGGTCAGATAATACCATTTGTAACATGAATTTTAATTTAAATCCAATAATGAATTCGTCTTAATTTGTTCAATTGCTTGCAATACTGCTAACACGGCGTATTAACCCTCTCTGGGCTGTGTTTAATGCATCATTATACTGAACTAATGGGGCTCAGGCAGGGCTGAACTGCAGGCTATGAGGGGGTCACTATGTCTCTGACTCCCTAGACAGCTGTCACCTTGTCTGGGCTCAGAGAGCAGCTCATACCTGTAGCAGAATAAATACAGTGAGTCGTGGATCCAGTAGTAACTCGACAGGCCACCAGCAGACACACGTGGGCACTCCTCCTCCTTCCAGTAGCACCCACCACAACCTACCGTGCTCATCAGCTGGCAGGCTCACGGGTTACGCGTCAGCGAATAGAGATAGAGACAGGCAGGTTCTGGCCAATCGCAGGCTGCCCAGGGGGATTGTAGGTTTGTGTGAGAGCTCAAAGAGCGGACATAAACAAGACGCATTGGGCAAGCGCGCCGCGCAGCCTGCCGGGTATTGTAGTTCAATGTAGTTGCTCAGGGCAGTGGCTGATGTAGGGAGGCGCGGGGGGGGGGGGGGGGGAGTGTGTAAAAAAGGAAATCCCCTGTTTTCTAAAGTTTCCTTTTTATTGTTGGAAGTCTATTAAAATCAAAATACCATGCAAGTGCCTAAATAAGCGAAATGTATGCTTTCAATATGTCTATGGTGTCGCCTGCTTATGACACCAGCTTGTGACTTGATATGCAAATTAAACATTTCCCACTGAAAATTAGCACATTTACATATCAAGCCACAGGTGATGTCATAAGCATGAGACGCCACAGACACATTTAAATCAAATCTTTATTTTATGCATTTGCATACGCAATGTATAGATCATTTTTAATGTATTTTTATTCTCTACATTCACAGGATAGCCAGTGTTTAGGCTGATACAGTCCCTTGAAAAGAATGGGGATTTGGACCAGACACAATAACTTCTATTACAAGCTTCAGATTAAAGTGTTTTGAGTCCACTTGGGCAGAGATCTCTGGTGCTATATTAATATCAAGTCTTTATAGTGATTTCACCTCAATGTTGGGCAAAAGTAACACCCCCAGGACGTATAGGGAAACATTGTGTTGTTATACTTATAATGGAGGAATTAAACATAACCGCAGGGTTAGATCTAGTAATAATCTCAGTCTGTGCATAATCTCTATCCTGATATCTGTGAATCATTTTTTTCGTGTATGTCAAACATGCACCAACAGTCCCTTTTTAGTTGGGAACCAACTGTTGTTAAAGGACAACTGTAGCAAAAAATGTACTTATGTTTAATTGAAAGATTGTATCAAAGTGTAAATGATTTGTAAAGAAAACCTTTAATGAAAGAATGCAAATAAAGTTAATTATTGGTTCAGATGAAGAAAGATCTGACCCATCTGACCAAAGATTCTAAACAAAATGTCTGCCTCTTGGTGGAGCTATATGGAGTAAAGATGGCTCTATAAGGTTCATTATTTGTATTATTTCATAAAAGAATTTCTATATAAAATGCAATCTTTTAATTAAACACAACTTTTGGTACAGTTGTCCTTTGAGATCTTCTGACCGGCAGTGTCCATGCTTGACTGTGAAGCATGCAGACAGATCTGGTCACCGACTGTCACTCAATGCTAGGGGATCGATAGGCAATGTGTCTGTACAAGGACAGCAGTGTCTGTGGAGAGGTCTGTGATGTTTCTTCTGAAATCTGTCCTCCAAGAGCCTGTCACTACCCAGAGCCTTTACCCTGTACACACTTTGAAGTAGTGTGTCTTTCCCAAGGCAAACAAGGCACTCGCCTAGGGCGGCACTTTGCCAGAGGGTGTTAAAGTACACTTGAAATGAGGGTTATGGTGGCATATAATGGGGGTGATGGGGCATTTAGTGTGTATGCAATCTGGGTGATGGGGGCATGTATTGGGGTTATGGGGCATGTAATGGACGTGGTGGGGGGTATGTAATGAGGGTAATGGTCGCATGTAATGGGGGTGATGGGGCATTTAGTGTGTATGCAATGTGGGTGATGGGGCATGTAATGGGGTGATGGCGCATGTCGTAGGTGTGCAACGTGGGTGATGGGTCATGTCGTAGGTGTGCAACGTGGGTGGGGGGGTGTCCGAATTTTGCAACGTGGGTGGGGGGGTGTCCGAATTTTGTTTGTCTAGGGCAGCACAAAACCAAGATACACCACTGGGCACCTGAGGCATGGTGCCCAGGCAAAGCTATTCCAAGTAGTGTGTGCAATGTTATTATATGTTGTGTTGAAATGTGTACTTATGTAATCATAATAGATGTGAGATATCTATTGTGCCTTGTAGCCTGGATGTCTGTATCTCAAGGTGTCATGTTTAACCCCTTAACGCATTCGGACGTATATATACGTCCTGAAAAGCATGGTCCTTAAGGACCATGAGGACGTATATATACGTCCTCCGTTTTCATGTAGTGTTGCGCTCATTAGCGCAACACTACATGCCTGCAGCTACTCTCAGAGGCTGCTTCGGATCCGAAGCAGCCTCTGAGAGGGCTTTCAGCCCCCCCTCGACCCCCCCGCGCGCATACGATCACAGCGAATGTGATCGTATGCGCGCAAACACACATAGGCAGTGAAAGCTCATCACTGCCTATGTGTGTTAAAGTGTTGCATGATGCCTCTATCGAGGCATCATGCAACACAATCTGTGCCCTCCTGGGCACCGCGATCACCCGGTGATCGCGGGTGTGTGCTGTATCGGAGGAGCATGCTCCTCCGATACAGCATGCCCAGAGGAGAGCGACGGAAGAGAGAAAAAAAAAATCTCTTCCGTCGCTCTGAAACCGCTACTTGACTGCCCCTACAGGCAGTTAGGCGGTATTACAGTTAAAAATAGAAAATTTATTAAATAAATTAATTAAATAAATAAATAAATGGAAAAAGCTAACCCTTGATCTACTGAACCTAGATCTAGGGTTAGGGTCCAAATAGGGTAATAATTAGGGTTAAATGGGGGTTCGGATGATTACAAGGGTTAGATTAAGGGGTGGGGGTCAATTTAGGGTTACATTAAATTTAGAGTTGGGGTAAATTTAGGGTTCGGGTTAAAAAAATCACTGTAGAGGAAAATGGTTAGAAAACAAAAAAAAACACTAATATTGTTTATTGCCCTATTACGTGAAATAGAACATAGACAAACAAGGAAACATTGATATTACTAAACTCAGGACAAATAGTAGAAATATATAGACTGGGTCTTTTTTACCATTTGTAATTGTGTAAAAAAAAAAAATCAGGTCAAAGTTGGAAAAAGTGTTTTTTATGGCATATTTTCATCATATTTTCTATTTTTTTAATAGTAAATGATATCATATGATGAAAATAATAGTATCAAATGAAAGCCCTATCTGTCCTTTAAAAAATGATATATAATTTGTGTGGGTGGACTGAACACAAAGAAAGAAATTCACAGTTCAGTAAACGTATGACAAAAATAATGGAATTCTGGTCTTCAAGGCACGTCAAATGCAACATAGCACTCGGTCACTAAGGGGTTAATTATGTTGTTATTGTCAGGGTTCTACACTGACCTTCTCACTCATGCATTTAAAAGTCATCATTTATGTGCTTATTTACCCCCTGCCTCCTCTAGAGGACTCCCTACCTTTGCTTGCTTGTATTTCTTCCCCTCTGTTTGGTGTCAGGTGGGCTTGTTACCTTTTGCAACACACCCAGGCTGGGCCGCTTTAAGACCCTAGTAAGTCCCGGGCAAAGTCTTTAGCAGTGGGCCCCCCTCGAACCTATTTTTCTAAAGTCGCAGTGTAAAAAATTGTATGTAAATGTGGATGTCTGACTTCCTGATCCCCTACTTAAAGCTCATTTGAATTGTGACCTTGTCCAGAATTCATATGGTGCCTATATATTCCAGTTTCTTTTTCTTTTTTTTTTGCTTTTTTATGCGTTACTTACATTTTACATACACTACAGTAAGTCATAAAGTCACCACATTTAGCAAATATTACTTTGTATTGCCAATTCCAGCAAATGATCATGGCTATTTTCTAAATATATTGTTTCACTGCTCAGCAGTACTTTGGCCACAAATAAAAATATACATATATTTTAACAGCTCTTCAATGCTGCATCTACTTGGCCATCTCTTTCCCACCACTCCTGCTTCCAAGGATTACTTTATTCCCATCATGCACAGTCAGCTATAGGTCTGGCTGGGTATAAAAGCAATTGCAGTCCACAAAACATGCTACAAAAAATAAAAATAACCAGACAGCTACTAACGTTGTCACTTAAAACTACATCTCCCAGCGTGCTCTGGTCAGACAGGAAGTGAGTCCCACATTTCTGCAGAAACAACCAAGATGGCGGCGCTCAGCAGCAGGTTTTTGGGGTCAATAACTCGAGAGAGCTGTTGGGGTATGTATTTGTAGTTATGAATGTAATTTTTGCTTATCGTGTCATTATTTTTTGGGTGATAAACCCCTTTGCTATGCTTTTTAAGGCACCATTCCCGCAAGACTCCCCAAATGGCAGCTGAGACTCATGGGAGTTATAGTCCACTGCAGCTTGTTACTGGAGGTTGCACAGCCTATAAATGCATGGTACCCAGTATATCTAGCTGTACCTGCATGGTACCCAGTATATCTAGCTGTACATGCATGGCACCCAGTATATCTAGCTGTACCTGCATGGCACCCAGTATATCTAGCTGTACATGCATGGCACCCAGTATATCTAGCTGTACATGCATGGCACCCAGTATATCTAGCTGTACATGCATGGCACCCAGTATATCTAGCTGTACCTGCATGGCACCCAGTATATCTAGCTGTACATGCATGGCACCCAGTATATCTAGCTGTACATGCATGGCACCCAGTATATCTAGCTGTACATGCATGGCACCCAGTATATCTAGCTGTACATGCATGGCACCCAGTATATCTAGCTGTACATGCATGGCACCCAGTATATCTAGCTGTACATGCATGGCACCCAGTATATCTAGCTGTACATGCATGGCACCCAGTATATCTAGCTGTACATGCATGGCACCCAGTATATCTAGCTGTACATGCATGGCACCCAGTATATCTAGCTGTACATGCATGGCACCCAGTATATCTAGCTGTACATGCATGGCACCCAGTATATCTAGCTGTACATGCATGGCACCCAGTATATCTAGCTGTACATGCATGGCACCCAGTATATCTAGCTGTACATGCATGGCACCCAGTATATCTAGCTGTACATGCATGGCACCCAGTATATCTAGCTGTACATGCATGGCACCCAGTATATCTAGCTGTACATGCATGGCACCCAGTATATCTAGCTGTACATGCATGGCACCCAGTATATCTAGCTGTACATGCATGGCACCCAGTATATCTAGCTGTACATGCATGGCACCCAGTATATCTAGCTGTACATGCATGGTACCCAGTATATCTAGCTGTACATGCGGAAGCAAGTGCAACTATTGAATGGATGACCAAACTGTCCATGTAAATCCATGCACTTGTCAGTTTGCATGAAAAAACAAATAGTCAGAGAAGCACACCTAAATGAGTTTGTCAACAACAAAAGAAAATCGACAGCAAGGTGCATCACCCCAAGGGGCGTCCACTATACACCCCCAATAGGTAGAGTAACAGAGAACAAAAATTGGGGGAGCACACCATACAAAATAGATAAACAAGTAAAGGGCGACAAAGAGGGGGGTGGGTGCTACAATGCCCGAGAACAAACAGTACTGCAATAGTCTGTTCTGTAGGATAATACCTACTCGGGGGAGCAACTCCATTTTTTGCCTGCTTACACCATTGCAAAGGAACCACTCCATTAGCATATCAGACTGATCCCACCCATAAGGGCAGTCCAGATCCGAAATGCATGGCTAGTACCCTCTACACGAGGAACACAGCAAACCACAGACGTACGTTTCGGCCTACATGGCCTCGTCAGTGTGGTATGGCTGATGATCCTCTAGGTGCAAGCAGGCCAGGGACCCACGGCCGTAGGCATACCCTGTTACTCATGGCGACAAAGAGGGGGGTGGGTGCTACAATACCTTGGTGGACACCTTGATAAAGGCCTCTAGCCGAAACGTTGGTGTCCTCCATTTTTTTGCGCTGTGTGTCCTCCCTTGTTCCATTCCTGTCTGCATTTTTTTCTTCAATTTTTTTTCATATTATGTGGGTATTTATTTATTATTTTCTTTTTTCTCAAATTCACTTTATGTGCTTACTTTGGTGTATTTGGTTGTTATTTATTTTTCTGTATTTTATAGTGTGTCATTTCTCTATTTATCTTGTCTAAACATTAATTTGTTTGTTATTTATTACATATTTAATATTTATTAAAATATTTTTGGCACTATACCCTTTACTTGTTTATCTATTTTGTATGGTGTGCTCCCCCAATTTTTGTTCACTTGTCAGTTTGCAGCCATGTAGTACACTCTCCAGTACCTGTACAGGACACCATGATTATTAATTTATACAGTATATATTTTTCCTTAACTTATAGGTGAAATATGATCACCCTCCCCTGTGGCTGCTAGAAAATTAGACATCCAGCATTCAGGCATAGGCTAAAGTAGTCTCCAAACATCAGGAAAGTTATTAGTATATATACTATCCATGACTTTAGCTTTTCAGAATACCTCCAAAATGCTGTTATGCTGTTTGAGCATAATGCAAAAGACTGCCCAGAGCGCCAGGCATGTTATTAAAAGGGGATCGGTCACCTAAACGTAGTTTATACTGAGATCTGTGCATTGTGTTAGCAGAACAAATGCATAAATTACAACATATATATCTCCCACTTGCCAAATTTAGCTTAGAGGGTCCCTGGACAAAAAGGGGTGGAGTCTAAAGAGGGCAGAGTTATGCTAGCCCACAGTACTGAGCTCTAGGTTATCTGGTGCAGGTACCAGGTTTCTGGAGCTCATTTTCTTGCATTTAGTCCATGTTTGTTTTGCCAGTGCAATGCACCGTGCGTCGAACTGCACTGTTGGCATCGATATGTTTAAATGTGTTTGTGGTGTCTTCTGCTTATCAGCTTGTGGCTTGATATGCAAATTACATTTCCCACTTAAAGTAGATCATTTGAATAGGTGATGTCATGAAGAGGAGACGCCCCAGCAGACACCTTTTAAGACCAATCGTTCTCTTAATTCATGCATTTATCATATTTACTAGTTTTTCATTCTGTACATTCACCATAGATGAAAAACTGTGTGACGAGTCCCTTTAATGGAGTAAAATGTGGCCCCTTGGTGACACACCGTAGTTTGTGCTCCCAGAATCCACAGGAAACCAAACTGGACAATAAAGAGACAGAAATAATGTTATTTGTGGTTGAAATAGTCCAAATTTACACTTCCTGTTTACTCCCCTCTACTTAAAGGCACTGTCTGGTGCCCAAAATGCATCTACCGAATATTAATGCATATTAAAGCACATTCAAAGTACTTTACAATGCATGTTTACATTTGCATTGCTTGAAATGTAAAAAAAAAACTTACTTAGATGAATTTGTGAAATTACAGCAGTTTGCAAGAAACACACACTAGCTAGTAAAAATCCATTTCCTTTTTTTTTTTTTTTTGCTGCAGGCACCAATAATTTAATTCAAATGAATGGGATTTCCTATCTCTAGTGAGGTAATCAGACAATGCGTTGCACTGTTAAGACATCCTACTGTGTACAAGGACAAGGTCACTTAGCGTCCACACAATGAATTCTATTCCAGCAGCACAAGTGACTACATAATCAGTGTCTGTAAAATCAGTTTTGCCGCACCTGCAGTATACATGCAGAGTAATCACTGGGGAGGACTTGAGTCAAATATTAAAAAAAAGGGGGGGGGGGGGGGGGAGCCTGTGCACTATACAAGCAGTAATCTTCAGTTCATATTCTGACTATTCACTGTCGCTCTTCCTAATCATCACACCCCCTTCCTTTGTCCTTCCTGGTTTATTGGTGTAATCCACATTTTACTGAAACCTGCTTTCATTTTAATTTAAATATTTATGACTGAATGACTACATCCATTTCTGGAAATGCTAATCTGGAATTTGAAAGCACAGTTTAGAGGTTCTTTGCTGATGCAATAGTTATTTTTTTTTTTTATAGAAAGGGCAACATTTGTCTTCATATCCTGTTTTGCAAGAATGCATTTCCATATCTGTAAAACATTGATGTGTAGCAAAGCTGAAAGTGATTACAGTAGTTATTTTTATTTATGGAACCGCTAGGAGTTCGAGATATTTTCTATTTACACTTTTAGCTCATTGTCATGTTGTGTTTTTCTACCTTAGTGTTATGTATTAAATGGCTCCTCATTTTTGTTATTTTTTTTTTTTCCAGCTTGTGCTAAACAAGTGAAAAAAAAATAATTGCCCCTACTACGGGGATAAACTGGTATGTACTTTTAAGAGTAACTTGTGACCGGCAGCTGCCATATTTTCACCATAGACCCATTTAAAAAAAATTCTGTTAATTATATACATTGCGTTAGCAGAACTGCAAGCAAATATATACGCCACTGGTGGCGTAACTATGGCATGTGTGCCACTGTAAGGCAAGAGAGCAGGCCGTTAGATGTCTATCTTCTCAGGCTGCCTCTTATGCTCCCTGCTCGTCTCCAGAAGTCAGAGCAGGTGAAGCTTACGTGACCTCCCGGCTGTCAGATCTTGCCAGAGCATCCACAGGTTTTGCAAGAACAACCCAATTGTACAGGATTTGCCCCAGCACCCATATTGCATCCACAGTTCTTGCCCCAGCACACAGATTGCTTCCCCAGGATTTTACATTTGTGTCGCCTGGTGTGGTAGGCAGCTGGATTTCTGTGTGCTCCCAGTGGTCAGACTCTGGGTACAGACATCCAGGGTACTCCTGGGCAAGGGTTAGCCCTGGGGATGCAGTCTGGGTGTTGAGCAAGTGCTAGGGTTGCTGGACTGGGCAGGTCCTGGGGATGTACTGTAGGTGCTGGACAGATCCTGTGGGTAAGGGCTCTTGTAAGGGCTGTGTGCAATCTGGCAGTTCTGGCAAGATCTGTCTACAATGCACAAGCATAAAGTGTGCATGCATTATTGGCGCTTTTATAGTGCATTACTTGCATTTTGTCAGAAGAGACTGGGGGGAATATCTATGTGACTGAGTCCTCTTGTACTGCATTGCCACTTCCTTTTTGACTACAGCTGTGTGTGATAAATACTCATTGTATGGATCTTGTATGTTACATACATTGCAGTCCTGTGTGGCTCTTGTATGTTACATGCATCGCAGGGTACCCTTGTTCCTGTGTGGTCCTTGTATGTTACATGCATTGCAGAGTACCTTTGTTCCTGTGTGGTCTTGGTATGTTACATGCATTGCAGAGTACCTTTGTTCCTGTGTGGTCCTGGTATGTTACATGCATCGCAGGGTACCCTTGTTCCTGTGTGGTCCTTGTATGTTACATGCATTGCAGAGTACCTTTGTTCCTGTGTGGTCCTGGTATGTTACATGCATTGCAGAGTACCTTTGTTCCTGTATGGTCCTGGTATGTTACATGCATTGCAGAGTACCTTTGTTCCTGTGTGGTCCTGGTATGTTACATGCATTGCAGAGTACCCTTGTTCCTGTGTGGTCCTTGTATGTTACATGCATTGCAGAGTACCTTTGTTCCTGTGTGGTCCTGGTATGTTACATGCATTGCAGAGTACCTTTGTTCCTGTGTGGTCCTGGTATGTTACATTCATTGCAGGGTACCTTTGTTCCTGTGTGGTCCTGGTATGTTACATGCATTGCAGAGTACCTTTGTTCCTGTGTGGTCCTGGTATGTTACATGCATTGCAGAGTACCTTTGTTCCTGTGTGGTCCTGGTATGTTACATGCATTGCAGAGTACCTTTGTTCCTGTGTGGTCCTGGTATGTTACATGCATTGCAGAGTACCTTTGTCCCTGTGTGGTCCTGGTATGTTACATGCATCGCAGGGTACCCTTGTTCCTGTGTGGTCCTTGTATGTTACATGCATTGCAGAGTACCTTTGATCCTGTGTGGTCCTGGTATGTTACATGCATTGCAGAGTACCTATGGTCCTGGTATGTTACATGCATTGCAGAGTGCCTTTGTTCCTGTGTGGTCCTGGTATGGTACATGCATTGCAGAGTACCTTTGTTCCTGTGTGGTCCTGGTATGTTACATGCATTGCAGAGTACCTTTGTTCCTGTATGGTCCTGGTACGTTACATGCATTGCAGAGTACCTTTGTTCCTGTGTGGTCCTGGTATGTTACATGCATTGCAGAGTACCTTTGTTCCTGTGTGGTCCTGGTATGTTACATGCATTGCAGAGTACCTTTGTTCCTGTGTGGTCCTGGTATGTTACATGCATTGCAGAGTACCTTTGTTCCTGTGTGGTCCTGGTATGGTACATGCATTGCAGGGTACCTTTGTTCCTGTGTGGTCCTGGTACGTTACATGCATTGGAGGGTACCTTTGTTCCTGTGTGGTCCTGGTATGTTATATGCATTGCAGGGTACCTTTGTTCCTGTGTGGTCCTGGTACGTTACATGCATTGCAGGGTACCTTTGTTCCTGTATGGTCCTGGTATGTTACATGCATTGCAGAGTACCCTTGTTCCTGTGTGGTCCTGGTATGTTACATGCATCGCAGGGTACCTTTGTTCCTGTGTGGTCCTTGTATGTTACATGCATCGCAGAGTACCTTTGTTCCTGTGTGGTCCTGGTATGTTACATGCATCGCAGGGTACCTTTGTTCCTGTGTGGTCCTGGTATGTTACATGCATCGCAGGGTACCTTTGTTCCTGTGTGGTCCTTGTATGTTACATGCATTGCAGAGTACCTTTGTTCCTGTGTGGTGCTGGTGTGTTACATGCATTGCAGAGTACCTTTGTTCCTGTGTGGTCCTGGTATGTTACATGCATTGCAGAGTACCTTTGTTCCTGTGTGGTCCTGGTATGTTACATGCATTGCAGAGTACCTTTGTTCCTGTGTGGTCCTGGTATGTTACATGCATTGCAGAGTACCTTTGTTCCTGTGTGGTCCTGGTATGTTACATGCACTGCAGAGTACCTTTGTTCCTGTGTGGTCCTGGTATGTTACATGCATTGCAGAGTACCTTTGTTCCTGTGTGGTCCTGGTATGTTACATGCATTGCAGAGTACCCTTGTGATTTTACAGATCAGTGCAGAGTTTAGTTTTGCTCATTGAATTTCTCATCCGCTCTCTGCAGGTTCCACTCTCAGCACAGTTTGGAAACAGACAGCACTGTCCAGATCAGCACAAAGGGCCCAATCACTGCATACTGGCTCCAGATTGTGTACAAAGCCCAAGGCTCCTGTCCCTATTTATGGGGCTCCAGAGTACATCCCAACTCGCAAAGCTAAAAATCCAATGAAGATTGTGGGCTTGGCATGGTGAGATCAAGATAAGCACAGGGAAAGGAACAGCAGTGATAGCAGGAGAATGATTTAAAAAACATATGTATAACATACTGCCGCATGGGATGTAAACATAGTTTGGTAAATATTAATTCAAGAACCTAACCAGCCCCATCACGGCTAGCTACTAGAACCAGACAAATATTCCGAAGAATGACTTATTTTTCTGAAGATGTTTTGAGAAATGTGACTGTTACAGACTGTGTAGATGTCCAAGGTCTGTCTATGACCGGGGTTGGTTTGAGAAAAGGATTTAGTTTAAGACTAACCTTGCTCAGGAAACATCTTCACCATTTATTCTGGAATTACCTGCACTGTACATACATTTGCAAATGTGCCCCCTTTTCCCCCCACATGTGTAAAACCCACTCAGACCAGACATGTCTATACACATAACACAGGCAGGAAAAAAAACTAATATTGGAGATAGGAAAACAAAAAAATTGCACTATATATATATATATATATATATTTTTTTTTTTTTTTTTTTTTTTTACTCTGTTAGCTCTATATAAGTTAAGACAACAAAGTTCTAAAAGTAAAGAAAAATGAAGACACGAGACCTAAAGACTAGTCTGGGAGCAGTGCTTGCCTGAGAATAGGAAGAGTCCTCTACACATCTATGTACCTAGGGCTGCATATATAATGTAAAAATTGTTATGTCATTTTGTTGTTATTGTTGTCTTTTTGTGTTTAGGGCTATTGGATTTCCTTGTGGCATTATTCTGTTCTTGTTGGTAAAGAGAGAGGTTGATAAGAGGAGATTGGAACAGTTGAAAATTCGTCAGAGAATGAATAACTCCAACCATGGCCAGTACCAGAGCGATAGATTCAACAGTAACCCATAAACACTGCTATGGCGAGCACCTTAAAGAGGAAAGTCTCCTCTTCATATAGTAAGCCAAAAAGCGATGTCTTGAAGGACAACTGTCGGAAAAAAACAAGTTCTGTTTAAATGAAATGCTGCATCAAGTCTAGACATTATTTCATTAAGGAATACAAATAAAACACATTACTGAGCCCTCTTTGATTTACGTAGCTCTATCAGTATTGTGTGAGAATGTCCTTCACCTCACCAAGGGTTCTGGGTTCTGTCAGCCCCCTGATAGAGCAAAGCAGGCTAAGTAATGGGTTTTATTTATATTGTTTCACTAAAGGTGATTTAAGTTAATGTGTATATACATACATTCTTTCATTAAACACCTGGTACAATCTTTCAGTTAAACAGAACTTTCTTTTGCTGACAGTTGTCCTTTAAGAGGAACATTAATTATCTGTTTTGTTTATAAACTCTTTCAATTAAGCAGTGGACTTTAAAGAGTTGTGCTTTTTTTATTTTGATTATTGGAGCCCTCAGATATAACTGCTGACATCCCAAAAGGAACTTGGCAGACTAATGCAAGAAACATGAACTGTATGTGGAGAGCCTTTTCATCTAATAGACGTGTCTTGCAAAGTAGCTTTTTGGCAAGGTCTTGTATTGGCTTTGAAAGAAGTATCTATTATAAAGAAATGAGTTGGTACATTGCTGATGTCTGTATATATTCTATTTTGATACAAAAACGATCACAAACAATCTGAATTTTCTTTCACGGCCTTAAAGAATATGAGAAACGAATAGAAGATCCTCTAATCTCACCATTGCGGCTCGGAAATGCCAAATAACATTTTTTTAAAGTTCAGTGCCAAGAGCGCAATACAAAATAATTTGCTCGACACTCAGGTGCTTTATCCAAAGGGGTATTCAAACATGCAGCAGAAAAACAAGGGAACTGAGACACCTGACGCGTTTCATGGGGGGGGGGGGGGGGGGGAATCAGTGTTCAATCGTAATTAACAAGCCAATTCTTTTTTTTTGGTATACTACACTATATCGCTATCTATCTCTTCTGTTTATTTCTCCTCTCCATCTGTATGAGTTCACAATATTATTGGATCAGCATCATCTCCCACAAGCAAGTGGATGATGGGGACCAGAGTCCCATTAAGATCACTGGAACTTCATCATTTCCCACAAGCCAGTGGATGATAGGGACCAGAGTCCCATTAAGATCACTGAAACCATCATTTCCCACAAGCCAGTGGATGATAGGGACCAGAGTCCCATTAAGATCACTGGAACTTCATCATTTCCCACAAGCCAGTGGATGATAGGGACCAGAGTCCCATTAAGATCACTGAAACCATCATTTCCCACAAGCCAGTGGATGATAGGGACCAGAGTCCCATTAAGATCACTGGAACTTCATCATTTCCCACAAGCCAGTGGATGATAGGGACCAGAGTCCCATTAAGATCACTGAAACCATCATTTCCCACAAGCCAGTGGATGATAGGGACCAGAGTCCCATTAAGATCACTGGAACTTCATCATTTCCCACCAGCCAGTGGATGATAGGGACCAGAGTCCCATTAAGATCACTGGAACTTCATCATTTCCCACAAGCCACTGGATAATAGGGATCAGAGTCCCATATATAAGTTTGACACCTAGAGCCGGTGATTTTGGCTCTACTCCATGTGAGTTCATTTCCATTGGAGGCCATACAAGTTTACCACTATTTTTTCATACAGTGTCACACATTGTTTTGTGTTATGTGTTTTATCTTTTGCATGATTTGCCCCTATTTAATCTAAAGCTCGCACTAAGTATTGTCATTTCTTTGAAAAATAAATCCTACCAAATATTAAAAAAAAAAAAAAATTCTAATATGCTAAACTTAATGAAACGTATTAGGAAGTAAAAAAGAGAGTGGTAAATCCTTTTTCAAATAAAGAAAATTTAGAGTGCAACAGAGTAAAGGAAGAGAGTAGATTTAAAAGAAGAGAAAACAAGAGGACACAGTGTTAAATTAGAGGCGCAAAGGTATAAAAGTAATATCGGGCTTCACTGGGAGGGTAGTGGATGTATGGAATAGCCTTCCAGCGGAAGTGGTAGAGGTAAACACAGTCAAGGATTTTAAGCATGTGTGGGATAGGCACAAGGCTATCCTAGCTATAGCAATGTATCCTAACTGGGGACTAAAAAGTATTTAGAAAATTGGGCAGACTGGATGGACTGCATGGTTCTTATCTGCCGACGCATTTCATGCGCAATTCCCACTGGATCATGAGACATTTTTTTGTTCCGCTTTTAATCTGACGACGTAATTATTTTGGAGTCTGAATATTAGTGGCATAAGATGTCGTCGTAAAACGTAAGAGGAGATTTTTGCATTTAACATGAGTGAATTCTGTAGCCTTCCATACAAAATAAATTGTACACCACTGAAGAGGATTAATTTACTCCAAAAATGCACGGATACTCCCAAAAGGCCATGCATATATTTAAATATGAGGGCGTAAAACACACTCCCATCGCAGATCTGCAAAAAACTCCATCTCATTAAACAAAAATTGCGAGATTATAAAAATTGTGTTGCCTGTAAACTAAATAGTTATTCACTGTGATTCTCCAACATAAATCTTAATGCAGTCAGTCCTTCTAAGATATGGAGTGCAACATATCAATAGTTCTATGGTATTGTATTTGTCTGTTACAGTTACACCGCATTATGGAATGTGCTGGCACTTTAATAAATCATACATCATGTCAATATATAATGACGCAGGTATGATGTATACTTCAAAAACACTTTTAGGTTTACTAATACTTTCAGTGCAAAAGGGCTACAGTATTTTTATAATTCCCACTGAGGTTGACCTTAGGCTTTAATAACGCACTTAAACAGGATAAGACCTTACAAAAAGGGGGTCCAGGACACTTTCACCGGTAACAGTTCATTCGCGTCAGTTTGAACGCTGTACTGTCAGCGGTGAAGAGAGCTGTCAGCGCTTAGAAACATACACCCGCCCAATACTAAAATTGACCCTAGTACTCATGCTACCCCCCGAACCCTATAATACTAACCCTTATTAATAATCCTCACCTTCAGCCATCCCGCGATGAACTGTCCCATCCCCTCAAAAGGGCTCAAATGGGTAATTAGTGCTTACGGATGGCTGAAGATAATAAATTATACTCCTGGAAGATACCGACCGCCAAACCTAGGTATTAATAGGAGTGTTTGTGTATCACTACCCAAAATCTTTTGGGTTTATTCGTAACCACCATTATCAGATATAATTTATTTAGCACCATAGGAATAAGAACACACTGATGTAAATGCACTTTATTTGCTCATTTCCCCTCCGTCAATGTGTGTGGCTTTAACATAGAAACCACTAGACACCAATTTGGAAAGGGTCTGTATCTGCAAGGCCGTGTTCTAATTTAGAACACTGTGCAGCCAATGAGAGAACATCAGGGGAGAGATTCAGTCTCCCATTGGCTGCACACAGTCTGCCAGTCAGAATCTTCTGAAACGTTTACAAGTCAAGCCAGGTCATGAATATGTAATTTTTTGCTATCTAAAAACTGCACAAACCACTCTGGCAAACCTATCTCAAGAAGAAGCAGCATGTGGCCATTGGCAAAATGGAGCACGAGGAACGACATCCTAACAAAAGTTTTGGCCAGCAGATTTTTGTTCTTTATTATAAAAGTTTGACACACCGAATTTAGAATATATACAGATATAAAGAGACTTTCCAAGCACTTATAGTTCACACCATTGTTTGCTATATGGCTTTTTATTCTGTTGGCGTATATGATAAACATAGGGTTAAACGCTATACCAGGCAGAGCATCCCAACTTCGTTTAAAACTACCTGAAAAATCTTGTAAACAAAAGTAGAGTAGACTATCTGAATAACATTAAGCATATTTTGGAAATTACATGTGCTGGTTTTCCCAACTGGCTGGGGGAAGTCCTTTCCTGTTGCACATTTGACTTCCAGCACTCTGACTGCCGCAAGCTTGCGGAATGCTCTTAAAATAAGAGTGCAACTAACTTTAAATTCCCCCAGTTTTTTTTTTAAACCCACAGTGTAATTTCAAAATTCTACAAAACCTTTTACGTATATTTTTAATAATTTTTGTTACAAACCCTGGTTTCCAGGACAAATAACTTGAGCTAGATTTTACATTTAAACATTTCCAGTTCAAAAAGGTTCTTTATATACTATATACACAGGTTTCTAAAGCAAGGCTTGGTGTAACAGAAAGGCATCTAAATTCAGACAGGAAAAGTACAAACAGAAATAAATACAAAAAAAAAAACAATGAAGGCCACAATTTGGTTTTAGCCCTTTAACACACTTTTTCTTACCAGATCTTTGAAATGTGGCTTGAAATTTGCATACGGTCTATGTAAATACAGAGATGGGTATATAAAATTATACACGTAAAATAAAATGTGTTTTTCTAGCATTTATATATACAGAAAATAGGCAGGGACGAGAGGGAGGGTCATGTTAAAGCTTTCAAAGACAGGAGTGAGTCACTAGCAAACAAGAGATACATTGCTTAAACTGTGATTACAGAGAACAGAAAAATGATCTATACATTGTGTTCGCTGAATTGCAAGCAAATGCCTAAAATAAGAGAAACCGTTTTTAAATGTGTCTGCAGTGTTGTCTGGTTATGACATCACCTGTTTGAACATTTTTTATTCTCTACATTTACAGTAAAAACAATTTTAAAAAAATGATCTATACGCTGTATTAGCAAAACTACAAGCAAATGCCTAAATTAGGAGAAAAATGTATTTAAAAAATGTCATAAGCTGGAGCCTCCACAGACATCCCCTGTGGCCTGATATGCAAATTACATGACTTTCAATGGGAGACAGACAACTGTTTGCAGTTTTGCCAACACAATGTATAGATAATTTTCAATCATTTATTTTTATTCTCTACATGCACAGTAAAAACAAATGTTTAGGTGAGACAGTCCCTTTAACTTTCAGTGATGTCATAAGCACTTTTCTCAGCATGCAAATACAGAAAATAACACAAGGTATAGATCATTTGTAATAATTAATGATGTCCATACAGGTTGAGAGGAAGAATTGGGCTAAATAACCCTTTCCATAATCACTACAGTTGGCATAATAAACTGTTTTATGACATGCACATGGCTAATGGTGCTTGGTTTGCAGTGTGGCTAGATTCTCTAACCACTGATGTGGCATCACTCCCGCACTCTCCACCATATTTAGAACGGGACCAAATAAAGGACAGGGGTATAGTAAATGAATTTTTACCAGCAATACAAAAATATGAAAAAGCTGAGAAGGCCAAGCCTGATATCCTCCTACTATTCACGGCCTATAGTATTCCTCGAACAAGGAATATTACCAAATACAGGGTTATTCTATCCCAGCTCCACCAAGCTATAGTGTGCAAATGATTAAAGCAGTGCAGCCTTTTAACTCCCATCATTCTTATCCAGGCAGCGGTTCAGACTGCTGGCAGTTATTTCCCAGCAATGGTTTACCTTACCCCCAGGTTTGGAGGGACCCTGGTAGCACCGGTGGTGTTAAACGTATAGTACAGGTGATTTTATAAGTGGCTAGATATAGGTTTTTTTTTTTACATAATGTATAGTATAAAAAAAGTAATTTACATGGCGATTCCTTTGGATTTTACATACCAGTGGGTTTTAAAATGTAAACGTTGTGTGTGCTCAACTTAATTGTACTTAGAAGCAGTGATCTATGGGAAGGATGCCAAAACCAGTCCATTAAGGCCGGATCCGAAATGTTATCATGTTTCTAGCCAAGGGGTTTCAAACTCAGCCTTGTAAGAGAACTACATCTCCCAAGCTCTCCCGACAGAGTATTATGGGAGATGTAGGCCATAAGCAGCTGAAGGGCTGCAGTTTGACACCCTGTCTGGCATATCCAGTACACATTTCTGCAACCCTACAAATTATACTGCTCCTTTGGCCATAAGTGAAGGGGTTAATAAGCTCCCTGCTTCATAAAGGTCTGTGATAGAATCCACCGCTCAAGCTAATAATTCTCTAAAGCAGTATTATGCATGGGTAGGTTTGCATGGCCTTCAGAACTAGTCATCAGGCACTAGTTAAACAACAGCTGTAGCAAACAAATGAGATTGTCTAAAGTACCTTGTTGAGCCATCTTTACTCCATATAGCTCTTCCAGGAGGCAGACATTTTGTTTAGAATCTTTGGTCAGATCTTTGTTCATCTGAACCAAGGTGAGTGAAGATCTGACCCAAGATTCTAACCAACATGTCTGCCCCCTGAGAGAACTATATGGAGTAAAGATTCTAACCAACATGTCTGCCCCCTGAGAGAACTATATGGACTAAAGATTCTAACCAACATGTCTGCCCCCTGAGAGAACTATATGGAGTAAAGATTCTAACCAACATGTCTGCCCCCTGAGAGAACGATATGGAGTAAAGATTCTAACCAACATGAGTAAAGATTCTAACCAACATGTCTGCCCCCCTGAGAGGACTATATGGAGTAAAGATTCTAACCAACATGTCTGCCTCCTGAGAGAACTATATGGAGTAAAGATTCTAACCAACATGTCTGCCTCCTGAGAGAACTATATGGAGTAAAGATTCTAACCAACATGTCTGCCCCCCTGAGAGGACTATATGGAGTAAAGATTCTAACCAACATGTCTGCCCCCCTGAGAGGACTATATGGAGTAAAGATTCTAACCAACATGTCTGCCCCCTGAGAGAACGATATGGAGTAAAGATTCTAAACAAGATGTCTGCCTCCTGAGAGAACTATATGGAGTAAAGATTCTAACCAACATGTCTGCCTCCTGAGAGAACTATATGGAGTAAAGATTCTAACCAACATGTCTGCCTCCTGAGAGAACTATATGGAGTAAAGATTCTAACCAACATGTCTGCCCCCCTGAGAGGACTATATGGAGTAAAGATTCTAACCAACATGTCTGCCCCCCTGAGAGGACTATATGGAGTAAAGATTCTAACCAACATGTCTGCCCCCTGAGAGAACGATATGGAGTAAAGATTCTAAACAAGATGTCTGCCTCCTGAGAGAACTATATGGAGTAAAGATTCTAACCAACATGTCTGCCCCCTGAGAGAACTATATGGAGTAAAGATTGTAACCAACATGTCTGCCTCCCGAGAGAACTATATGGAGTAAAGATTCTAACCAACATGTCTGCCCCCTGAGAGAACGATATGGAGTAAAGATTCTAACCAACATGTCTGCCCCCTGAGAGAACGATATGGAGTAAAGATTGTAACCAACATGTCTGCCCCCTGAGAGAACTATATGGAGTAAAGATTCTAACCAACATGTCTGCCCCCTGAGAGAACGATATGGAGTAAAGATTCTAACCAACATGTCTGCCACCCTGAGAGAACTATATGGAGTAAAGATTCTAACCAACATGTCTGCCCCCTGAGAGAACGATATGGAGTAAAGAAGGCTCAATAAGGAACTTTATTTGTATTCTTTCATTAAATATTTTCTTTATAAATCATTAAAGCTTGATACAAACTTTCAATTAAACATAAGTTAATTGTTTGCTACAGATATCCCTTAAATATTGGCATCAAAACCTATGGGGATCTATTTCAAAATCGGCTGAATGGTTATATGGATTCTGTTGGACAACATTGGCCTAGAGCGTGAGCCGTTGCTTTTTAACATAATAAGGCACATGTGAATGTCACCCTGCAGAAAATATAAGGGTGTATTAAACTTTGGAACGGAGATCCCTTGCCCAGAATGCATTACTCTAAATAGAACGTCTCCCAAGTAAATCCGATGGGCGGCTCTCTGGTCTATAGTAGGTGTACGAGCCTGCAGGAAAAACTGAGTATTTTAATATCCCTTGAAAATATACATTCCTCTCTGACATACAATCTAGGGTAAAAACAGGAAAGAATCCCTTTAGATTGGTTTCGGAGAGAGGGGGAGGAAGGGAGGCTGCTGTATTTACTCTACATCCTGCTCCCCACAATCTGTAGGAGGCTGGTGAAGATGTAGATAATGTCTGTGTAGATCTTCAGAGCGCCGTAAACATATTCCTCGGGGCTGATCGTGTGTTTTCGGTTTCCAAGCACCAGCTGAGTGTCGTAAGCCAGGAACTGTCAGGGGAGAAAACGTACAAATTGTAAAATACAGCTGGACCACTAGAAAAGGCGACTTGAAAGCAAATGGCAGTACATGATGGGGGGGGGGTTTATGCAATATGTATAACTATAGGGGAAGGTCCTAAAAGTGAAGCAGCCACCATGGCAACCAATGGAAGGTCGCGGACGTACTTCTTCCATGTTAGAATCATTGTTGCTAGTTTTAAACACAATTGCTTTACTACTTGTTTAGTTATGATATCAATCATTTTTTTTTTTAACGGTCTAAATTCCTCAAAATATTCCGCCAGACCTTTTCTGGAGCAAATTCTCCTGCGCAATCGCCAGCTGCGCAACCCACCTCCCGCCCCCCTCACACCCCCCGCACACCCCTTCTCACCAGATAATCGACCACAGCGATACACAGCGCATGCGCACGCCTATCCAGCCGTTTGGGAATGCGCGCGTCCGTTGTTGTGTTCTTAAGGTGGTAAGTAACACGGGGCGTCGGGACATAAGGGGGCAAGCATCCTGGTGAGGGCTGCCTCATCTTGATGGGATTTGTGATCCTCCTGCTGTTTTATTGATGCAGCAGGAGGATCACAAATCCCATCAAGATGAGCCAGCCCTCACCAGGATGCTTGCCCCCTTATGTCCTGACGCCCCGTGTTACTTACCAACCTTAAGAACACAACAACGTACGCGCGCATTCGAAAAAACGGCTGGATAGGCGTGCGCATGCGCTGTGGTCGATGATCTGGTGAGAAGGGGTGTGCAGGGGGTGTGAGGGGGCGGCATGCGCGATGGTCACAAAGTTACAGCTGAGTTATCAGCTGTAACTTTATGCGCATGCGCAATGAGCAAATTCTCCTGCGATTGCGCAGGAGAATTTGCTCCAGAAATTTGTCAGAACACCGGTTCCTAGATTGTGGGAGTTATAGTAAAATAAGCCAGGGGAACATATATCGGATTCATTTTTCTGCAACAGTGTATGATTGTACTCAATAGTAAAATGGTTTAGGCATGTGTTTGTCATAGGCAGGCACTAAATATTAACCATTAAAAAGGTGTTGATTTTTTTTTTGGGAAAAGGGGTGGTGGAAAGATCAGAATGTTTCAGGTCACAATGGGGCAAGGGATATTTAAACTAAAATAATATTTCTGCTAAAAAGAGGTACACCCGCCAATCCTATAACTATTTAAAGGACTCAATTCCCCCTCCTACCAGAACATAAACATATACAAACCAGAGTGAAAGCGATCGCCCCAATCGCAGCATACAACATATGCAGCCAATACACCTAAAAGGGAACAAACATATATATAAATATTAGGTTTTTTAGTGCTACTTTATGTGCCAACACCCAAACTTCCACGAGTCATCTGTTCAAGATTATTTAGCAGATCCAAATCATTTAAATTTTTTTAAAGTTAATTTTTGAATGGAAGAGCTCAGATAATGCATATTGTCCTCAAATTTAACATCTCTCCAACAAACACTTGTTGGATCCCGTATATCAGGGATTATTTCACCTGCAGTCAACACTGTAGCCACCAGGTGTCACTGCCACACACAAAAACAGAACACTTGGTCTGGTTCTCCGTGTGCTATCTTGCGTAGATGCCATTGACTACTTAGCCAACCTCCCTTTTCCTGTTTGTATACACATACTGCTCACATTCCAGATCTAGAGTATAACCAATGCCATTTCGGATATCCCCGAGCAAATCTATCACCCCCCCCCCTGTGCCAAAGACTGCTCATCTTAGTAAATGAACTCCGTATTCACCAGCAAGCCAGGTGTTCAGGGCTCTTTAGTCCGGCCCCTATCTATCTGTGCCCCTATTACCCCCTTCTTAAAAAAAAAAAATTCTGCCCCCCTCCCCCCCGCCCCACCATTCCTTGGCACAGGCCACTGGCCTCTAAGAAATGTTTCAGCCCATGAAAGACATTCTTGCTTGTATATAAAAAGGAGTCTGCAAGTTCTCCTCCCTGACAACATATCTTCCGATCTCTCCCACGCACACTCACGTATTTAAATGCCAGGACGATGGCGGTAACAATCCCTGTAATGAAGACTACAATTCCCAGAACAGCGAAGAAGCCCCCACAGGAAGTGAAATCAACCTGGCAGGAGCAAAAGACGACAAGTATGGTTATTAGAGATGGAAGCCATGGCTTACATAAACATTATATACGGATAGAGATATATGGTATATGTTCCTAAATATTCACAATCCAGCTCTAAAAGTAAATATCTTTATTTGGGGGAATATATAGCACACTGCCTGGCAGTTTAGATAGGTTTGTGCCTATTTAGGGGTTATCTGAACCAATGAGAGACCCTCATTTTTGCATAGAGGGGACCTTAGCTAGGAAGCTCCTTCTTTAACACTTATCATTTCAACTTTATAAATGGTTCTCATTTACAGAAAAAAAAAAATAAAAAACATGTTAAAGTATTACTGGAACACGAGACCGAGATCCTCTAGAAACATAGATAAAAAGACAGATAAGAATCAGTTACAAGTCGTTTCTTACTTTGGTCTGAAAGCAAAAGACGGTGACGGCGATGGTAACTATAGCAGTTATTCCGATACAAATCAGGACGGCTTTAGAGTTGTAATAACTGAAAAGAAAAAAAAATATTTATATTTAATTCTATGGAGCACACAAATAAAACAGAATCTGGTTGAATCAATGGAGACCAGCATTCAGTTAATTTAAATACAGTGAAAAATGGAAGCAAACAGTAACGAAAAGGGAAAAAAAAAAAAACAATTAGGGGCTGAATAAAGTATTTGGAAATGAAAAATGAAGTTTACTAAAGTGGGAATAAAAAGCAGGAAAAAAAATATATAAAATCCTTAACTGGACTGTCACTGATAACAAGTAAAATATGGTCTGAATTTTCCATGGTTTATCATTGCCGAAGTCATAAAGTTTTACTACACTATTTTCTTCTAGTTGGAGGAGATTTTCAGTTCACAGATTTGACATTGATGGACAATGTTGCTTTCCCAGTGACCTCTCAGTCTTTCACCATTCACAATCTTAGCTGCAGGTACATTTTTTATTTTTTACATGATATATTGTTATCATTGTGACACTCATTCTCATGTCTTTATTTGCAAATTGTACTTTCATTTTAGTAAGCCAGATGCTGTAACTAGACCACAGCGACCGCACTAAACCGTTATTCTCTGCATAAGAAGGTCAGATTGGCTTCCTCTGTGTACCTTTCTCCTTACAAACTTATAACCGTACTGAAGAGGTATGTTCCGTAAATATTTAAAGTGATAGTACAGCTATACTACCCTAAATGAGTCCTATAGCGCAATAAAAATATTATGATTCCTCTGGGGCGGGACTTCCAAAACTCTCACTAGGAGGAGCAGCACACATGAACAGGTCTCTTTACCTGTGCCCCAAATGTGTTGTCCACAATATTTCCACTTACTATTTCCCTGGCAGCCACGAAAATGGGCCCTGTTTTGACACCAACGTCAAAGCAGACACTGGAATATCCCTTTCAAATTATTACATAGCAGCAATACTGCCGTAAATATGTAAGGAAATCAGTTGTACTATCCACCTTGAGATCTTATTGGTGTCCTAGATTAACTGGTTTCTCATAAGTATTGAAGTTGAGGAAAGAACCTGTATAGTTTCAACTTTTTAAAAAAAAAAAAAGTATTAAACCACTGAGCCTTCCATTATTAAGTTAGAACTCATTATATTCCTTTCTGTTTTAGAATGTTCTGTGTGTAGAAAGCCTAGGTCAGAGAAACCAATCGACAGGACACTAATTATTCTGGGTAATTAGCTGTTATTCAGCCTTTGGTCCATTCATGAATATGTACATGAAAAGACAAAAGACCATACAGTGCTCGGGGGCTGTGCTTTCGGGCGGTCGTGCTACCCCTGCAGTGCGGGGATGGGCACGGGAGGAAGGAGGGTATGTGTATGTGGTTGAATGATCGAATGGATGGTGTGAAGCCCCACTGGGTCACTATATGTTTACAGGCTAATTTTTTGCATACCCCTCTGCCTTGACCCCAGGCACTATAAAATAAGACGGTTAGGATAAAAGGAATAACTTTAGCGCCAAGGGGATCGATAAGCCAGACCCAGACAAATTGAACAGGGAAGTTGGAACAAGGGGCCAAAACTATTATTCAGGCTTAAATCTGTTTCCGAAATAGATTAACAAACCCCTCTTCTATGAAATATAATTGGGGAAAGTGATCCTTGGGGAAATTCTATGTAATGATTCGTATTGTAATAATTGTATTTATATAATTCTTAAATTATCTTTTTATATTGAAAAATAATAAAGATGAATAAATATTTAAAGAAGACCATATAGTGTAATACTGTGCAAACATATTGCACCATATGGTTTTTTTTTTCTTTTCATTTCATGTACATATCTAATTTTTGACCTAATGGACCAAACTCTGCATTGCAAATAAGTACACCGTTTGTTTATTATTACATTTTGTTGGATGCACTCTTGTTTTATTTTTCAGAACTGTTTGCAGACTTTTAATGGATAGGGTGTTGAGGTTACTGCTATCACACACTTGTTATTTTTCATCACTGCTATCACTTTATTTTTTCCCATTTATCCTGGGTTTATAATTGCACCGCAAGGAGGAGGTTGAGTCATATACCATACCTTGCTATAGTTCCCGTCATAAAGGACATTGCGAGAGTCTAGAAAGAAGAAAACGTTATATCTTTAGATATTATTTGTGATTATCTCTTTCCAGTAACAAGTCACAGAAGACACAGTAAAGGAAGAGAGTATATTTAAAAGAAGAAAAACTACCTCAACTAGAGGACATAGTCTTAAATTAGAGGGGCAACGATTTAAAAGTAAAATCAGGAAGTATTACTTTACTGAGAGGGTAGTGGATGTATGGGATAGCCTTCCAGCAGAAGTGGTAGAGGTAAACACAGTCAAGGATTTTAAGCATGCGTGGGATAGACACAAGGCTATCCTAGATATAAGACCGGGAACGGGGGACTAATAAAAAAGTATTAAAAAAAAATTGGGCAGACTAGATGGACCGAATGGTTCTTATCTGCCGACACATTCTATGTTTCTATAAGAGATTGTTTTCTCTTTTAAAAGATACGGACTACACTGGAATTTAGGCATATTCCGATTGCAAGCAGAAAAATTGTTTGTACTTAATATTAAAATGGCATTATTAGAAGGGATTTAATTTACTGCAATAACATTTTTTGATATTAAAACTATGCTTGGGGGCAATGCATTATATATATCCTAATAACAGGGTGTACACCCTCACACCGAGGGTGGCCTTAGCGGTTTGCGACCTGTGCGAGCGAGCAGCAAGAGAAAGTGCTGCTTGCCCACGGCTCCCCGGTGAGCTCCGCCCCCTCCCTGGATCCACTTTTGCAGGCAGAGAGAACAGCTATTGGGAAGGAGGGGGAGAACAGGTATGGGGGAGTTGGAGAGAGACAGACATGGCAAGGAAGAGGAGAGACACATACATAGGGGGGAGGAAAGAGATGGGGGGGGGGGGGACGCCACAGGGAAGGCCCACAAAGGGAGCCAGAACACTTAAGACTGGCCCTGCCTACACCCTTGTAAATAACTGCTTATCCATGGTTTTAAAATAATAATATTTATATTCTGCAGCATGCACGGCTCCAAACACCAGCTTAATTCTTCTCTATTGTAGCTGGCCATTTGCATATGGGGAGAGCACAGAAAGGGGCAAGCACAACATTTTTACACTGAATCCTGCCAGCACATTTTTAAGGCTTAGATGCACAGATGCACACAAACACACATAGTATATATGTATTGCTTTGAAAAAAGTATATTAAAAAAAAAAAGAATATAAAAAAATGCAACAGCACAGAACAGGTTAAGATGAATTCACATAAAAAAAGGAAACTCACAAATATGGACAGAAGAATGATATTCCAGGGGAAGCGCCTCCTATATATAACAGATAAAAAACAACAACATGGTCAGCAAAGGGCAGTAAAAAAGGATAGGAAACCTCCATTCTAAACGGGAGACTGATGTAGCCTGGGATTAACAGGGATGAAGGGGGCTACGAAAGAGTTCTACGGCACAATCAGCAGGAACAAACTGTTGGTTTCCACGGTGATCGCCCCAGGATTCTCTTTAATAGTGACCCAGTGTGAAAGATTATTGGGGAAAAGTGGAAAATCAGGATCTACAGACATACGGTAAATCCATTGTATTAAGCAGGGGAGTGAGGAACTATATAGATGGAGTCTTACTACATAAAATAATCCATCACTAAAATAACGTGAAAACTACAAAAGTCGTTGGCTCTTGAAAATCCCAGTTTTTCCACAGAGGTTAAATGTAACACTATACAGATACAGTGGCAATGAGAAGTATGTAAAACCAATGGAATTACCCGGTTATCCTGCATTATCTGATCTTCGTCTAAGTCACAAGTATAGACAAACACAATCTACGCTTGGACCACTCTTCCTGCTGGTAATTCCAAAGGGTTCACTTACTTTCTTGTGCCACTGCGCATATATAATATATATATATATGTGTAATTATCTGTAAACAAGGCTTCCACCACACCCACTCACCTGGGGCCTTGACAGCAGACAAGGACCATGTAGGTCACAAAGAACACGCCACTGTGAATCAAACAGAACAGGTTATGGGTCGTATAATATTCCTCACATCACGGAACTCACCATGCGTGTGGGGGGGGGATGAGGAGCTTTACTTACTATGAGGCGTAATACACAGCAGGGTTTTGGCGAACAAATACTTTAACAGGTTCCCTGAAAAGAGAACATTTACAGAAGACGTCAAGGAAGGCTGGCACGCCATTTGCCGTGGACAATTAGGCTGACTAAGCGCCAACAGACATGCAGTTCACAACAGCTGCAGTGGCTAATCCATTATTAGAGCACATTTAACATCTACAAAGGCCTTAAAAAAACTTTAATGGACACTCCTGGCAGCAAACTAACGTTGGATAATCTGTTCATGTTCATGCTATATGTTGTAGAGGGTATTTTTTTGCATATAAAATGTATATAGGCATTCCCTTGTAATCTATTGCAGAAGGTTCTGCTCTAGCCCACCCACTGATTTTGCTTACTTGTAAGATGATCAGTGCAGATACACTGGGTCATTAATTCATAGGCATGAGTAACAATTTCACTCAGAAACAAGTAACTATCTTTCTGATGTCACAGTGCTTGAGATTTATTTATTTGACAATGGATTGCTTGAACTTTTAGGCTTGAGGATATTTTAAAAAAATTGTTTATGTTTACGAATTACTTAATAGCAAATTGTGGGATGTGTGTGGGGGGGGGGGGGGGGAAGGAAACTTACACATAGGTGAAAATTGCAATGAAGGCGACAGTGATCAATAACTGAACTGTTATGATGGCATAGACCTGAAAGAGATGAATATGGAGATGAAGCCAAGAAAGACTTACGAGGATACAGTAAGTGCAACACGGGTACGGAGAGAGCTAGCTATTCACCAAGAGCGAGGTGAACATTTCAATAATTAAAAATTCAGCTTTACATTATGCAGGACCATTTGACCAGGAGGAACTCAGCAGGTTTGTCCCTGCGCAATGCATAATTAGGACTAAAATGATCTCAATTCAACTCAACTACACCTCACTTTTAGTGAATAGATCCCAAAGGATTCAAGGGGAAAACAAACGTTTACATACAAATTAGAGACACGGCAGCATTTACATACAGCTCCAAGCGAAAATATCGAGCAGACCGGTCACCATATAAAAAGACGTTTTGTATACAACATTAAAAATGCATGGCAAAAAAATAAATATAGCAATAATAAACAGTAATCCTACTCCGCAATGAGGAAATGGAGGGGTATAATGTCCGTTAAATAATTCTGTGATAATAAAACAAGCTGCCGAGACAGTGGAATCACACCAGCAAGCCAGTCCGGCTCGAGGAGATCTATTGCGGCATCGTCTTTTGCTGGTAACCGACCCTGATCTTCGACTTACCCTACGGATAAAAGCGTGACGTACGGCCTTGTCATCCCAGGAGCCAAAACCTTCACCCGATTCATTTGTTCCATACATTCCACCATCACCTGCAAGGGACAGAGTAGGGAAAATGATGTATCGACCTCATGACCTTCTACAATGGTTGGGATACGAGGGGAATGTGTAGGTTAGGATTGGACTAAAACCCTCTTCCTTCCTCTCCCATCCCACTGCAAGATCTAAGGCGTCAAATGGGTCAACAATGCTTAAACAGACGCTGGGGATTAACAAAATGTAGTAAATGAGAAAGAGTCCCAGAAAACGAGCAAGTAAGACCGATCCGCACACAAGAATAGGTTGGTCACGAATTCCTGTTGGACCAGGACTGTTTAAAATGTTGTACGATTCATACAGCTCTGGGATAAAACATCATATCAGCCCCAACTATAAGTTCTGAAGCTATACGCACTTATATGTGCTCGAATATTGGCTGGGAAACTTGGTGCACAAATATTTGGCGAATTTAGGAGCCAGGGAAATGGTAGCGCCATAAAGAGCTATGTAAAACAATGAAAAGTTAGGAGCCAGCAGGGTACTAGGGATTTTAGGAGTCATGGCTCCCTGGCTGCAGGATTACATCTCTCCATAACACATCACAGATGAATCTCATTCTGCTATGGAAATAAAACATGAATACTAAGAAAGGAAACTCTCACCCTGAAAAAAGGGAAATGATGGTTCATTTATTAAGAGCTTACCAGTGTTCAGAGGTATAGTGGGCAGAATGGGCATCACCGGGGGCTTTGGGCGTTCGTCATGTCCTGGTTCTGGATACCCCCCACCGGCTGGGTAGTGCCCTGGCTGATCATATGCAGGTGGGTAACCGCCCGGCTGTGGATACCCGCCCGGCTGTGGATACCCGCCGAGTCCTGGGGGGTACCCCCCTGGCTGTGGATACCCGCCTGGAGCATTCAGAGGGTCACGGTCGTTGTATGGAGGGGGGGCACTTGGGTAGGACATGACTGTGGCCGATCAGTGAACCAGAGTCTTACTCTGCAACCTATAAAAAGAAAAAAAACAATTAAACAAGCAGGTAACTGGGAGCTCAGGGCACAATGATTGCTTACTGATTACACTCCCAGTCTGGGCAGACTATACAGTGTCTATATGGTTATCACAGCCTAGGATTCTGTCCAACATATTACGTCAACAATACTTCCAACTGTGACAGTGAGCACACCCACCGCGACAGTGAGCGCTGACCAACCGCAGCAGCGAGCACACCTACCGCAGCACCGCCACAGCAAGCGTACCAACCGCAGTACCGCCACAGCGAGCACACCCACCGCAGCGCCGCGAAAGCTCACCAACCGCATCACCACGAAAGCGAGCCTACCAGTCCCAACACCGCGACAGCAGGGCGTACCAGTTCCAACACGGCGACAGCAGGGCGTACCAGTTCCAACACGGCGACAGCAGGGCGTACCAGTTCCAACACGGCGACAGCAGGGCGTACCAGTTTCAACACGGCGACAGCAGGGCGTACCAGTTTCAACACCGCGACAGCGGGCATACCAGTTCCAACACCGCGACAGCGGGCATACCGGTTCCAACACCGCGACAGCGGGCATACCAGTTCCAACACCGCGACAGCAGGGCGTACCAGTTCCAACACCGCGACAGCGGGCGTACCAGTTCCAACACCGCAACAGCGGGCGTACCAGTTCCAACACCGCGACAGCGGGTGTACCAACCGCAGCACCGCGACAGCGGGTGTACCAACCGCAGCACCGCGACAGCGGGCGTATCAGTTCCAACATCGCAACAGTGGGCGTACCAGTCCCAACACTGCGACAGCGGGCGTACCAACCGCAACACATCTTTTCTTATTCCTCGAAAGGAATATGTCAGTATTAATAAAACAGCACGCAGCAACAGGTGTAACAGTCTACCAACACGAATGGGGGATATATAAAATATATCATAAAATATATATCATATACAATAATAATAATTATTGGCTAGTTTTACAGCACATCACATGGACGCACAAACCATTATTTTAAATTCCTATAGTTTGGTAGAAGAAGGAACTCTAGATAACGTTTATACAATGCAGAATTACAAACGAGTAGAATGTGTTTGGAATACGGCTGTGCCGTCTTCGGTCTGTGACATAACCTTGTGGTTTTATAAGCAAATTACTTGTAAAAAAAATAAAAATAAAAATTAATTTGCATATTAAGCCACAGGTGATGTCATAAACAGGAGACTCCACAGACACATTTAAAACTCATTTTACCTCATTTAGTCATTTGCTTGCAGTTTTTCTAATGCAATGATGAACAGGATCCAATAGAATCCAGCTTCCGGGTGCAAGTCTCGTACAACGTCACAACTCTCGCAACACGTTTCGCTCAATAGGGCTTCTTCAAGGCAGTCTTGAAGAAGCCCTGTTGGGCAAAATGCGTTGAGAGTTGTTATGTTGTACGAAACTTGCACCCGGAAGCTGGATTCTATTGGATCCTGTTCATCAGTCATCTGAAAGCATCTACTTGCCCGGAAAACCCCCAGATTGTTGGACTGTACAGGACTTTTTCGGAAGGACTGGTGACGATTTTATTGTTTTTAGCCTGTTTTCATGTAAGCCTCAGATCTAGAGGGATATTAAATATTTCTATTTTATTTGTATTACATTCTGGCTATTCGTATCTTTCTCGATTGCTGCTACTGATTCTATCTCTGGGAGAGTTCCAGACAGTGGCGTACCCTGGCATATTAAGTGGTAATATCCAGGCATATTGAGGGCAAAATCCTGGCATAATAAATGGCATATGGGGGGGGGGGGGATCCTGGCATATTCAATGGCATATTGGGGGGCAAAATCCATGCATATTGAGAGCAAAATCCTGGCATATTAAATGGCATATTGAGGGGCAAAATCCTGGCATATTGAGGGGCAAAATCCTGGCATATTAAATAACATATTGGGGGGCAAAATCCTGGCATATTGAGGGGCAAAATCCTGGCATATTAAATAACATATTGGGGGGCAAAATCCTGGCATATTGAGAGCAAAATCCTGGCATATTAAATGGCATATTGGGGGGCAAAATCCTGGCATATTAAATGGCATACTGGGGGGCAAAATCCTGGCATATTGAGAGCAAAATCATGGCATATTGGGGGGCAAAATCCTGGCATTTTGAGGGGCATAATAATCCTGGCATATTAAATAACATATTGGGGGGCAAAATCCTGGCATATTGAGAGCAAAATCCTGGCATATTAAATGGCATATTGGGGGGCAAAATCCTGGCATATTAAATGGCATACTGGGGGGCAAAATCCTGGCATATTGAGAGCAAAATCATGGCATATTAAATGGCATTTTGAGGGGCATAATAATCCTGGCATATTGAGTGGCATAATAATCCTGGCATATTGAGTGGCATAATAATCCTGGCATATTGAGTGGCAAAATAATCCTGGCATTTTGAGGGGTTAAATACTAGCATATTTTAATTGGAAAAGTAATGCGGTGGCATGGTCTGTGGGGCAAAATAACATGTACTATGAGGAAAGTGACGCTGGCTAGTTCTGTGGGGCAAAGTGACACTGTGGCATGCCAAATCATGTAGGTGCAATATGAGTGCAAGCCAAGTGCTGTGGGTGCAATATAGGTGCATGGCAAGTTCTGTGGGTACTGTGTTACCATATTTTCCGGCGTATAAGACGACCCCCCAACTAAGTCGTCTTATAAGCCGGAAAAATCGCATCTATATTTTAACTTTTTAAGTTAAAATAGAGTTTGGGACCCTCCTCCCCCTTCCCCAATCCCTACCTATTTTCTGCTCTGTCTCCCGCTGTTAAGCCGGTCCGTGGCTGTGAGGGAAGCGTTGTGAGCTCCCCTCAGGCCGCGCGGTCAATAAAGTTTGTTTAAAAAAAAAAGTTTAAACAAACTTTATTGAAGCCGCGCGGCCTGAGGGGAGCTCACAACGCTTCCTTCACAGCCACGGACCGACTTAACAGCGAGAGAGGAGACAGAGCAGAAAATAGGTAAGTAAATCCCAGTACCCGGCGTATAAGACGACCCCCCAACTTTTGAGAAGATTTTCAGGGGTTAAAAAGTCATCTTATATGCCGGAAAATACGGTAAGTCCTTTGGGTGCAGAGGAAGGGAATAAAAAATAGGAATGCAATTTTTCAATAACATTTTTAATACATAGAATATTAAATAATTCAAATAAGTATAAATGCAACTAGTTATAGAGAGAGGTCTGTGTTTATAAATATGTATTGTTTTCGAATTGTACAATTATCACCTTGTGGGGCTCCTGTGTGTCGCATAATTAATGGCGGTCCCATGTGTGTGGCATATTTATTGGGCCCCATGTGTGGCATAATTAAGGGGCGCTTGTGTGTGGCATAATTAATTGGGTTACAAGGTGAGGCATAAATAATGGGGCTCTTGTGTGTTATAGTTATGGGGCTCCTGCATGTGGCATAGTTATGGGCTTCTGCGTGTGGCCTAGTTAAAGGGCTTCTGCGTGTGGCCTAGTTAAAGGGCTCCTGCGTGTGGCCTAGTTAAAGGGCTCCTGCGTGTGGCCTAGTTAAAGGGCTCCTGCGTGTGGCCTAGTTAAAGGGCTCCTGCGTGTGGCCTAGTTAAAGGGCTCCTGCGTGTGGCCTAGTTAAAGGGCTCCTGCGTGTGGCCTAGTTAAAGGGCTCCTGCGTGTGGCCTAGTTAAAGGGCTCCTGCGAGTGGCCTAGTTAAAGGGCTCCTGCGTGTGGCCTAGTTAAAGGGCTCCTGCGTGTGGCATATTTAATGGGCCATCTGCCTGGCATTACTAAGGAATCTTGGTATTGGAGGAAATCCAGGGGGGGGTGACACCATGAGTTACCGCACCGGGTGACACCAACCCTAGTGACGCCTCTGGTTCCACACCATCATTTTCATCGCACCTCATTTGTATGCTGCTATGGATGATAGGACTTAGAGCCAGTTTATAGGCTCTGTACCGTGTGAGTAAATTTTCATTGGGGGATATTATATATTGTCCACTTTCTTCCGCAGTACCACACATTGTTTTTGTTATTGTTTTTTATTTGTTTACATGTAAATGGATGCTGGAGACAGACACCTAATTTTATATGTCTTATATATGTGTCTTATAATGTGTCATATATGTGTGCTTATTTTAAATGCACAGGTAACCTAGTTACATCGTATGCAAGTGGTAGTGTCCCTTTAAGAAGAAATCTATTTTATTGATTCTTTCTACACCTAGTTATCTAGAAGTTCACAGTAATCCAGATAAGCTATCACTCCAGTAGTAAAAACATGGCGCTTTCATGGTCTGGTTTACATTGATTCATATACAAAGAATACAGTAGATCCCATTATTTTAAAGAAGACAGAGGGGATTATGTATCAGCAGTAGTTCTGGGGGAAATTCTAAATGTGGAACAAATCGGCAGGAATATTATATTTTACTTTTTTATTTATTTATTAATTATTTTTTTTTGATCTTGCGAAAGTGATCAGGAGATTATTACAGACTCTAGAGAAGCTGGATTGTAGAATAAAATCCCCAGTATGAATAGGGTGCGGCCTTGAAATTATTCCAGGAAAGAGAAAACCGACCAAGCCCACAAAGCGACGTGTAAAATCTAAATATAAACAGGTCAGCTGATAGTTCTAGGTGCTGATTGAGTGTTTAACCTTTTAACAGTCACTGTGTTTGGCAATACAGAACAGACACAACTCTGCCGGACAGTGAATTCCAACACAGCAGTCTGGAAATAAATCTCATCACCACCTGGAAGAACCAGTTTCAAACAAAAGTATAAAAAGGGGTTTTCACAGATTGCAAGACTGGTGTTCCATTAGAATGTGGAGCAATTTTAAAATGGCTTCCTCAAAAAACTCACCGAAAGAATAAAAAAAAAATAAAAAAAAACAGGATTTAATTTAATTAGGAGTAAAAACGCATTTTGAATTTTTTTTTTTTTTTTTTAAGTCACAAATTTCTAACACCGGGGGAAATTCGATTGAGCCGTGTGGAGAAAGTCTGGCTACACAACCACTTTGCTTTCTATTATTTTCTTTCCACATGATACATTGTATGGGTCTTTCAGATGCAAACCGTGCCATGTGTCACTTGAGAAAGCCTGAATAAGGAGAAACGCGTTGTGTGTGGGAGAGGAGCATTCTACTAGAACTTCATGCACCTTACAAGTCTGGAACTACATGCACTTTGCAGCTGCTTGCTGTTTGCTTTTATGTAAGATTTTACATTTTTGTATTCTGCATTATTAAAGAAAGTTTTACTGAAGATATAGCTTCTTCCTCCCCTGTCCTATTCTTTATGACCTCGAGGATCATCTGATTACACCTGTGAATTCAAGACCCCTAGAGGGGCTCCCGAATACCTATGACACTGAGCAGGGTACTGCTCAGGAAGATGTGAGTGGAACCCTCATTTACTATATGTCTTTTGGTCCACTTAGTCTTAATATACTACACTATATTACTTTATTTTGTGTTTGTTTTTCTTCCCCTTACATTATATATGGAGAATATTAAGGGTAAATAACAGTGTGTAGTGTTTTTGGGAAGAGCACGATTTCATGTTTTGTGTGTATTAGAATACATTGCTCTCTTCCCTGCCCAGGAATGATATAGATTCTACTCCTCTATATTGTTTGTTTTTTATTCTATTATTCGGATAGACAATACTGTCTTTCTAAGAGACTGCTGAATTAAATGAACACCACATTTTCCTGAACGGTTGCATAAAACAAAAATCAAAATTGTGCCAGGAGAAGAACAATGTGGCAACTCTGAGGAACGAAAATGCAATACAAGAAAGGGGAGTAACCAGGGATGTCTGCAGGCTACCTGTGTTCCAACCTGCTCCCCGGAAAGGGTTCAGTATTAATTTCAGGCTTGGAAAATACATCACGGAAAGGGTTTGTATGTGAGAAGCATATACATGTGCTGTGTGTATGTGTGAGAGTACGTATGCGGCTATACATGTGCTGTGTGTATGTGTGAGAGTACGTATGCGGCTATACATGTGCTGTGTGTATGTGTGAGAGTACGTATGCGGCTATACATGTGCTGTGTGTATGTGTGAGAGTACGTATGCGGGTATCCATGTGCTGTGTGTATGTGTGAGAGTATGTATGCGGGTATACATGTGCTGTGTGTCTATTTGAGTGTATGTATGCGGGTATTTAATATACAGCAGTGTTGGCACTTAAAGGTCTGGAACTAGGTTGCATGTAGGAAATTGGGCACTTTGGCCCAGAAAGGTTCGCCATCACTGCTATATATTATATACTTAAAGCTGTTTGTGTTTAGCGCACAGACATCCTGTGGCTGTGAGCCCCCAGGTCAGCCGGGCCCATTTATTGGGGTAATGGCTGTACCCCCCTGATGGCAGCCCTGGCTGCATATACCCTACAACAAATAAATAGGATTCACAAAAATAATAAAGAGAATACAAATAAATGTAAAACACCAATTGCCGTCATAATATTTCAAAGTGCATTTTTAATTTAAAGATTTACTATTAAATAAAAACATACTCTCCATTAAACAGGCAAACCTCATGAGTACGTTTAGTCAGAACAAAATGAAAAGTATCAAAAATACATTACAACAAATTCCTCTGCACATTAATTAAAAGGGGTACCTCCAAATCAACATGCGTACTACAAAATATACAAACACATATAGAACATTAACACGTACAAATACTACAAATCCAAAGGCCTAGTCAATTCCTTCCACAATACATCCAGATTAGATATTAAATAATGGAATAATAATACATTAAGAACACGTTAGAACTAACATGTTGTTCTTGCTGTGGTGGTATTTCTTCTATAAATATACTCTCCTCTCATCGATCCCATTTTTTTCACTAAAATATTTGCTTATGAAGATTTTAAAGGGACACTAACACTGCTTTACAATAAACTTATATAGTTATATGAAATATAGCTAATCTTCAGAAACATTATAAAAACAGCCTTTATGGATTTACAAGTTTCCTAAAACAAAAAACACCCCATAAGAGCAAGATCTTCTTGTTAAAGGAACATTAAATATTGTTTAATGAAACAAGGGTTAAACAAAACATGTCCCGAGACATTTAAGTAAACCAGACGTGTATCTTAATAGACACACGCGGGTTTACTATCTGCTGTGTCTCACATGCGAGACACAGCAGTTCCTGGTTGTCGCGTGCAGACGTCAGCCAATCAGAGCGGGGGCTCGTTCCGCTCTGACATCCGAATGCGAAGGTCTCTCGCTGCTAGCGCAAGAGGGAGACCTTCGTTTTTGCATGGGATTAGCAAGGGGGTCCCCCCTGCTGATCTGTGCTAGCAGCGAGTGCCGGTCGCCGACCAGACGGCTGCCTGTTTACTATGGAAGCTATCGGTCAGAGGATAAACTGGTGTGTAATATCCAAAGTACACACCAGTTTGTCCCCATACTAGGGACAACTAAAATGTGACTTGTGCTTCTATATTAGAGGCACAATCGAAAAAGAATGTTTAGTGTCCCTTTAAGGGCTTTGTTCCACAGAAGTTTTACAACAAATGTCAATGATTCAACTCACTGACTCAATGTACCTTCAAAAGATATCTCGGACTAGTGTTACAGCAAATAGTCAAACACAATTAGAATGTTAGCGGTAACGAGCCCATTAGATTAATATCTAATTCACAGTCAAATAAAGCAAAATACTTTTATTGTCACAGGTTTGTCGCTTGTTTTCCCTTGCCCTTCTTCCTGTGTTACATCACGGCACACATAGCTGGCTGGAAGGTATGCGTAGTGTGGCTGGGAATCAAAGGAGTGATACTTCCAGCAAGAAGAGGTCACTGGGGCTTAGTATTGTTAAGTAGAGGTTATGAAATGAGGTCTGATGCAGCTGAGATCACACACACACACACACACACACACACACACCATCTGACTCATACAGATAAGATTACACACTCACTCTCACTCTTCTGAACAGTACATCAAAGTAAAACCAGAGAGATACAATTTCTCCATACGCACGAAACAGCCAGACAAACATGGATTTCTATAAGGGGTTTGTCCGACTGTCTAGCACTAGGCCTACGAAATAAAAAAAGTTTATTATAGTTTTTTTTTTTTTTACATATATCTGGCAACAAGAGAAACAGCTACACTGTCGAAAAAAATATTTTTCGAATAAACACTACATCGGCTAAAGCAAAGACAGATCTGTCTTATCAGTTTTCTTCCCATCTCCGACAAAATAAAGTGTAATAGTTTTATAGTTTTATTGACGTTACTACAGAAACAGTCCTGCCCATCTCCCAAAGTCCTCCTTACTGGATGGCACTCCATTGGTTCCCCCCCCCCCCCTCCCCGGGGCAATCCATTGGTTCCTCTTTATACCCAAACCTAGTTGGGTAGACGAGCTACAACAGTGAATTGAAACCAGTGATGGCAGATATAGTTATTACGCCAGGCAGCAGTGTGGATTATTTCCACAGAGAATCCCTGCTTGTACTGCTTGTGATTTGCACTAAAACTGAATTGTGTTTCAATCCATGTGCCGCTTGCACTCTGCCCCCATAAAAGTATTGAAAAACTCGTCTGCTTTAAATAATAGCCATTACAAAAACATCTTCTTGAATGTTTTTTTAAAAGTGTTGAACAAGATAATTAAAACATGTCTACTGTGAAATACAATTATTGTTACTTTAAAACCATACCAAGATATACATTATACATTCATCAGGGCCTCGGTTTTTTTCTTTACATTATATTTTACAGTACTTCTCTGTAGGTGGAGCTGTCCCTTTAATACCAGATAGCACAAATACAGTATAGATTATGGCCTTTGTAGGAGATTGCTTATAAGGGAATATTGAGGAGAAAGATAAAACAGATCTGTTTAATCTAAACATATTTTTCCAGATGGTGTAGGTCAGAGGTAGCCAGCGTTCGGCATTCCAAATGTTGTGGATTGCAACTCCCATAATGCTCTTACAGCCGTAATGCTGGCAAGGGGGGTAGTGAGGTTGTTCTCTCCCCTCTTTACCCAGGCTCAATGGGCTACTTCACTTTGCACTTCTAAAAAGCATCAGTGTGAAGGCTAGACAGGCATATGCCTCACATGGGACTGGGATTAAGGACAGAAAACCTGAGGGCAGAGGTGATACATATTTGGCCTTCCACACAGACCCCATAGGCATGCGCCTGTACACCCCTTTAAGTGGCTCATGCATTGAGCTCCCCAGTGGGTCACACAATATAAGTGTGGCTCCTGTGCTTCTTTTCACCAAGTGTGAAAAGCTATGATTATCAGAACATGCCTCCCCCCTCGCCCCCGCAATACCTGCAAAGGGAAGATTTTAAAAAAACTGCAGAACAGGTTCATCTCAGAAGAGGTGGATCAGCCAGTAATTCCTTATAATTAGCAGAGTTTCTGGGGCAATTGCTGAGTGTGTCTAGTTACAGGATGGAGAATGCAAGGAGTGTTCACATAACTGAAATGCTACATTAAACAGTGACTGTATCACTGGAGTACTAAGTGGGGCTCTAAATAAATTATAATATTCAATCATTTCATTCAGCATCAGAAAAATAGATAAGTAAAGCTTGACAAATATCCGTAGACAAATCAATTCCAGAGCCTTGTTATATAACCATACAGTTCTATGGAAAATAAGCCCCAAAAAATAAATCAAATTTGTTTATTTTAGGAGGCAGCAGTTTGGATTTTATGGCTCCTCCTGGGGTTTGTCAAGCCCTGAAGTAAAAGAATATTAAAACTGATAAATTCATAATTATAGCCGTCAGGGTCTGAATTTATTTTAGGGACTATTTTCATTTGGTTATTGTAAGTACACAGTGTTTTATAGAATAATTGTATAATATATATATATATATATATATATATATATATATATGAGTGTCTAGGGAGAGGAAGAGAGCAAAATTGTTAAGTAATGCGATTAAATGAAACCATACAAAGGATCGGCTTGGAAGCAGACGTGTATTATAACATTTCTGCATTAAAATTGCACAAAGAATGATATAATTAACACAGACATCGACATATCTTTGGCAGAGGACTTCCTTTCAGTCGCCGTGGGGGGTCACAGGACGAGTTAACCTGTTACAGGGATCATCTGCTTTCCTGGTGAGTACTGGGTGAGCAGGATACTCAGTGTGTCTGTGACAAGGTCAATGAAGGGCCAAAGATCATCATTAAGTTGGTGAGTTAGTCTTACTCTTCCCCCCTTCGACCTCACCTTTGGAAGGACAGGATTTTTTTTTTTTCTCCGCCAGGTTGATATTTTTTTTAGGAGAAAGTTTAAAAAAAAAAAATTTGGGTGTACATGAGTTTTTCTTTCCTTTTTTAATTATTCTTCAATATATGTCTGCCGCATACAAGACAGCTCACTAGGGTAATAAAAACTTCTTAACTACAAACATGGAGCAAAACATTCCAACTGCTGTAAAGCCCAATATAAGATTGTAAACCAACTAAATAATTCACAGCTCTGCCTTAAAGTAGTCCCACCCCTGAGGAACAGGAAGCTGGTTGCAGTAAGCACAGGGGGCAGAATATACCGTATTTATCGGCAAAAATAAAAAAAATCTAAAAAAACTTACCTCATTCCAGCTCTGTCCCCCGGTGCTCTGAAGGTGCGTGGCTGTGAGGGAAGCATTGTGCGCTCCCCTCCAGCCGCGCGGTCAACAAAGTGTGTTTTTTTTTTAAACAAACTTTATTGTTCCGGGCGGCTGGAGGGAAGCTCACAACGCTTCCCTCACAGCCACGCACCTTCAGAGCACCGGGGGACAGAGCAGGAACGAGGTAAGTACTGGGGTCTGGGAAAGGGGGGAGAGGAGGGTGGCATAACGAGCATACTAAGGGGCAACATCCTGGCATATTAAAATGGCATATTGGGGGCAATATCCTGGCATATTAAAATGGCATATTGGGGGCAATATCCTGGCATATTAAAATGGCATATTGGGGGCAATATCCTGGCATATTAAAATGGCATATTGGGGGCAATATCCTGGCATATTAAAATGGCATATTGGGGGCAATATCCTGGCATATTAAAATGGCATATTGGGGGCAATATCCTGGCATATTAAATGGCATATTGGGGGCAATATCCTGGCATATTAAATGGCATATTGGGGGCAAAATCCTGGCATATTAAATGGCATATTGGGGGCAATATCCTGGCATATTAAATGGCATATTGGGGGCAATATCCTGGCATATTAAAATGGCATATTGGGGGCAATATCCTGGCATATTAAAATGGCATATTGGGGGCAATATCCTGGCATATTAAAATGGCATATTGGGGGCAATATCCTGGCATATTAAAATGGCATATTGGGGGCAAAATCCTGGCATATTAAATGGCATATTGGGGGCAATATCCTGGCATATTAAATGGCATATTGGGGGCAAAATCCTGGCATATTAAATGGCATATTGGGGGCAATATCCTGGCATATTAAATGGCATATTGGGGGCAATATCCTGGCATATTAAAATGGCATATTGGGGGCAATATCCTGGCATATTAAAATGGCATATTGGGGGCAATATCCTGGCATAATAAAATGGCATATTGGGGGCAATATCCTGGCATATTAAATGGCATATTGGGGGCAATATCCTGGCATATTAAATGGCATATTGGGGGCAAAATCCTGGCATATTAAATGGCATATTGGGGGCAATATCCTGGCATATTAAATGGCATATTGGGGGCAAAATCCTGGCATATTAAATGGCATATTGGGGGCAATATCCTGGCATATTAAATGGCATATTGGGGGCAAAATCCTGGCATATTAAAATGGCATATTGGGGGCAATATCCTGGCATATTAAATGGCATATTGGGGGCAATATCCTGGCATATTAAAATGGCATATTGGGGGCAATATCCTGGCATATTAAAATGGCATATTGGGGGCAATATCCTGGCATATTAAAATGGCATATTGGGGGCAATATCCTGGCATATTAAAATGGCATATTGGGGGCAATATCCTGGCATAATAAAATGGCATATTGGGGGCAATATCCTGGCATATTAAATGGCATATTGGGGGCAATATCCTGGCATATTAAATGGCATATTGGGGGCAAAATCCTGGCATATTAAATGGCATATTGGGGGCAATATCCTGGCATATTAAATGGCATATTGGGGGCAAAATCCTGGCATATTAAATGGCATATTGGGGGCAATATCCTGGCATATTAAATGGCATATTGGGGGCAAAATCCTGGCATATTAAAATGGCATATTGGGGGCAATATCCTGGCATATTAAATGGCATATTGGGGGCAATATCCTGGCATATTAAAATGGCATATTGGGGGCAATATCCTGGCATATTAAAATGGCATATTGGGCTTCAAAGTTCTTTATTTGAAATTTAAGTTTTTTTTCCTGAAATTTTCTTCTTAAAATGAGGTGCGTGTTATACACCGGCGCGTGTTATACGCCGATAAATGCGGTAGTTAGTATCCGCTCAAATACCCTCAATTATTTAGAAACAGAAAGCATAGTTCTTGAATATGTAATTTTCATTTGTGGTTAGTACATAAAGCTTTTTTTCCCCGATTATACACTATATAAATACATTTTAAATGTATGACAGATCCAGGAAGGCAACATTTTTTTTTTTTTTTACCTAGGTATACCTCTCACTGTGATAATGATGAGAAATTAAAGTTTATACTTCTCAAAACAAAATATTTTCAAGAACGAACAAACCTTCTCAATTAAAAACCACTGTCAGATGGATCAATAATAAATAAAAAGACAAATAAAATGACAAAAACAAATATGTTTGTTTAAAGCAGAAACCACAACATCTGAAGTTTTTTTTTTTTATCCATTGTATATAGTTAGATGTCATCTTTTACAAATAATTTTATAAAACCAAAAGCAAATAATTCCTTCTTATATATTAATGTATTTTCCTGGATGCATTGATCAGTTAAGCTTGATTACTGCCTATGTCATTCTCTTCATTCATAAATAAAAAAATAAAACACATGACACACAAGTCTTACTATATGTAAACACATATATAATCCCAAATGCACAGCTACATTTCAGCACACACTTCTTTGGAGCCAGAGATATCCTCTGATTTTGCACAGTCATATCACATAACCAAAACCTTTTTTGCTTGGAAGACCAACCTGAGCAACCCCAAAATAAAGGACTATGCTACCAATGCTTGTAAGTTTAAATATATATGCATTAGACTTGCAAAAAAAAAAAAATCAGCCTTGGGTACCATAAAACTTGGGGGGGGGGGGGGGGGGGGCTTCAGAATTTAGTGTATATGGACTTATATAATTTGCATTTATTGCTTCATGTCATGTGTCTGGTTTTGCAAACAACTGACCTAAACAAAAAGGATCTGGAAATCTATTTGGAATAGATACATATTTTCCAGTGGGAGTGGGACCCAAGCAAACAACTTTCAATATGACTCAAGGTAAAATGGGCAGAAACAGTCTAAATGGTCTTAGGCAATCTAGAATTTCAAAGTGTTTGGGATGGGACCCAGAGAGGCAAACAAGGCAATAGATGGCTAAATATGGACAAACGTGAAGCAGTCACCATGGAAAAAAATAGAATGTAAAGACCCCTTTAGAATTTTACAGCAAAGATATATCTGTACAGCACTACCATGGTTCTTTCCTAGGAGCACAACTGTGGCCTGCAGCTGCTAGTGAACTACAAGTCCCATAATGCCCCAGCAGCCTTTAAGATTGGTCAGCCAATGGGGCCTGGGCCTTGTGAAATATTATTGCATATTTTTAGAGCAGGAAATAAACCTGTCCCAGCAAAGTGTTATCTAACCCCCAAAAAATATATTAAAAAAAAAATATGTAATTCTTAGAATAAAACAAATTAAAAAACGAAATTGGATCCAAATAAATAAAGTAATTCAGCATTTTAAGGGTCTCTATTCCCGATACTTTTTATAAAATGCATTTCGGTTTCATTGTCAAGAACAGGAGAGTTAACACCGTACAGGAGGAGAGTATATTTAACCCTTTCGCGATGCTAGGACGTTCTATACCATCAGAATTTCACTGGTCCTGATAGACGCTGGCACGGCATAGAACCTCCAGCGTTAAACAGATCATGGCGGCTCCCTGCGCGATGAGCTGTGCTTTGATCCGGCTGCAGGGGCTTGCACCCACCTGTCAGATGAGGCCACTTTGAGTGACAGGGAAAATGTTGCTGATGCTCAAAGCAAGCTTTTTTTCGTCAGGGACCCCCAGGGTCTATTAAGACCCTAATTGGGTCTCTGCCATTGTGTCTCTGGCTACCGATCGGTGGCCGGGGACAAAAAGTGACGTTTTGGTGCTGGCGTCGTCTGGGACAAACGCTCCATGCGCCACAAAGGGGTTAAAAGAAGAAAAAACTACCACAACAAGAGGACATTGTCTTAAATTACAGGGGTTAATCCAGTGAAGGAGGTTAAGCATGCATGGGATAGGTATAAGGCTATCCTAGATATAAGATAAGGCTAGGGACTAATGAAAGTATTACATTACTGAGAGGGTAGTGGATGTATGGAATAGCCTTCCAGTAGAAGTGGTAGAAGTTAATACAGTGAAGGAGTTTAAGCATGCATGGGATAGGTATAAGGCTATCCTAGATATAAGATAAGGCCAGGGACTAATGAAAGGATTACTTTACTGAGAGGGTAGTGGATGCATGGAATAGCCTTCCAGTAGAAGTGGTAGAGGTTAATCCAGTGAAGGAGTTTAAGCATGCATGGGATAGGTATAAGGCTATCCTAGATATAAGATAAGGCCAGGGACTAATAAAAGAGTTTATAATATTGTGCATACTAGATGGGCTGAATGGTTCTTATCTGATGACACATGTTATGCTTCTATAGGTATTATCCAGGATAGTGGTCCTTTAAAAAGAAAAAAGAATGTGTCAAATGAGCTGCAGTGCATTTATATTAACAAGTGTTTTTATGAAACCAGATAACAGAACAACTGTGTCAAAGAACAGATTAAAAAGAGAAAAAATTAGGTGTGGTGGATGCATGGAACAGACTCCACACGGGGGTGGTAAGGAATTCACTCAGTAAGCTAATTGGGGAGGGGTTGTCATTGAACACTACAAGCACTGTAATCTGGAAAACATTGTACAATCCAAACAAATATCCCACCCTTCCTGGCTGATACATGAAGTGTTACTGCCCCCCACCCAATCTGTGAGTGAGCCATGCACAGACAGACAGACAGACATCCACCAACAATCCCCATTACAATCCAGCAAGATCACTTCATCTTACTCTCCATCCCTAAATAAAGTTTCCAGCACCCCCCCTTCTGACGTCATCACCCATACTTGGTCTCCATAACATAAATATGACGTGTAAACAAATGGAACACTGCGCTTCCCTTTACAAATACACTGTAATCACTGGGGTTTGCCACAAGAGCTGACAATCTAGCTCTGTCTAATGAGGACTTCCTTGGTTTTTCCATCCCACTCCGGGCCTTAATACCCCCCCCAGTGCCCCCCAGGGAGTTATCTCAGTAAACAGACAGCCCCACATGTTACATCTCATTAACCCTTCCAGACCCAGCATTAAGCCTTCTTACCCCTCAGAGTACCTGCAGATTAGCACCAGCGCGTCCTCCCAGCCGCAGGTTTCTGGTGGAACTAGTCTGGAGTTCTCAGTCCGCCTCCAGTGAGCCAGACCAGGGCAATGGGTGTGGATAATATGAGTATTGTGCACCACTCCCTTCTCAAACTCCTGATATAACTCCTGTTATAAGGCTCCCTCTGCTGGGGAAACAGGGGTAATGCGGGGCATACCTTGGGTATTAATTTGAAGATTGAGGTGGGGGGCAGAGTGGTAGTTTGGGGAGCACATTACTACAAATTACTATATAGAGAGACAGATTTAAAACAATAAATAATAACAATACAAGTAGTTGGTGACAGCAAGTTTAAACACCTAAACAGATGATAAAGTTCCAGCAGCAGTTCTACCTATTCACTGTATGTTTTACATCCAAATCATTTTATTTTTTACTGTGAAACATGGTACAGTTCTCCTGTAGTTTTACACTGAAAATAATTTCACATGGGCCTTAAAGGGACCGTCTAGTGCCCAACATGCATCTTCCAAATATTAATGCATATTAATGTGCTTTCAGAGTACTTTAAAATGCATGTCTTACATTTTGCTTTGCTTAAAATATAACATACTTACAGCTAGAAGAAATTGTAAAATGATAGCAGTTTGCAAGAAACAAGGACTGCCCACACTAGATGAGTAAAAGTAATTTCCTGTTTTTTTTGCTGCAGGAATCAGTGAGAATAATGCCATTCAAATGAATGGAATATCCTGTCTCTCTAGTGATGTCATCAGACAGTGTGTTGCACTACTGTGTACAAGAGCAAGGTCACTCATAGGCCACTCAATAGACTCAATTTGAGGAGGACAGGAAGTGACTAAATTAAACAAAACTTTAGATCCTCAGTGTCTAAAGAATCAGTGCTGCCGCACCTGCAGTAAACATGCAGAGTAATCACTGGAGAGGGCATGAGTCAAATCTAAAAAAATAAGATTTATACAGAATGCCTTCATCAAATCACACAGGGATAAAAGCCTGTGCATTATACAAGCAGTGATCTTCATCTTGCACCAAAGTGAGTTTGGGGACTAGACTGTGCCTTTAATGCATCATGACAGCCAATAATTGGTTCATCAAATCTACATTTCATTCAGGGCCTGCCATAAAATAGAAATAGCTACACTTACACTTTATTTCTAGTTTTTGGAATAAAAGAAGGGGTGAGGGGGGGCTGAATCTGATCAGACAGATCTGTCTATTTTTTTTTTTGCAGTACTTACCTAAAATTATTTGTGAATCTTAAGTGCAATCACCCTTGACGGATCCTTGTTTATCAATTTTCCCCTGAATTTCTTACATTTCTCAAATCCGTTCATGTTCCTCATTCTATTTATTCTGCTGTCAAATGAACCAGCAATTTAGGGGATAATACCCCTTTAATTGTATTGAAAGTCACTTTTAATGCTTTGATATATTTATGACTGCCATATTAGTTTTATTTGTTTATTCCTATGATCATTATTTGCATGTACCAGTACACAGGAAAAGGACACGTCACTGGAAAAAAAATATGAAAATACAAAGTTAATGTCTTTATCTTAAAGTGCTACTAACTTCTTTTTGTAATGTTTGCTTCTTTAAACCACTTTTTTTTTTTTCACCCGTTTGTCTTTTTTTGAAGGGCAGTAAATAATTTGCATTATTTGATAAAGGAGCAGAGTTAAACAAACGCTCTTCTACTGGTTGTTATTATTTGTGAAATGCATTTATTCACTCTCAATTTCTGCACGGAGTGAACATGTGCGCCATATTGAAGAGCAGTGTGCTACTCCAATATGGATGGAGCTGACCTCTTGAGTCTGGGGAGGGGAGCGCTGTCTGGGGAGGGGGGTGTCAGTGGTACCGCTCATGTGCGGTAAACCTGTCACCCATTTTTGATCCTGGCTTCTGAAGCCAGGATCGTAACTCCGCATGCGCACAATGCTGAGCATGCACAGTAAGCATTCTCTGGTGTCTGGACAGTTGGGAGGTATGGGGTTAGTGTTAGGGTTAGAGTAACATTAGGGTTAGGGTTAGATTTAGGTTCAGAATTAAAGGTAAAATTAAGGTAAAAAGATCACTGTAGGAGAGAATTGTTCGGAAACCAAAGAAATTTTCATTAATTGCACTATAACTTGCAAAAAAAAAAAAAAAAACACGTAAACAGTGCATATTTCTAAACTCAGAAACTGTTTAGATGGCAACTTTTTAATTGTTTGTAATTATTAAAAGATTTTTCAGGTCAAAGTTAGAAAAGTGTTTTTTTTTGTTTTTGTTTTTTAGTTTTCAGCATATTTTAGAATGTATTTTTTAGTAAATTATATAATATGATGAAAATAATTGCATCTAAATAAAGTCCTTCTTATGCCAATAAAGACGATGTATAGTTTGTGTGAGTACAGCGAATGAGAAAAAAAAAAACTACAGGTAAACACAAACACCACAGAAAAACAGCCCATGTCACCAAGGGTAAGACACAGCCAAAAAGCCATGTCACCAAGGGGTTAATATTATTTTAACTACTACTTTTAATTTGCCTATTTACAACAAGAAAGGAATGTGCACATATTCACTAACTCGACAAGTGTCCTATACTTCTGTAGTATTCTACTTTTTCTTGTTGTGCTGGAAAATGCTTAAGATACACAATTAATGGAATTATATTTGTAGAAATAAATACTGTGTCTGTTATATGTGAGTAAACAATCTTAGAAATTTCAGTTGTATAATAAACTGTGGCTGGAAAATCAATTTGTTATTTTCATGGTGAGATAATCAAGTGATTGAAATCTCATTAATCTTTCCTACTAGCGGAATTTATATTTCTGGAATGAAAAAAAAACAAAACATTTTTTTGTCTCTTGCTGTGAAATTAAACTGCAAATATATACAGTAGTTGTACTTATAATGCCACAAATAAACTTAGCAATAGTGCACAATGTCAGTCAGCAGCTGCAAGGGCCAATAAGATATAGGCATAAAGCGGGGTATTGATTCACGGAATTTCATCTTACCTCTTTACAAGTCATTGGTAAGACCTCACCTTGAATATGTGGTGCATTTCTGGGTCCTTAAAAAAGGTCATTATGGGAGTAGAAAAAGTGCAACAAAATGTATAATGGGATCAGAAGGGGATTGTGAAGAGAGAGACTAAAACAATTGTTTATATATGGTAGAAATACAGTTTCTTAGCGACGATATCATTATATAGATATGTGCATGGCCAATACAAAGATCTCTCCGTTCTGTTAACCCATTTGTTGAAATGCTCTTTTGTTGAAATGTACAAAGAACAAGAGGTCATCTCAACTGAAAGAGCAAAGATCCCAACAACGGAAGGACAATAAAGCTATGGAATTGACTGCCAAGAGAGGTGGTTCTAGCAAATACAATAGATGCCTTTAATAAGGGTCTGGATATTTTTATTTTAGAAAAGTACGACCTACAGGGCTATAAATAATAGATAAAAACATTAATATTTTAGAGCTTCTTAATCCAAAGAGAAATCTAATTGCCATTTGGAGTCAAGAACAAATCGCCCCCAGTCCGTTAGGTGCAAAGTGGGTGCAGAAGAAGGGAATATAAACAATAAATGCAATTTTTCTATACGATTTATATTACATATACAAATAGTTGAATATGATATGAAAATAATATTAAAAGGTTTACATTTACATACAGTTTTACATTGCGACTTTACAAAAAGTGGGTCGAGGGGGGCCCACTGCTAAAGACTTTTAAGACTTTAAAGCAGCCCTGGTTGAACTTGGTTTGGAAAAAGCACTGCACTACTTGTACTATTTGCCCTATAACTTGCAAAAAAGGCAAAACAACTTCAAAACATGGGCTATTTCTAAATATTACAATCTATTTAGCAGGTCTTTTCATTAATTTTTGTTGATGTCTAAAAGATTTTTCAATAAAAGTCAGAAAAAGTTTTTTTTTATTGCCCATCATATTTTATTTTTTATTATATTAAATTATATGATATGGTCAAAATATTGGTATCTAAAGAAAGCCCTTCTTATCCAGAAAAAAAGCACAATAGGTAATTTGTGTGGGTGCAGTGTGCGGTCTTTGGCGCTCCTTGCACCATTATTTTTTTACATTTTCTGTGTGTAGGTAGCGTAGCGTGAGGGATAAAGTCTGTGCTAGTGGCATTGACACAGACTAATTGTTCCTCCCCCTAGTACCACGCTACTGAATGAAATCAGCGCCAGGGTGTAAAGTGGAATCCCGTGCTCAGGAAAAAAAAAAAAAAGGCGGCATCAGCGAGGTGATTTATGTGCCCCGCCAATTTGTTCTGTGTGTTTCAGTTCTCAGTTTGTCGATTCCAAGGTATGTTCTGTATGTTTTGTGTTTAGTTCAGATAGTATTTAGGCAGGTCTTAGTGCTGGGACTTGCTGATGTGAGGGACCTTGAAGCTGATGGCAAGCTTACCATCTCAAGGCCATAAGGTGTAATTAAATCCTCACCTCACTATATCAGAGTCTTACACCAGCTTGTCTGTGTCATTGTCTTGAATGTTCCCTTTTGTTTTGGCACCCAGGGAGGAACCTATGTTTGGCACCCCCTTCCCCCATTATAAATGTAAAAACTCTCTGTACATATACAGATATATATATATATATATATAAAAACACACACGCACATATATATATATATATATATATATATATATATATATATATATATGTAGTTGCATTTATACTTATATGAACTTTTGTATATTATATTTAACTTTTTTCATATTTAATAAAAATGTTATTGAAAAAAATCCATGTATTTAATTCCTCTGCATCCACATTGCACATGACACTGGGCTAGCTGGTTGCTGGTTAAGGATAGAGATGACACTGGGGTGCTGTTTGGGGACAGAGGTGACAGTGGGGAGTAGAGCGGGGAGAGGGGTGACACTGTGGTGCTGTGCAAGGACAGGGGTACATAGTAGGGACAGGGGTGACCCTTGGGAGCAGTGGGGACAGGAGTGACACTGTGAAGCAGAGTGTGGACAGGGGTGACACTGGGGTGCTGAGCAGGGACAGGGGTGACACTGGGCAAGCAGAGTGGGCACAGGGGTGACACTGGGCAAGCAGAGTGGGCACAGGGGTGACACTGCGGACCAGAGTGAGCAGTAGGGACACAGGGTGACATTGGGCAGCAGATTGTGCTGCCTCTAAATGTATCTTCCAGTGCGAAGGCTCCCATGTTGAGTGGCAGTCTTACTGGTACATGGTCACGTGACGCCCCACATATGGCTGGATCTCCCAAGCGACATTAGTGGCCTCAGCATCAAAGGATGTCTGCACAGCTCGAAGCAATCCTCTGTTGCTGTCACCACTAGACAATCCCCTGGGAAGTGCAGTCACCCTGCACCAGGCTCTGTTATGCCACACCATCAATGTGACTCCTGAGTACCATAACTGGGCGCTCTGTCACCTGGACCCTAGAGCAAGCCTAAAGGAAAAAGGAAGAATATATAGCGAACTCCAGTAGATGGCGCCCAAGGAATGTACAAACCATTGAAGACAAAGTAAAAATTACACATTTTATTATAATTGAACATACAAATATATACGGGGCTCTTAGAATGGGTAGCCACCTGGCTGGTATTTTATCAGCAGGCCAGTCTAGGGAGGCAATAACATGGCAGGTATTTTTTTTTAAAGATAAGGTGACAATCCTACTCCCAGATTACACAAGAGAATCCCCCAATCACACTCAAATATAGAAAGATATGCCCCTGCAAAGAGAATCCACATTTAGCAGAACCCTTTATATAGTTTTATATTAAATTATAATAACATGTGTAATAAATAGTACATTTCTTGAAATCTACTGGGTTCACTCTTTTTTCCCACTCTTTCAATGTATTTTTCAGATTCCAGGGCACCCTTTTTTTAAATAAGGTTAGAGCTAAACTAAAACATGTTAGTGTCATGTGAGCTGTGCTACTATTGGTTTTTGATTGTCTCTGTGTCGGCCAGTCTCGCGTTGGCTCCTTCCTAACTGCTCACATTACATTATCATTCGCTTGTCTCCTTTTAATTTGTATTCCCATTTGCAAATGCTTTGCTCCCTCCCGTTTTACATGACTGACACATAGACACACCACTAGGATGGAATGATGACCGCTGGACCATCTCAACAGGACCGTCTTAAAGACAAGGCAAAAGGGGCAGCTGCCCTGGGTCCAAGCAATCCATAGGAACCCACTTAGTCTGCTACTTGAACCCTATAATTTCTGCCATTTTCCCTTCATATTCTCGCTTGCCAGAGTGGATGACATTATACTGATTTACATTATTATTTATTTTATTCTTTCCCTCACTTACTCTGTGTGTCTTTCACCCTATTACCTTAGATCCCAGCTTACCTTAGATCTTACTATTATATTCACTCTGGCTTTCCTTTACCTTGTACCGACTGGCATCTGTTTATTCCCTCCTCTTTATTCCTGCTTCCTCTGCCTGGGCGGAGAGCTGCTACACTGGTAAGAAGAGCTTGTTTTTTACCTTTTCAATGCTAGATGAGGTTTGAGGGCCCACCTTTGTTTATGTCCTCTGTTTCACTGGAGCACCCATTTTCCTTGCTGCTCAGTGGCGCTGGCAAAACCGTCCCCAGGAATTTCAGGGCCCCTCACTGAACAAATCTTCTGCCCCCCCCAATATCTCCCACACGCCCCACCTACCCTCACAAGCATGTTATCCCAGTCTAGTGTAATATGGAGAGAAGTTGGGAGCAGTTGGTCAATATGCCAGTAATATTTTGCCACTCAAGATGCCAGTAATATTTTGCCACTCAATAAGTCAGTATTTAGGCATTCAATATGCCATTCTTTTGCCATTTAATATGCCAGTATTTTGCCCCTCAATATGCCATTCTTTAGCCATTCAATATGCCATTCTTTGCCATTTAATATGCCAGTATTTTGTCCCTCAATATGCCAGTATTTTGTCCCTCAATATGCCAGTATTTTGCCCCTCAATATGCCATTATTTTGCCCCTCAATATGCCATTCTGTTGCCCCTCAATATGCCATTCATTTGCCATTTAATATGCCAGTATTTTGTCCCTCAATATGCCATTCTATTGCTCCTCAATATGCCATTCTTTTGACCCTCAATATGCCATTCTTTCCCCATTTAATATGCCAGTATGTTTCCCCTCATTATGCCATTTATTATACCAGGATTCTGCTCCTCAATATGCCATTATTTTGCCCTCAATATGCCAGGATTCTGCTCCTCAATATGCCATTCTTTTGCCCCCAATATGCCAGTATTTAGCCCCTCAATATGCCACGATTCTGCCCCTCAATATGCCAGGATTTTGCCCCTCAGTATGCCAGCGTTATGCTTGTTTGCCCCTCCTGCCCCAGTACTTACCTCCTTCCTGCTCTGTCTGTCTCCCGGTGCAGGTCCGCGGCTGTGAGGGAAGGGTTGTGCGCTCCCCTCCAGCCGTTTGGATTCATTAAAGTTTGAAAAAAAAAAATGCGACCCAAGCTACTCCGGTAGCATTTGTTTTATAACAAACTCTATCGAAGCCGCGCGGCTGGAGGGGAGCGCACAACCCTTCCCTCACAGCCGCGGACCTGCTTAAATGGGGGATTTTTTTTTTTTTTTTTTCGTGGTGTGACCCAGGCCCAAGGTGAAACTTCATCAGCCCACCTGTTCTCATCAGAGATAGATATATATTGACATGCAAAATAGATATTCTGACAGATAATGTACTAAGATTGATAGACAGACAAGACAATTGAAAAGAAACATACAAATTGCTACCCACAGCGGTATCTAGGAGGGAAGCCCTCCTCAGACCTCACCAACTTCTCTTCCAAGAAACAGACATAACTCTTTATAATCATAAAAACATATAATTGTATACACTGCGCAGCAAGCAAATACTTGCTTTGTCGCTTACAACTGACTCATCTGCCTATAAATCTGGACGTACACACTGAGTGCAAGGGCAGTGAATCAGCCAGCAGCTGTAATTGGCTGGAGGCAGCGTACTCAATAAAAAGAATGGCATAACTGTGCGATCTGTCACAAAGACCTTACAACATAAATCGGGATGGAATTCAGCTATGAGGCAAGCAACCAACATCACTGTGTAAATAACAGGCATCTGAGAAACTGTATCACAGCGCACAGTGTTTTTAAAGCCGCAGTGTCATACCGTGTAGAATGTATTTTATAGGTACGGGAAATTCTCATGGAATTAAAACTTGTAAAAGACAATGGTTTCTACATGTGTATGTGTTTACAATGCATACTCATAGTATAGGTCATGGCTGACACCTCAGCCAATGCAGCATCGGTCATTCTGGGATATGGATGGTTATGGATGCTTGGATAGACGAAAAAAAACAAAAACAACCCAATTTTATTTTTTAAATCCAGAGGCTAAAAGTAAATAAAATTCCTCCTATACATGAAGGGAAGGGCATAAAGACTTATTTCTTAACACAAAGCTTTCCATAGAGGTGGTAGCAGTTTGACTAACTCAATGTATAGGCATCTTTTTTCCTCTTTAAAGAGATTTCTTGTCATTTTTACAATTTTATGATAGGATCCCCCCTTTCAACTGCCTTCTGAATGATATGCGGTCCTCCTCATTAAAATGTTGGACAGCACTAGTTTAATACATGCAGGATGCTAATTTGCCATTAAACACTGTAGAGGAGAAGCTGTGTATCAAAAACCAAGAGATGTGAATCTCATGCAAATATTTCAGCATATTTATTGTCTTTGTAAAGTTCACATCGTGCATGTATTTCAGTATATTTTTATGTCTTTGAACTTGTGAATTGAAATAAAAATGTAAATTAAAAAAAAAAAAAAGAACAATAAAATAAGATTTTTTCATGATCCTCTTACAGTTCCTCCTGCCAACCACAAGGTGGCGCACATTGAACACCTGCCGCCCCTTGCTGTTTGTAGAGGCAGATGGAAGGAAGGCGTGGCTATGCAGATGATGAATGGGGGTGTGTGAATGGAGTGGGCGGGGTCTGTGTCATGTTGGAGGTGCTGCTGATGCTGGTGCTGTTCGTTGTGTGCTGCTGCTGCTGCAGTTTGGGGTATCTCCTGTTCCTGCTGCTTCCAGGCTCCCGCTGGCCCCGACCTCTCCCCCACAGCCTCATGGCTCGGACTGAGAAACCCTTCTTCAGGATCGCGTGAGTCTGCCATGCGGGATCGGTGCAGGGAGGCAGGGCATGCACTACTACTCCCAGTGTGCTCAGCCAGCGCCTGGGAGTTGTGGTGTGCAGCATCCAAACGGACAGTGATACTGTGTATAACAATCTGCTCTCTGAAACCCATTCATAAAATGGTATAAGGTGCAGTGGGATTTATTAACACACAATATTATTATTATCATAATCATAGGAGACTATATAACATTTAGTGGGATTTATTATCAGACAATATTAATTTTATTATTATCATAATCATAGGAGACTATATAACATTTAGTGGGATTTATTATCAGACAATATTAATTTTATTATTATCATAATCATAGGAGACTATATAACATTTAGTGGGATTTATTATCAGACAATATTAATTTTATTATTATCATCATCATAGGAGACTATATCACATTTAGTGGGATTTGGTATTATACAAAGCCATGTAACATGTAATGGGATTTATTATCACACAATGATATGTAACATTATTATTAATATTATTATCATAGAAGACTATATAACAATTAGTGGGATTTGGTATTATACAAAGCCATGTAACATGTAATGGGATTTATTATCACACAATGATATGTAACATTATTATTAATATTATTATCATAGAAGACTATATAACATTTAGTGGGATTTGATATTATACACAGCCATGTAACATGTAATGGGATTTATTATCACACAATGATATGTAACATTATTATTAATATTATTATTATCATAGAAGACTATATAACAATTAGTGGGATTTGGGTATATACCATATAATTTATTTTCACATAAGTGTATATAAGGTGCACTGAGATTTATTGTCAAGCATGGCTATACATGTAAGGTAGAGTGGGATTTATTGTACAGAGCCATATGGTGTGTACTGGGATTTATCTCACAGGAATGTGACATGAATTGGGATTTATCATCATACAGTGACGTGTACCGAGACTTACCGTCACACACTGACAGAACATTTACTTTATGGGATTTATGGACCAACAAGACTGTAACGTGTATTTGGGTTGATAATCATACAGGGTCTAGACATGTCATACGGGGGCTAGGCATGTCATACGGGGGCTAGGCATGTCATACGGGGGCTAGGCATGTCATACGGGGGCTAGGCATGTCATACAGGGGCTAGACATGTCATACGGGGGCTAGACATGTCATACGGGGGCTAGGCATGTCACACGGGGGCTAGGCATGTCACACGGGGGCTAGGCATGTCACACGGGGGCTAGGCATGTCATACGGGGGCTAGGCATGTCATACGGGGTCTAGGCATGTCATACAGGGTCTAGGCATGTCACACAGGGTCTAGGCATGTCACACAGGGTCTAGGCATGTCACACAGGGTCTAGGCATGTCATACAGGGGCTAGACATGTATTGGGGTTTATCACCAGTCATATAGGATTGATAAGCATTATTTGCCAAAGGCCTAATGTCTGCTGTGTAGTGAGTGTCGCCAATAGACATTGGAGTATTTTATTGGAAAGTGCTGGATCTTTCATTCATATAAAGGAAAAACTAGTGATCAGCTATTTAATGATCCAGGTGTGATCTAGGCCAGGAGGATCCACAGAACATTCTGCTACAAAATGAATTTATTGTGACACAAATCAGTGTGCGGATCACACCTGACCACTCTGTACCATGGAGACATGCCATTCCTCAATGCAGCAAGCTGTCTGTCATGACATGCCATTCCTCAATGCAGCTAGCTGTCTGTCATGACATGCCATTCCTCAATGCAGCTAGCTGTCTGTCATGACATGCCATTCCTCAATGCAGCTAGCTGTCTGTCATGACATGCCATTCCTCAATGCAGCTAGCTGTCTGTCATGACATGCCATTCCTCAATGCAGCTAGCTGTCTGTCATGACATGCCATTCCTCAATGCAGCTAGCTGTCTGTCATGACATGCCATTCCTCAATGCAGCTAGCTGTCTGTCATGACATGCCATTCCTCAATGCAGCTGGCTGTCTGTCATGACATGCCATTCCTCAATGCAGCTAGCTGTCTGTCATGACAGGCCTTCAGTGAAATTGCCAGTATTTTGTCATGATAGACCATTCCATGACACAGATCTCTTGTCATGACAGACCATTCCATGACACAGATCTCTTGTCATGACAGACCATTCTGTGACCCCTGCCTTAGAGCAGAGTTCACTTGGCCAAAAACCAGTGCAATACTATATATTCTCCAGGATAGAGGGGACAGGGTTACACAGGGCCTGCTGGCTGGCTCGCAGTATACTCACAGCATACAGTGGGTGCATTGTGCTATATATTGTGCCCGCAGTGTATACTGGCAGCTGATGTACACGCCGCACAGTCCGATCATGAAATAGCATGTGTCAGGAAATAATGTAATTTATGCAAACCGCAGACAGGCCAGTGTAATAAAAGGGCTGGGGGAGAGCGGGCAAGTCATAGCAAGCAAGCTAACATAATAAAACTGTGTGATCAGCCGGCGTGGACTCCAGCTCTCATGAAGCTCAGCCAACTGAAACGGGCACAGTCCACAGGAGCCAATCGAAATGTAATCAACACCGGCAAGTATGCTAAACATTGCCTACTGATGCACTGGCACTTGTAACATCTTATTCCGGAGATTATATGACTAACATTCCTGGGATACTGTAGTGCACTTACCCTACATAAAGCAATTACCTTCATTGTGTAGCAAAGTACCGGAACCTTTTATTCCCTAGTATAGGAGAGTACCGGAACCTTTTATTCCCTAGTATAGGAGAGTACCGGAACCTTTTATTCTATAGTAATGTAGAGTACCGGAACCTTTTATTCTGTAGTATAGGAGAGTACCGGAACCTTTTATTCTATAGTAATGTAGAGTACCGGAACCTTTTATTCCCTAGTATAGGAGAGTACCGGAACCTTTTATTCCCTAGTATAGGAGAGTACCGGAACCTTTTATTCTATAGTAATGTAGAGTACCGGAACCTTTTATTCTGTAGTATAGGAGAGTACCGGAACCTTTTATTCTATAGTAATGTAGAGTACCGGAACCTTTTATTCCCTAGTATAGGAGAGTACCAGAACCTTTTATTCTATAGTAATGTAGAGTACCGGAACCTTTTATTCCCTAGTATAGGAGAGTACCGGAACCCTTTATTCTGTAGTATAGGAGAGTACCGGAACCTTTTATTCTGTAGTATAGGAGAGTACTGGAACCTTTTATTCCCTAGTATAGGAGAGTACCGGAACCTTTTATTCCCTAGTATAGGAGAGTACCGGAACCTTTTATTCTCTAGTATAGGAGAGTACCGGAACCTTTTATTCCCTAGTATAGGAGAGTACCGGAACCTTTTATTCCCTAGTATAGGAGAGTACCGGAACCTTTTATTCCCTAGTATAGGAGAGTACCGGAACCTTTTATTCCCTAGTATAGGAGAGTACCGGAACCTTTTATTCCCTAGTATAGGAGAGTACCGGAACCTTTTATTCCCTAGTATAGGAGAGTACCGGAACCTTTTATTCCCTAGTATAGGAGAGTACCGGAACCTTTTATTCCTTAGTATAGGAGAGTGCCGGAACCTTTTATTCTCTAGTATAGGAGAGTACCGGAACCTTGTATTTTCTAGTATAGGAGAGTAGCGGAACCTTTTATTCCCTAGTATAGGAGAGTACTGGAACCTTTTATTCCTTAGTATAGGGGAGTGCCGGAACCTTTTATTCCCTAGTATAGGAGAGTACCGGAACCTTGTATTCTCTAGTATAGGAGAGTAACAGAACCTTTTATTCCCTAGTATAGGAGAGTACTGGAACCTTTTATTCTCTAGTATAGGAGAGTACTGGAACCTTTTATTCTCTAGTATAGGAGAGTACCGGAACCTTGTATTCTCTAGTATAGGAGAGTACCGGAACCTTGTATTCTCTAGTATAGGAGAGTACCGGAACCTTGTATTCTCTAGTATAGGAGAGTACCGGAACCTTGTATTCTCTAGTATAGGAGAGTACCGGAACCTTGTATTCTCTAGTATAGGAGAGTACCGGAACCTTGTATTCTCTAGTATAGGAGAGTACCGGAACCTTGTATTCTCTAGTATAGGAGAGTACCGGAACCTTTTATTCTCTAGAGTAGGAGAGTACCGGAACCTTGTATTCTCTAGTATAGGAGAGTACCGGAACCTTTTATTCTCTAGAGTAGGGGTCTCCAAACTTTTCAGTTGGAGGGCCACATTGTACATTTTGCACATATTCGCAGGCCAATGAAAAAACATTACTGTAATTCAACTTTTTACGTATGAAATAAAAAGTTTATTGAAATCCATTTCTTGTTTTTAATTCCTTTCTCTGCCCCCACATTGCACCCAGAACTTACCCCAGTACCCAGATTGCACTCACATTAATATGCCACAGCCAGTATGCCCCTTAATAAGCCACTCTTTGCCCATTAATATGTCACAGTCTGTATGCCCATTAATATGCCACATTCAGTAAGCCAATTAATATACCACTCTTTGCCCATTAATATGCCACAGCCAGTATGCCCCTTAATATGCCACTCTTTGCCCATTAATATGCCACAGCCAGTATGCCCCTTAATATGCCACTCTTTGCCCATTAATATGCCACATTCAGTAAGCCAATTAATATACCACTCTTTGCCCATTAATATGCCACAGCCAACATGCCCATTAATATGCCACTCTTTGCCCATTAATATGCCGCAGTCAGTATACCTATTAATACGCCACTCAATGTCCATTAATATGCCACAGCCAGTATGCCCATAAATAGGCAACTGTCAGCATGACCATTAATATGCCACAGCCAGTACGACAATTAATATGCCAGTCAGTATGCCCATTAATATGCCACTTTTTCCGAATATGTCAAAGCCAGTATGCCCATTAATATGCCACCCCATATGTTTAAAATATATTTACTTTAATCCTTCTACACTTTTCGTGTCAATTCTCCAAATAATATGTGGAGAATTGAAATGCGCAACTTCACCCATGTTTCCCGAATTGGCAGCATTTTGAGGGATGATCGTGTATATTGGGTTGATCCTCTAGTCTAGAGAAGTACCGGCACTTTTCATGCATGGCACAATACAGAACTTTTTATATCCCTAGTATAAGAGAAACCTGGAATCATCTGTTATATATCGCCGGAATGTTTTTCTCTTTAATGTAGGAGATTATAAGTCAAATATGGCATTGCTGAGGGGCAATGTACAAAAGTACTTAGTAAGTGATTAGCAATTTTTGCAATTCAGACGTTTATGTTTTGTTTTTTTTGTTTTTTTTACCTGATCTTAATTTTGTATCTTGAAATACTGATACTGCCCCTAAGAATAGGGCAGATGGCGGGAGAGACTGCTAAACATATTACTGACCCCTTTTGCACATCTACAGGCATTCTATGCACATAGAACAAATCTGGAGCAGAAGTTTGAAAACTAGCAATCAATGGAATGTCCCAGTTAATCAGGGGAGTATTGTGCCCCTGAGTGACAGGCGTTCTGCCAGCCTGGAGCACGCCTGTCACTCGGAGGCAGGACGTCTCTCTCTGAGAACAGCCAGCACACAGACCCCCGGAAATACACGAGTTACATCTGAAAGGTGACGCCAGCTACGAATTCGGCAACTTTTAGTGCTTGTCGAATTGGCAAAAGAGTGAGTGCCGAATTCGTAGCAGGCGTCGCCGTTCGGATGTATTTCTGGGGTTTGTGTGCTCTCTGCTCAGAGCACACAAACCCCAGAAATATCAGCGCGGGTGGGCGGCGCACAGCTAGCACATATGGAGCATCCGCCACTGCTGTTAATAGCATTCCATTTAATAATGTCCCGCAGAAATCCTTCTTCTGACTGTGCAAACAAAGCACATTGAATCTAATGAAGTCAGACAAGACTTAGTACATATAAGGGGTTAACACTGCAGAAAGCAGAGAGGCTGAGTTACCATGGATAAGCCAGCTCTGTAGAGAGGTGATAAAACACAGTTCATTAGTGTGAAGACATGGGGGGGGGTTTAGCACCAGCCCTTAATGTCTGTTCTCTTCTCCTGTGACTTAGTCTGCTCAGTCACACTGTCTTCACCAGGTTACAGTGTGTGTTATCTGCTCATTTATCATTAGTTGGTTGACAGAGCATATTATTAGGCAGAATTCGGAGTGTGTGGCTACGGATATCTTTAAAAGCTGTGTGTGTGATTAGATTTCAAGCTTATAGAGGCAAGCATTACTGTGTGTTATTGCTGTGGAGTCTGTGATACACTCACACACTGCACATTACTGTGAGTTTTATTTGTGTGGAGCTCTGTGATACACTCACACACTGCTCATTAATGTGAGTTTTATTTGTGTGGAGCTCTGTGATACACTCACACACTGCACATTACTGTGAGTTTTATTTGTGTGGAGCTCTGTGATACACTCACACACTGCACATTACTGTGAGTTTTATTTGTGTGGAGCTCTGTGATACACTCACACACTGCTCATTACTGTGAGTTTTATTGCTGTGGAGTCTGTGATACACTCACACACTGCACATTACTGTGAGTTGTATTGCTGTGGAGTCTGTGATACACTCACACTCTACACATTACTGTGAGTTGTATTGCTGTGGAGTCTATGATACACTCACACTCTACACAGTGCTGTATTTATCGCCATAGGCATCCTAGGCGGATGCCTATGGCGGCAAATTTTGGGGGGCGGCAGCGCCCCCCAGCACTGTGAAAAAATAAATAAATTTAAAAAAATAAAAATAAAAAAAATAAAAAATCCGTCCCTTTAAAAAAAAAAAATAGACCGCGCTTGCAGGCAGAGACGGAGGTGAGAGGGGATCGGAAGATCCCCCCTCACCAACGCTCTGCCTGCCAGGCTGCACGGGGAGCCGAACAGGCAGCACAGAGAAACCTCTGTGCTGCCTGTTCGGCTCCCCGTGCAGTGTGCCGACATGGAAGTCCCGACAGTCACGTGACGGGCGCGCTGACGTCATACACGCGCCCGGTCACGTGACCTGTCGGCACAATCGCCGGGAAGCCGAACAGGCAGCATGGAGGGACCATGCTGCCTGCCACTAACCACCAGGGAAAGGTAAGTGCTGATAGGAGACTGTGTGTGGGAGTCAGAGTGTGTGTGATGGGAGACAGTGTATGTGACTGAGTGTGATGGGAGTCAGAGTGTGTGTGATGGGAGACAGTGTGTGTGTGACTGAGTGTGATGGGAGTAGGAGTGTGTGACTGAGTGTGATGGGAGTGTGAGCTTGATGTGAGTCTGAATGATAAGGCATGTCTTAGGTGTGTAACGTGGGTGTGCAGCTTGGGTAGGGGGGTGCCCGGATTTTGTCTGCCTAGGGCAGCACAAAATCAAGATACACCACTGACTCTACTCATTACTGTGAGTTGTATTGCTGTGGAGTCTGTGATACACTCACACTCTACACATTACTGTGAGTTGTATTGGTGTGGAGCTCTGTGATAAACTCACTCTACACATTACTGTGAGTTGTATTGGTGTGGAGCTCTGTGATAAACTCACTCTACACATTACTGTGAGTTGTATTGGTGTGGAGCTCTGTGATACACTCACACACTGCACATTACTGTGAGTTGTATTGCCGTGGAGCTCTGTGATACATGCACACACTGCACATTACTGTGAGTTGTATTGCCGTGGAGCTCTGTGATACACTCACACACATCAAACATCGCAATCTCCACAATAAGGCCGAAGGTCCAAGGTAGTTGCTCCAAAAGTTAATTGACAGCTACAGAATAATGATTCCTCAGTGTGAGAGTGATTGGTAATGTATTTTATTCACATTCTTCCATTCATTTATGTGGTGATATGGATACAATAATGAAACTGAAAGGTCTTTCAGCCCTGTGACCCTCAGCAATGTTAATACCACTAATGATTATTATTATTGTATAACTTTGTGATTGAGAATGAATCAGCAAGCTTACGGTAATCACAGCCTTGATTAGAGGAAATGCTTGCCGTTGAGATGTGTTAAAGCTCACTGATTCCTGCTTTGCATTCCCTGAGATTACGGGTTGGGTGTTTTTATTCTCTGTATCCCAATATTAAATATTAATTATATCTGCATCCCACCTGTGCCTTGATTTTCTCCTGTGCTCTAGAAGAGAAATCATTTTTAGTGTCCATTTAAGTCTTAAATTAACATTAAACCTAAATAGTGGGTGCAATGTCGAGCATAACATAGGATTTATACATTGCGTTAGCAGAGAGGTATTACATTTCTCTTTTCATGACTTTGGGGGCTAGTGAGGCGAGTTGAACATTTCCTCTCACTGATTTAGCTATACATTGTGCATAGTGGGGGGAAATTCACCAAGCTTTTCCCTGTACAATGTATAACTAATCTGGTGAGATTAAATATCCATCTCTCCTCAACTCACCATTTAGTGAATAGCACTAGTCTGTCCAATATTCTAAATACTTTTATTAGTCCCCAGCCTTATCTTATATCTAGGATAGCCTTGTGCCTATCCCACGCATGCTTAAACTCCGTATCCAAGCGGGTCACCGAAAAAAATACAAAAAGATTATTTTAACCCTTTGCGTGTCAGTGTTGAGTCCTGGGCTCTATTGCTAATATTTAATTGGCTTCAATAAAATGTCATTATTAGGAAAGTTTTCTATAAAAGAAGGGGGCAGGAACCCTTCATTGCATTAGATGTTTATTCATATAGATACTTTCAGATTCATTGTAAATAAATGGTTCTCATAATAAACACAAGATTGCAATGTGGCCCCCAAAGTGTGCATGTTTCATCTATGTTACAGCCGGGTGGTTCTAGGTTTTTCAGGGGTCTTAAGTGAAAATATCAGATGGTAGCCTCCATGCCAGCTATTTGCCCCTTCTTGTTCATAACTGTGTCCTCTGTGGAAGGCATTGGGTGGGCACCTAAGCACCCCTGTGTCTCTAATAAAACATTGGTGAGGTCACTTTAAACGCAGCCTCAGATTTGGCAGGCATATTCTCTAACCCTTCTGCCATCACCCAGCTTATTTACTCTCTCCTTGCTGGGCTGAAGTCTTTCTCTCTCCATTATAATGGGCTCAGTGATGTCCTGACTCACCTTGGTATTTATAACTTGCTCTTACACATATTGCTGGCAGCCTCCGCTGTCATTACAGATTAGATGTTGAGCCCTTTTCTACGGAAAGACTTCCTTCTGCCTGCTGCAGATACTTAGCTGACCAGATAAGAACCCATTACCACCATTAAGTGTAAAGGCACCAACAGTGTACTCAATGCAAGGCCGGAAAACTCCCAGAATTCTCAGCCTTTTGCTCTGGTTGTTGAACTATAAGAACTTTGCCCCAGAAACCACTCATATATGCATTACCATCATAGAATATACAACGCCCTGTTTGCAAAAATGCAATCTTTATTCTATATTCCATCAGCATGGCATTATATACTCTTCCATACGTTTCCTTTAAATACACATTTAGTAATGTTAATCCTAATCTCTCCCTGTCACCCAGGCTACATGTGTAAAATCTATCGGGTTAGAAAAGCATAAGTGACATTTTATTAAGATACATAGAGGGTATAAACACTGCACATAAGCAGATAGCGCCAGATCTTGCGCTATCTGCGTGTTCACCTATGGATAACAGATACCAGGAGTCTGCACCGGCTCTTCTTCACTTGCCCCAGCACTCATTGCACCCGTGCAGTTCATGTATAGGCACTCATATATTATTTATGGCCAGTGGGCCTTCTGTCATTTTCTGAAACTTTAAACCATTGCTCCTCAACCCTTTCTCACCCAGGGCACACCAAAGCTCTTCCCAGAATTCCGTGGCACACCACAAACAAAAATATATAAAAATTAAGTTATAAAAGTGCATACACAGAACATAAGAACTAGATGCCTTTATTTACCTTTAAAACCAAACAAGTGTGCAAAATAAATAATGAATGCACAACCAAGACAAGTGCATTACAAATCATAAATAGAAAAACCAAACAAGTGTGCAAAATAAATAATGAATGCACAAACCAAGACAAGTGCATTACCAATGATAAACAGACAAACCAAACCAGTGCATTACCAATGATAAACAGACAGACCAAACCAGTGCATTACCAATGATAAACAGACAAACCAAACCAGTGCATTACCAATGATAAACAGACAGACCAAACCAGTGCATTACCAATGATAAACAGACAGACCAAACCAGTGCATTACCAATGAAATACAGACAGACCAAACCAGTGCATTACCAATGATAAACAGACAAACCAAACCAGTGCATTACCAATGATAAACAGACAAACCAGTGCATTACCAATGATAAACATACAAACCAGTGCATTACCAATGATAAACAGACAGACCAAACCAGTGCATTACCAGTGATAAACAGACAGACCAAACCAGTGCATTACCAATGATAAACAGACAGACCAAACCAGTGCATTACCAATGATAAACATACAAACCAGTGCATTACCAATGATAAACATACAAACCAGTGCATTACCAATGATAAACATACAAACCAGTGCATTACCAATGATATACAGACAAACCAAACCAGTGCATTACCAATGATTAACAGACAGACCAAACCAGTGCATTACCAATGATAAACAGACAGACCAAACCAGTGCATTACCAATGATAAACAGACAAACCAAACCAGTGCATGACCAATGATAAACAGACAAACCAAACCAGTGCATGACCAATGATAAACAGACACACCAGTCTATGTTTCTATGATTTATTTAGTTCTTTCTGGGAGTAGGGTCTCTTCAGTTACACTTCTTATACAATGCATAACATAGAGCTGCATCTGGTATAATGAAGCTAAATGGCAGCCCTGGAATATGCATGTTCTATATACAGTGTCACCCTCTCAGGTAGTGAGTGTAGCACATACACTCCACACCAGCTTCTCTGCCCCCAGGCCATTTGTACACAAACCTGCTGTGTCACTGTGACATGCACAGGCTCGTGGGAAGAGAATCTGATTCATTTATAGGGTCATGTGATATTATTCCCACTCGTGTAGACTGTGATATCAGGATGAGTTCTTGTTTATTCTACGTCAAATAAAAGGAAATTCAAATTTGTGTAAAAATGAGATCATTCCCACAGCCTCTCAAACAACAAAATAATGAAAAAAAGAATTAATGCACATTTTTGGTTATGTAAAAAAGTATACAAATGAATGATCCGCAGGTGCCCCCATTACTGAACATCTAAGGGGTGTACAGCTGTAGGCATGGAGCAAGATATTCAAGTTAACCATTTGCTTTTACTGCCATTTTACCCTGTGATGTAGATTATAACAAGTGTTCGGTTCCTTTCCTGCTTTAATATTTAATTAAATGCACGATTGTGACACAGGTTTTTCATTACAATGAAACATAGAATGTGTCCCCGGGAGATAAGAACCATCTAGTCTGCCCAATTGTCTAAATACTTGTATTAGTCCCTGGCCTTATCTTATATCTAGGATAGCCTTATACCTATCCCATGCATGCTTAAACTCCTTCACTGTGTTAACTTCTGCCACTTCTGCTGGAAGGCTATTCTATGCATCTACTACTCTCTCAGTAAAGTAATTTTTGCCCCTCTAATTAACTGATCCTTATTTTCTCTTTGTGGAATAAGAAAAATTGTGAACAGTTGCAGATACATTATGCTAGAAATCATAATAATTATACAACAAATGTGAACGCCTTTCATTAGAGAGGCTGACGGAGCAAATAAAAACCCTCTGCAGGACTCACAAAGGAAAAACAAAAGCTTCCTTTAAGAAATGACTACTGACTAATGTTACAGAAGGATTAACTGACATTTTGCAATGTGTGTGTTGAAATGATCACAGAGTTCCTGTACCGCAGGCCCTGTAATTAACACTAGTTCTGGATATAATTCTACGCATTGTCTCCTTTCCGATCCGACCTCAGTATTCAGTCTGTGATTCACAGAACCCGGCGAAACGCATTGGAAGTCGGTGCAGGAATCATTAGTGCTATCTTTAGACAGAAGCGTTAATTAAATCCTACCCATAAATTAAAGCAGCACATTTTTCATTTATTTAATTACCTATGTGCCTTAGTTATTCTATGGGAAATTAAACTGGCCCTGGACCATAGTGTTTCATGTTATTTTGTCTGTCGATCTCCTGTGCTTTCGTCCGCACATTTAATTCCTGCCTGTTTCACATGGTCCCCCTAGGGACGATCATTTAGAGAATGTAGTATGCACCCTCTAAATCCAAACCATTGATATTGAGTCTAAAGTTGCTCCATGACACGTGAGTGTGTTTCACATCTTTGGCAACCACCGCTAACCACAAGATTACCCAGACCTCTTCATTATTGTTTTTTTTTTTTTTCATGTTCCCTCTGCTTGGAAGATTTCCAACAGATACAGTGATTCCAGGACAGAGTTAGCTCTGTATCTTGCAGTCTCATTAGCCGTTGCTCAGACCAGGAGAGGGAGCATACTTTCCCACGTCACGGCCTTCTAACGCTACTCTGCAGACCAATGATTTATGTAATATTACGTTTCAAATGCAATGCTTTATGGTGCCTTAAGGGGCCCACAGCAGGACTGGGAACCCAGTTGCAGGAGAGTGTCCTGGGGCAGGGCAGCCATGTTGAAGTGTAGCAAGCCTCTTATAAACTGAACCATTCATATTATAAAGCAAACAACACCTTGGACTTGCCATATGTGCCGCCGGAGGGCCAGAGGTTTCACAGCTGCTTTACCCTGCAGAATTTAGCTCCACCTACTACTACTGTCATGCTGACTACACCCACTTGCGCCGCCCCCAGAAGAAGAGGGAGGTCTCTGAACCACCATCTCACCAATGCTGCTGTGTATGTTTCTAGCTGTCAGACGGCCTCCTGCAGCCAATCTGTTGCAGCCTCTCACTCTCTGCCGAGATTAAAAGTTTAAGGAGTTTAATGAGTATAAGCATTTCATCCCTCTGTAATAACATTTACCTGCAGCCAATTCATTCTTCCCCCCGCCAGACACCTTACCATGCGCTGGGAGCCCTCTGTAAGAGTGGGTTATGGACGAACTGGAACAAAATGTGTCTCACAGGGTCCAAGCAAAACTATTTAAAGCATTATTGAAAGCAAAATGCATTATGTATAAGGGTTATTGAACGCGAAACGCGTCAAGTAGTCTGTTTCCCCCACTTTATATTTAAAGCCGATGATCAATGAAGCCTTGAGCACGTGCAGTCCAGCAGGCAATTTTGACTCAAATGCTTCCTATATACACTGTTACTAGGGTTGCCACCTGGCCGGTATTTTACCCGCAGGCCGGTAAAAAAATTGGCATCAGGCCAATGTTAAGTCTATGGAGACAGTACCAAAGCCGGTATTTTTTTGAAGAAAAGGTGGCAACCGTAACTCTTACGTGGAACCCGCTCTCTTGTGAGACAGCAGTGGATATAGTTATGGGCAGATTCCCAAATTGGCCAATGGATAAAGTAAACCTGACTGTTGTAGGAGATTTGCTTATATTTTGGGGGGGCTGCTGAGGAGTCAAGAAAATATTTGAAATTGCTTAATTAAGTTTTTTAATTTTTTAAACCTTTGTTCATACTTGCTCTGTACAAGTATGGGCAAAGGGGTGAACTTGATGGGATTTTTTTTTTTCAACTTAAATAACTATGGTTACTATAGGGTCTACAGAGTAAAAGAGAGCATTGCAGGGAATTAAGGCCAAAATAGCCGAGTTGGAAAAATTCTCCCATTCAGCAGCATTGACGAATTGTTCCAACTCGGCTACATTGGCCTAATGTTTGAAATTTCCCATCTCAATTCCCTGCATTTTTCTCTTGATCGCGTAACCCCTTTTTGTATTTTACAGAGCGAGTGGCTCGCACCTCTGTTGTTTTCCTGCAGGAAATGGTGTAATGATTCGGGAGGTGTTAGACTAGCAATTCCAAATCAGGAAGGCCAGACACGCAATCCCATCTGTGTACGCGCGTGGAACAATTTAAGGATGTGTTTTTTTTTTTTGGTTTGTTTTTTACAAGGCGATTATTTCGCGGTGTAAAGATCCACCCTCAGAGAATACAACAGGTGGACTATACAGGGGGTAGGAAATGCAGCCGGAAAAACCCCAAAATAATTCTCTGCTTGAACCTGTTTTGTAATAAAACCTCCGGAGATGAAGAATCTGTAAATTGAACGGGTTAAAAGAGTAGTTTAGAGTTTTAGACAATAAATGGTATCATTTTAACTTTGCTTGTTCCCTAAACTGAATGGTAAACTGTTCCCATTTTTTGTGCTTTGTTATTGTCATGGGATTTTCTATGCTGTGTTTTGTTTACTGAAAATCACATGGGTGATTGTGATTTGATAGAGAGTTTGTACTTGGGTAAGGGAGGAGCTACAAGGTAGCCTGCAGCAGACACTGGCCAGTGATTTGATAGAGAGTTTGTACTTGGGTATAGGAGGAGCTACAAATTATCCGGCAGCAGACACTGATCAGTGATTTGATAGAGAGTTTGTACTTGGGTATAGGAGGAGCTACAAGGTAGCCTGCTACAGACACTTATCAGTGATTTGATAGAGAGTTTGTACTTGGGTACAGTGGTATATCTTGGTTTTGTGCTGCCCTAGGCAGACAAAATTCAGGCACCCCCCACCCACGTTGCACACCTACGACATGCCCCATCACCCACGTTGCACAACCACAACATGTCCCATCCCGCCATTACATGCCGCCATCACCCTCATTTCATACCTCCACCACGTCCATTACATGCCCCCATCACCCCGATTAACTGGAAGGAGCTAAAGCTTGCTGAAAGGTGGGGGAGGAAGCGAAAATGTTTCAAGCACCAGAAGTGTGCTTTAACACCCTCTGGCAAAGTGCTGCCCTAGGCAAGTGCCTTGTTTGCCTTGTGGAAGTTACTCTACTGCTTGGGTATAGGAGGAGCTACAAAGTAGCCTGCAGCAGACACTGGATAGTGATTTGATAGAGAGTTTGTACTTGGGTACAGGAGGAGCTACAAAGTAGCCCGCAGCAGACACTTGCCAGCCATGTTAATGTTACTATTCTGTGGCTAGAAAGCACTACCTGGCCGGTATTTTACCGACAGGCCGGTAATAAATTGGCTTGAGACCAATGTTAAGTCTATAGAGGCAATAGCATGGCCGGTATTTGTTTGCACAAAAGGTGGCAACCCAACCCTTACTTAGTCAGAGTAAAAAGCGGAAAGGATTTAATTTTAGGAGACTGAGCCCGTTCCTGTCATATTGAATGAAATTACATAAGGACCTACTCAATAAACAAGTGGCAGGGGATTGCGATGGGAATTTCAAACTTTAGGCCAGTGTAGCTGAGAGTGAAAAATTCTCCAATGCAACTGAATGGAATCATTTTTCCAGCTCCGCTACTTTGACCTTAAGTTTGACATTCCCTGCAGTTCTCTCTTTATTGAATAGCCCATTTAGTATTCTAACTTTCTGGGTTGTTTTAATAAATATGTTGCTTCCTGAATCAGTCAATATGGCTGCTAAAGTCTACGGATAGTAGTCAAGCTCTGGTTAGAAACATCCTAAAGCTTGGGTAGCTTGGTCGGTAGCTGCTCCTACAGCAGTACTTGGTTAAATTCCAGTGTTGCAGGTTTAATTCCTGGCAGGATCAACCCAGCCATCCATCCTTGTGAGGCTGATTAAATGAATGCCATTGGATTCAGTAATAATACAATTGTTTGGCTTCTCCTTGTACAAAACAAGAGCAAAACTATACTATAAAGAACATACATTTGCTAGGGTGATGCAAAAGCTAGTTACTATAATTTATAAAGCAGGGCTCTATAAATCATGGAATGTCCTAGATGTTAATTATGATCATATATGTATATGTTTAGTCATCCTATACTGGTTTCTATAAAACAGTCAAACAAATCTAGTTAACCTGTAACATATAGGGTTGCCACCTTTTCTTCAAAAAAATACCGGCCTTGGTGTGGTCTCCATAAACTTAACATTGGGCTGATGTCAATTTTTTACCGGCCTGCCGGTAAAATACCGGCCTGCCGGTAAAATACCGGCCAGGTGGCAACCCTAGTAACATATGTGCTGTATGTCACCATTTCTACTACACAGGTGCACTGAGACTCTGAAACTGGAATACATAATATAAATACAGAGAGTGCCTGTGAGGTACAATCAGGTTGAGGTTTATTTCTGCACTTGTTTAGATTGTCACCAGAGTGACATGTCAAACAGTTTTGTTATGTAAAAATATTTGCAGAGCTCCGATACCGCTTCACAGTGTCTCACTGTGTTCCCTTCCGATCAGCCGAGACACTGGGCCCATTCAGCGACACAAAACCTCAGTAATTACTGGTGGGTTTTTTTTAACTCCCATGTTTCGATTGCAGTCTGTGCAAGTCAATGAGATAAATTAAACGGACTGTATCACCCAAACATAACTTCTATAGAGCCAAAAGAATGATTGAAAATGATCTATGGATATTGTGTTAGCAAGCAAATGCCTAAATTAGTAGAAAAAGTTGTTTTAAAAGCGTCTGTGGTGCCTTCTGTTGATGACATCATCAGTCGCAGTACATTTTTCTCCTAATTTAGGCATTCGCTACCACAATCAATGTTTATTATCTCCATTCACATTAAAAAACAAAGTTTAGGTGCTTCAGTCTCTTTAACTTAGGTCACTGACTAGACCCCATTGGGACAATGCAAATTTCTAGGTGTACAGCTGTACACTCAGAATTGTTAAAATAGAGCCAAGAGGCGGAGCATCCCTTTTTTTCCCCCCATTTCTTATGCAAAAAATAGATATACCTTTTATACATCGCCAACAAATCATAAAAAAAGGATTTGTCTGGAGTGGCCACTCTGAATAGCTATGAACCTGTTTCTGTTGTCGCACATTATGGACTACAGTTGCAGCTGTGTTAAATGACTTGTTTTTCCTGTCTAAGGCAAACTAGCCATTAGCAGGGTTGCTGGGAGCAAAGGTGACTGTCCTTAAATCCTGTAATACAGGCAAACTGCTTCCGCTTTCACAATTGCTAATGTTCCGTTTGTTTTTCTTTTCTTTCTTTGTGTTATTTTATTTTTCTTAAAAATCTGCCAGGTGTTTGAGTGGGTCAGTAAGCCCTATTGTTATACTAAGTGAAGATAATTATGATGATTTATTTCAATTTGCTTTATTGACTTAAAGTCACTAAGCGTTTAAAAATACATTTCGCTTCCTTAGTACAGGGAAGAGTCATTTGGATATGAAGCCTAGAATGGGGTCTAGGACTCTTCTTCGCCGCATCTTCATCGCTGACAGTTCAGCGCGGCAGTTAGAACGCTGAACTGTCAGCAATGAAGAATAACGGCCGCGGCTATGTAAGAGCTGAAAGTTCAGCGCTGAACTGTCAGCTCTTACAAATGTAAAAGTAAAAAAGAAAATACCCCCCTTAATAAATGATTTCCCCCCCCAAAGTGCCCCCAAACCCCAATACTAAAATTAACCCATAAAACCCCAATACTAAAATTAACCCATAAAACCCCAATACTAAAATTAACTTATAAAACCCCAATACTAAAATTAACTTATAAAACCCCAATACTAAAATTAACCCATAAAACCCCAATACTAAAATTAACCCCCGAACCCTAATACTAACCCCCGACCCCTAATACTAACCCCCTAAACCCCCTAAGCGGTGAAGCGGCTGCGCGGATGCAGCCACGATGAAGTGTCCCATCCCCCTAGGATGGGGTAAAATGACATAGCCTTTTAAAGATACGTGCATTTCCCCTAATTATGAAACATACAGTCTGATTGTTCCCAACTTACCATCCAGAGTGACACTCACGGATGGATTACAACTCCTTTTCTCAAAACGTGGCCTTGTGGGTCTAGTTTTAGGACTTCTCTAACTAATACATAATAAATAATTACATACATAAGTGGCATTGCTTAACAAGGAACTGTGTTCATGGGGTACCTTAAAGGACAACTTATGCAAAAATGAAGTGTAGGCCTTTTATATAGAAATACTTTAATGAAAGGATACAAATCTTTATTCATACTAAATATACCTCCACCAGGAGGCAGACATTTTGTTTGTTGGTCATCTAAACCAAGGTGAGTGAAGATCTGACCCAAGATTCTAAACAAAATGTCTGCCCCCTGAGAGAACTAAATGGCATAATAATGCACTTAATTTGGATTCTTTCATGAAAGATTTTCTTTACAAATCAGCTACACTTGAGATATTGTTTTAAGTAACCATAAGTTCAGTTTTTGCTACAGTTGTCCTTTAAAGAAGGAATTTCAGAGAATTGAAATGGGAATTTAAAACTTTAGGCCAATATAGCCGAGTTGGAAAAATTCTTCCAGCTCAGCTACTTTGGCCTTAAGTTTGAAATTCCTGTCTCCATTCCCTGCGATGCTCTCTTAAAGGAAAATTAAACGTTGTTTAACCTTTGCTTCCTTTAAGGAAGCCAGGGTTAAACAATACATGTGCCGGTAGAATTAAGGAAACCCGACGTGTATCTTAATAGACACACACGGGTTTACTAACTGCTGTGTCTCACATGCGAGACACAGCACTTCCTGGTTGTCGCGTGCTGACAAACGTCAGCACTCGCACAGCCAATTAGAGCGGGGGCTCGTCTATGGTTGCCACCTGGCCGGTATTTTACCGGCAGACCGGTAAAAAATTGGCATCAGGCCAATGTTAAGTCTATGGAGAAAGTAGCAAGGCCGGTATTTTTCTGAACAAAAGGTGGCAACCCTAGGCTCGTCCCGCTCTGACAGCTGAATGCGAGGGTCTCTTGCTGCTAGCCCAGAGAGAGACCCTTGTTTTTGCATGGGATCAGCAGGGAGGACCTAGTTAAGGTCTCCTCTGCTGATCTCATGCAAAAACAAGGGTCGCTCTCTGCGCTAGCAGAGAGAGCCGGTCGCCGACCAAACGGCTGCCTGCTTCCTATGGAATCATGGCAGCTGTCAATCAGAGGATAAACTGGCGTGTACTATCAAAAGTACTATCAAAAGTACACGCCAGTTCATCCTCATACTAGGGACAACGGACATTTCACGGGTGGTTCTATATTAGAAACACAAGTGAAATATAACGTTTAGTGTCCCTTTAATGGAGTAGACTTTATAGGGTTTTCCCATTGCCACCTTGGCCACGTCTAACTTTTGCATTCTGCCTTGCAATGTGGAGGCAATCCATTAACTAATCAAGGATCGTATCCCACAGAACCACTGTTGGTTAGTTCCACATATGACTTCTACACATCGCAAGGCAGCATGGAGAAGTTATACGTGGCCATTAAAAAAATGGCTGAAGTGGCAAACCTAGTCATGTTCCATTATGTTTGGGATTCAAAGTACCAGTCAGAGATTTAAGCTCTCTCATACCGCTAACATGCTTCTTGAATTTCGTGTACTGGATTTTGTTTGTTACCCAGGACACTAGAGATTAGCTTTGTTTTTTTTTTTCTGTTTTTTTCCCCCCTGACCTTACCGCTGAGGGTAAGAGAGGTGAGATGGAAAGCGTTTTAGCATGTGATGCAGTCTGGCGGAAAAAAAGTGGAAAAACTAATCTTCATTCTTCTAATTTCTTTTGTTGGTTTTAGGATTAATAGTAATGAGGTCACAGCTACATAAATGTATAAAACAAAGAGGCCCTGATAAGACTTCTATAGTCCAAGACCCAATGAAAACAAACACCATTTTGGTTCCCAGGAAAAAAAGGATTTGATCGGTTTTACTTTGGAAAAAGATGGAACGTTCTCAGTGGGAACTATCTTTTCACAGAGCCAACAAGCCACTTATTCCTCAAAAAAATAAAATAATCAAGATATCAAAAATATTATCAGGTCATGATCAATGCATAGGGCAGATCTATAAAAATATATGTATTATTAACTAAGATGTATACATAAATATTTGAATGTAAATAAAAAAAATACATTATTGCATATATGTTTATATATCCTTGATGATAAAGGTTTTAACTGTAGAACAACACCCTGATCCGTCATCCAGATCAGATTTTGGAATAGTATTTATTTGGAAGAGCGCATAGGCGAAGTTATTGTCAGGGCTTGACAAAAGAATTTGAAATCTAGGTGCCAGCACCCAAAACTTAGGAGCCAGCATGAAAGGTGTTTGCAAATCACATATTAATATAGAGGGGCATGTACTAAGAAACGCAGATATATTTTATGTGCAAAACAATTTTTTTTTTTTTTTTTTTTGCAATGTACCAAACAAGCAAAATTGGGAATATTTTTTCTACCTCTCCTTTTTTTTTTTTTAGCACTTGCAAAATAAGAATTATTTTTCACAAAATATTCGCAAAAGTCATTAGCGTGCGCAAATATAATCGCCATATATTAGCGCAACTGGTAAAATCCGCACAGCGTATAAATAAACGGAAGAGGTGCAAATTTCGGGGGGGGGGGGGGGGGGATTAGTGCAAAATGTTACAAATATTCGCAAATTGCACCTTATTCATGTTTTACCCACGTTTTCCCCCACTGCACGCTATAATCGTGTTTTTCTAATCCCAAAGTTAAAGCACAACTGTCGACAAATATTTAATTCAGAGATTGCATTAAATGTAGACATTCTAAAATGAAATGCTTTAACAAAAGAATAGAAATAAGTACATTATTGAGCCTTTATTGCTTGTATAGCTCATTTAGAAGGCTGACATCTTGGGTCAGATCTTCATTCAGCTAACCCAATATTTATATTCACCCACTGATAGACCTGTACAAGAAGAGAGGGCTCAGTAAAGTCAGAGTTTTGGAGTGGAGCCCAGAGCACGGGAGCAGTGGTTTTTGCCTAGAGCGGAACCAGAGCAAAAACATTTTTGGCTGTACATGTTTGCAGAAAACTCGTGTATAAATGAGAATAATTTGTCAGGACACCTGTCACTGCCGTTTACAAATAATTGTAAACCATGCATTTTCTAAAAATGTGTGACCAATTCTCCATAACGCCATTCGGGCTCTCCCACTCTCGTATAGCTGCATGGGCGTCCTGCAGTGGAAGGCAAGACAGGGGACTACCCCCCTCCCTAGAGGTGGAGCGGTGCTGGAGTAACTTAAAGGGACATTCCAACTTGTTTAACCCTTGCTTCTTTCAATGAAGCAAGGGTTATTCAAAACATGTCCCAGGACTTGTAAGTAAACCCGACGTGTATCTTAATAGACACACGCGGGTTTACTAACTGCTGTGTCTCACATGCGAGACACAGCAGTTCCCAGTTGTCGCATGCTGACAAACGGCAGAACGCGCACAGCCATTCAAAGCGCTGGCTTGCCCCGCTCTGACCGCTGAATGCAAGGGTCTCTCACTGCTAGCGCAGAGAGAGCCCCTCGTTTTTGCGTGGGATCAGCAGGGAGGGCCTAGTTAAGGTTCCCCCTGCTGATCTCATGCAAAAAGGAGGGGCTGTCTCTGCGCTAGCAGAGAGAGACGGTCGCCAACCAGCCTGCCTGCCTGCTTCCGGTCAGAGGATAAACTGGCGTGTACTATCAAAAGTACACGCCAGTTTATTCTCATACTAGGGACAATGTACATTTCACTTGTGCTTCTATAACTGCTATAACTGCAAACCTGCTCGGGTTCAAAGGAGATAAATATATATACAATAGCAATAAAAAGTGACTGTGAGAGGTGAAGCAAAAAGTATTTGCACTTTAACCCCAGCGCGATTAAATATTTACTGGCTTTGCAATGTTTACTGCAAGTCCCGTGCCTGGGAGGATCTAATAATTGGCTGGGGCTTTGCCCGAACTTGATGAGTTAGTGCCTCAGTGTGGTTATATTCAACTTCAGGCTCCCATTGCCGAGGCTTTACATTTCCAGGGTGAGAAATAAACAGGGCCAATAATTACTGACTCGACACGCGCTCTTTGGCTGTTGTACACACAAGCAAAGCGAGCAGCCAATCAGGAAGAAGAGGGCAGGTGCATGCTGGGGAATGTAAAGTTCTAAACACCAAGAGGCAGCATGCGTGAGCTCAAATGTCCTAATAAAATAGACAGCGCTTAGATTTTAAACAAAGACACTTCTGTCTGGCTCCTGCCTCCGTCAAGAAAAACATATATTCCTGGAATTTATTATCATGTTTATGGGAAGCAGAGGGCAGACAAGTTAAAGCTGTACTCGGAAAGCTAATTGTTGTACTTTAGACCGACAGATGCTGAGGATCAGCACCATGCTCCAATACCCCTGCTACCAACACATAATACGCAGCTCAGCCTGTTTCCATGGAAACCATTACCGTGCGCCGGATCCATTAGAGATGCACGGAGACTATCATTTTGAAAGAAACCTAGAGCAGTTGGGCTTTGTCTCTTGCCTAAAAAAATATATTTATATTATATACTCACTTCAATGCTCCGGTAATTAGAGATGTCTGCTGAGTTCTTATACCAGGGTGGGCACCCCCCCGGTTGGGCACCCCCCCGGTCTGTCCCTGTCCCATGCATAGTGTAGTAAATGAGATAAAGGCGTAGTATAGGGTTGCCACCTTTTCTACAAAAGAATACCGGCTTTGCTGGTGCCTCCATAGACTTAACATTGGCACCATGGCAATTGTTTTACCAGCCTGCCGGTAAAATACCTGCTGGGTGGCAACCCTAAGCGTAGATAGTCCTGCTCTTCTCGCTAAACCTCCGCTATAATCTTTTTTTTTACTGCGCTATGACAGGAACCACACTGTAACCCATAGCGTATAATGGGGGTTTACCTGGATATGTGTTGCAAGCCCTATGTGACTTATTTAACAGGTCAATAAACCCCCCACAATTAAAAAAAAAAAAAAAAATGGAAAAGTAAGTCGAACGTGAATGTATTGTATCTATATATTGCCTTACTGAATTTCTAGCGTCTTAATATCTATTGAATATCTTTCCATAACCCTCTCGCTTGGCAGAGGCCCGTGGAACGGCAGGATTCTCACTAAGGGGTGGGTGATGCACAAGAGGTTTTATAGAGCCACGTCACGTGTCCGCCAGTGAAGAAGGCCTGTCTCTGTGTGATAAAGCATTATCTGTCAGCTCCTCTCAGTATCACAGCGCGGCCGCAACCTTTCAATTTGTTACAGGCGTCTGCTGATGCTGTCACAGCTCCCAATTTCCCCATCTGCAGAATAACATATGACAGGCAGCCACGGTTCTCAATTACCTGGTTTGGGAGCTGGGGGTGGGATAATGAGATGGTTATAAGGCTCAGAAACAATAGAGCAGAGATATTGCACAGTGCTGGCCTTATGTATCTGAGATAACTTTTAAATAGGTTGTGAACAGGGCTGCTCTCTGCCTCATGTATCAGTGGCTCGCAAACATTATTTTAGCTCGATGCACATTATTTTGCCTGTGGGGCACACCTGTGCATTAGGTGGTAGGTGTTGTTTTTTTGGAGGCACAGCCAATCAAGACACTCTGTGAAACTGGGAGCGTGGCGACGGTGAATGAGTTGGAGGCTCCCGCTCGCATAATTATCCAATCAGTGGGGAGTGTAAGAGCAGATCAACGCCCCTACAAGCGCCTCTCTCACATTAAGTGGCAGGCGTGGCACACCCTTTTTGAGAATAGCCGCTGTAGGGGCTATACACTAAAAGGTAAGTCGAGGTGAGATGAACATTTCATCTCACTATATTATCTATACATTATGCAGGGGCTAACCTGGTGAGCTTCCCCTGCTAAGCAAACTCGCCAAGTTTGTCCCCGCACAATGTATAGCTAAGTATGTTCATCTCCTCTTCTCTGCGACTCACTTTTTTTTTAGGGAATAACCCCCACTGATTCTGTTACTCTAACGTAGCTGTAATTCCCTTTTATGCTTTGTTCAAAGTGCTGGATGAAGGGCTGAGTCAACCCTGCCAGGAATTGAACATGCAACTCTGAGTAATAGGTTTATATAATTAATATTATTCATTTAGCCCACCTGACTTGGGTTTAGTATTTATTTATCGCAGTCCACAGCATCCGGGGCAACGGAGGTTACCTCCCTATACATCTGTAAAGCTCTGACCCTACATATGGCAAACACAGGTTTATTGTCCAAGGATTATCCAGTCAGTGTACCTGAGAGTCAGTCATCTATACTAGATGGCAAGCTCTTGGGGCACACACTCCCTGTCTGCATTGCATGTGATCTATCTGTAGCTCGGAGGTGTGTTTGAGTATGGCGATTCTCTTTTCATCCTCTGGGCCTGTGGCAGTTCTTCCCTGGGGATACAGCGCAAGCACAGCCTGTCATCCTGCAGAGGGAGTTTAGCAATGAAGCTGTAATTGAAATTTGATGTTAATTATATCCTGCGAGGAAGGCAAGAGGCGGTATACGCTAATGAATCTGAGAGATAAGAGAGCGGCCTATGGGGAAATCTAGTCTGCTTTCTCCGAGACAGCTACAGAATTCACTGCTGAGGATCTGGAAGGTGTTAAAGGGACAATCCCAGCAAAAAATGACAAGGTTTTACTTTTTGTTGATTTGTGACTGTATTTAATAAAATATGTAACTAAACAAGTGTGACTGGGCGCCGCCATTTTGTGAAATATAGTGTTTTTGGGTGCCAACCCCCCCCCCCCCCCCCCAGTGACTTTACAGCACTAGTATCTCACTTTGGGGCTGGGGACACAGAATGCAGTCTATAAGTCAGAATTCTGACCATAGACTTGCATTGAATGAGAGGGTAATGTAACTATTACATCACAAGGGGGCGGAGTTATGATCCTGTTTGATCAGGTCAATCTCCTCTCTTTGTGTTGTACACAGCCACCTAGTCCTGCCCACTAGGATACACAGGAGCCAATAAGAGACACTGGTGTCATAGGGTAACCTCCTCATCTCTTCCCCCAGATTTCTCCCCATAGACCAACACAACAAACGTGTAGGCAAATTAACAGTTCGCCGTATTTGTGGGCGTGGTCAGTGGGCTCTTTAAGGGCCAACTGTCAGACTTGTAATTGAAAGCTTGTATTGTACAGGCATTTGACATATAAATGCTTTAAAGAAATAATACAAGTAAAGTGCCTTATTGAGCCCTCTTTGCTCCGTTTAGCTCCATATCAGGAGGTGGACATGTTGTTTAGAATCTTGGGTCAGATGGTTCAGCCCTCTGTAAGTCCTCTACTTGGTTCATGTTACGTATAGCTTGTTTTTTTTGCGCACCGCGAATCTAAGTGTCATAGTTTAACCTCTTCATTACCCTCCCAACACTCCCACTCCCCCCCCCCCCCCCCCCCCCGATAGGCCAGTTCACAAATGTAAAACATATAAAAATACAATGGATATGAGTAAATTGTGATTTTTAGATGCAATGAAACAGATATTTTTCAGTTATTTGAAACGGGGGGGGGGGGGGGGGGGGGGGGGGGGGAGATTTTAAAACGTTAAGTTAAAGTCTCAAATCAAAATAAAAGCCAGCTCTGTTTTAATCAAACAGCAACAGCAACAAAAAATACATGTTATTCATGTTTATTTCTAAAGAGCTAACAATTTACGCAGGGCAAGGTACAGGATTTAAAGTAAAATGAGAACCGGAATTAGACAAACCAAAGCCCAATGTTACTCAAGGCCGAGTCTTGCTCGCAAACATGCCATCTAATGGGAATGCGCACAGCAGACGCCTTTTACGATCATCGCAGTACTAGTAAAATCATACAGTACTCACAGAGTATTGAGGGGGAAAAAGAGAGGTTACTTTAAAACTTAATGATCCAAAAGCAGCCCTTCATCTTCGGTGTACCCTGGAATGTGTACATTTCCTATGTGAGCAAAAATGTGTGAAGAGAATTGTAAGGCCTGCTAATTTGGTCATTGGGCCTACATTACATGAATACTCTTTGGGCCCCTTGTGTTTTGTACTAACGAATCATAGATAACCAGACAGATCAGTGTCTTAGTGAGTCTCGTGCGAAGGGACCTTGTTCAAGCTCAGACCACTTCCCATTCACAAGCCCCTTCTGACTCATACCAGCCATCCACATTGTAAGACCTGCAACAAAATCGCTCTACCCCGTATGTATAAAATTGATTGCTAGCACAAATAGCGAGCAGCATGGGAAATAAATAGAAATGTGGTGTTAAGGTATTGGATCATTTAAAATAAAATGTAAATATAACTTGCTTCTTTCATATAAAGCACCTAGAATCAGCGGTGGTGCTACCATCTCACTTCTCTCAGAGAATGTGGAATTAGCCCCGCCAGATTCCGAAAAATCATCCACTAGTCTCCCGAGTTCTAAAAACAGAATATACCTGTTATTAGATTCAGTTTTTCTGTATGTACTGTACATGTTTTTTTTTTGTTTTCTCTATTTGTTTATCTGTATGCATATTTATATGTCGCCTACAAAACTTTCCTATTTAAATAAGTAAATGCATGTATCCATTTTATTTGATTGCTGTATATGTGAATCTCTCTTTCACATTCAATCAGGAGAGGGGACGCAAACTGGCTTTCCTTTTAAACTTGTAACGAAAAGCGCAGGGTTCTCTCACTGTGGTAGCAGTATCTTGCTGTTGGCTCACTAGCCGACAGCCACAGCTAAGTGCCTGCAGGAAACGAGCTAAAAATATGTGACACATGCAGGGGGGAGAAGTGACAGCTATCTAAAAAAGCCTGCCACTTCTGCCCCTGAGTGGGAGCAAAGTAAAAAAAAAAAAAAAAAAATGTCTATTCAAAAAGCAAACGTTATTTCTGAAATATGTAATTTTTTTCTCATTTTATGGATAAAAGAAATGCAACTTTTCGTAGATAAATCTATTGGTCAGTCAGTAGTGTTAAAGGGACTGTATCTTTCAAACATTGCTTTTACTGTGCATATCAAGAATACAGAAATGATTGAAAATGATCTATACATTGTATTGGCAAAACTGCAAGCAAATGCATGCATTAGGAGAAAAAAACATGTGTCTGTGGAGTCTCCTGCTTAAGACATCATCTGTGGCACGGTATGCAAATGAACTGCTTTTCAATGGGAAATGTGTAATTTGCATATCAGGCCTCACGTGATGTCATAAGCAGGAGACTCCTTTTCAGTTATTTTCTGTTCTCTACATGCACAGTATACACATTGTTTAGGTGATACAGTCCCTTTAGCCCCATTGCGCTTGCAATATTTGTAATTGGAGCAATTTATGTGAACTTTTTCTGTCTAAGTTTAGACAGCTTTATTAATTAAGAGAATATATAAAAATGAGACCAAGTAAATATTACCTGTAGTGTTAGGAATAAACCTCTTTATGTATAAATGACCTGCACAGAGTTCAGAGTAACCACTTTGGTGTGTGAGAAGGATGAGTGACTGGAAGGGTTAACAGGAAGCTTGTCACTGACCCACGGCGGTAGAATTGTCATGCCTTTTCAGTCTCTTCGCTATGAGACTCATTGTGTGCAATTTTGTGGGAAAAGGTGGCTCCGTAGACTTTTTTCTCCTTCACTGGGCTAAACAATTGAACAATCGTTTATATAACACATGACTGATCCCTTGTCACAATGTGACATTCTGCATTTGGACTGAACTCCCTTCCCCGCTCTCCCTCCCCCCCTTTCACAAGAACAAAAATCTGGGGGCTCTTATAAATGCATTGCACTGGAATCTCAGCTTCATTGGAGAAATAACCTCTAGAGTTAATCAGCAACAGGATTTAACATTTAACCCCCCCCCCCCCCCCCCGCGATTCTGCACAAACGGAGAGCCCCCCCCCCCCCCCTTCTGTCATTAGATGCCTGTATCGATGTGTCGATTAGTCTCCGCTAGGAGCAGGGCATAAATGTGTTCCACATGCTGCAGAAAGAGCGTGCAACGTGCAGCCTGGCAGTAAATAGCAGGCATGTATGCGCAAACACAGTCCACAGACTGTATCACCTAAACATTGCTTTTTATTGGAAATGTAGAGCATAACAAATTGCCAGCAAACTAGGAGAAAAATGTGTTTTTAAATGTGCCTGTGGAGCCTCCTGCTTATGACATCATCTGTGGCACGGTATGCAAATGAGCTGCTTTTCAATGGAAAATGTGTAATTTGCATACCGTGCCACAGGTGATGTCATAAGCAGGAGACTCCACAGACACGTTTAAAACACATTTTCTCCTAGTTTCGGCATTTGCTTACAGTTTTGCTAATACAATGTATAGATAATTTTCAGTCATTTGTTATGCTCTCCATGCACAGTAAATACAGTGTTCTGGTGATACAGTCCCTCTAATCAAGCTTGAGATCTCAAAGAACTTACGATGATTAATGAACTAGATCCTGTCTGTTTGTTTAATTCATCCTGTCTGTTTCTGCAGCTGTGCGCGGGACAGTCCTGATTTGGGATGTATGTCCTGCCGCACTCTACCTCTGTCCCGCTTTTCGGGACTGAGGTAGAGCTGCGAGGGACAGCAGGACTCAGGACCTCAATCCCACAGTCCTGATCGCATACTCCCCAGACTCCACCCCAATGCCCCGCAATGCAAGTTGTACAAAACATATATGCCCAGTGCGTCACCCACTGTTGCCAATGTCTCTTGCTGCCTATACTCTCAGTACAACACCTGGCATGATTTGTAAAAATTAATTTGTTTAACTTTTGTCATACATTGCAGCATGGATAATCCACTGGAACTACAGGGAATTAGTAGGTGGATAATCAATAGGTGTAAGTAATCAATCTTGCCTTTTGAGATTGATTATCTGGCCCTGAAGTAGCTGCATCCAGTGATTATCCAACATACAAAAACACGTGAGCTGTACTAAAAGGTCCTGTCCTGTGGAGTGGTACCTACTTAACAGCATCTCAGATCTTTCACATCACAGAAGAGATTGTTCTATGTCAGATTATCATACTGCTTGCTTAAAGGATAACTGTAGCAAACACGGAAGACCTGTTTGATTGAAAGATTGCATAGAGTGTAGAAATGTTAAATAGAAATGTTTTAATGAAACAATATAAATAATGTAGATCAGAGCTAAACAGAGCAAAGAAGGCTCAATAAGGTACATTATGTATATTATTTCATTAAAGAATTTCCATGCAAACGATCTACACTTAATGTAATCTTTCAAATAAACATTAGTTCATTTTTTTGCTACAGTTGTCCTTTAAAGGCAGTCTAGACCTAAAAGCCAAAGAAAGCATTAAGCCCAAACGTACCTTTCAGCCATCACTGGCCTGGTCAGTGAGGTAGAGTTAATATTCCTCTAGGCATAGTAGGTGCCCACAGTACTGAGCATGTTTGAGCATAATGTCTGGATTATGGTAAGATATATAAATATACGAGACCAGCTCAACATACATTACATTCCTGCATTAACTGATTTTCAACCACAAACAGCAGATAAGCAATCTTTAAACTGACTCTATGGCAGATAGTAATTGGATGCAGGCAGAGCATCTCCAGTGGAGGTTTTGTAGAGTTTTGACGGTTTAGTTCTGCAAAATATATTTCTTAGAGATCTATTACCCAAACTGCAAACATCACACGTTATTAGTAGCTCAGTTGGTAAGAATTGGAGAAAGTTTCTCATTCAGCTATTTTGGCCGATTCTTTGTAATTTTGTCGTCAACCCACCAAAGTTCATTGTTTAGAGGGTCCACCCCAATCACAGTAACCGACACACCTACTGCATAACATGAAGCCAGGGCCACTTATGCCCAGTGCTTCAGCCATTATTTTTCAAGGGGTTCTTAGTGTACAGCTGTACACCCATATCCGCCCTACTGAATTAGGAGGCGGATTATGCTTATTTTATTATTGCAAAAAATATTGTAAAAATAAGAATGCTAGAAATGGAACAAGCTTGTCATGTAAGGACAAAAAAACTGGAAACACAGGAAACAAGAGTTAAAATGATACCATTTATTGGCTAACTGAGAGTTTGGTTGCAAGCTTTCAAGACCAAGTTGCTAGGCCCCTTCCTCAGGCATTAATGACCCTCAACTTTCTATATCACAAAGCACAGTTCACAGCTTTAAAAAAAGGCAAAATAAACACAAGGGTATTGAGGAATTTGCTCAGCCGTAAATTAGCCAGTCCTACAGAGATCTAAAGATAAATATTTTTATTTGTTACAAGACTTCACTGTCCCTTTAAAATATCTTTCGAATCCAGTATATTAGTGCTGCCAAGTCCACCCTTCAGGCATTGTAAAAAATGAAAGGATAACTATTATTTAAATACTGGAAGTCCTCTGTTTCTTTTCTTTCGGCATCCGATGATGGGGCGGTAATTATCTGAAGCAGAACATGAAACAATCAGGAAGCTTGGGGAAAGTTGGCCACTAGTTTTTAATCCCAGAGTTTATATCAGAGAAGGAATGATATAAACATTCATTGTTAGTCAGGAGGGTGTGTGACCGGCTTGAGCCAATTGATCTCAGCTGGAGTGGAAGCCAATGGAATGTACCTGCTGCTGGGACCATTTTTAGAATGTTGACCCAGAGCTGACTTTTATAAATACCCCCCAGAGTGTGTTTGCTAATCTAGCCAATATAACGTGTGCTTTATACATGGGATCACTGCGCTGGCCTTATGTGCCATCTCAGTGTGCGTCACATTTATACATTCCCATTGTGCTCAGGGGCATGTACTACAAAAAAGGGCATCTATTTTTTTTCTATAAAACTATTTTTACACTCCTTTTGCAATGTAAATATGAGCAAATTGGGAATAAAAACGGGCACATTTTTGATTAAAAACAGGACATTTTTCCTGTCTTTTTTATTAGCATTTACTAAAAGATGGTGTCATTTTCACACACAAAATAAGAATTATTTCCCCCCAAATTATTTAGCGCGCGCAGATATAATCACAGTATATTACCGCAACTGGAAAAGCAATCGCACTACATAAAAATAACCGGAAGAGGCGCAAAACAGGTGGAAAAATGGCGCAAAATGTTACAAATATTTGCTAATTGCTCCTTACTAATTCCCCCCCCCCCCCCACTGTATTTGTTTAGTACATGACCCCCATATTGTTTATCGTATTGTCAAGCTGGCTGTCATTGCTATTTATATATCGGTTTGTCTCAGTTCATCAAACTAAGATTGTAACCTTGACGATTGGTCTGTATCAAGTGCCGAGTACATTTCTATCCCTATATAAATAATATTAAATGGACTGTACTCCAACTTTTCTGTTCTTCAGTTGTTAAATATTTGATGGACTACAACTCCCATCACTGAGCTATGCGGTGCTATTGAAGGGTATACTATAGAGGATATAGATTTCTTATTTTAAAAATAAGGAAATTACTTTACTTTTTTCTAAGCTTTGTTTCAAATCATTTGTTTTAAGGCTGCATATGAGATATAATAACCCACAGCGAGCGGTCTGTATTCCTAATGGTGGCCTCTTTATCATCCTTTTTATGCAGTTACAGCCTCTACACCCGAACCCGGCTGGGGTATCTGTTCTACAAGCGCCAGCTTAAAAAGGCTCGCGAGAGGTATCCTCATGGCCACTCCTTCACTCAGGCCATCGTATTCAGTGGTAAGTGCGTTGGGCCCGGTGGGGGGTCATCCTGCATCCCTGCATGACTCATCCATCAACATGTATGTGTGCACGTGTTATTGTCATTCTTGCTGCTGTACAGAGAAGGAGTGGAGGGTCTTGAGGAGGCTCCAGATGTCTCATGTCCCAGACAGGTGCTTCCCCTGGAAGTGTGGGGCTCAGTGCAATATAGACTGCTTTATCTCATGGACACCCTGCATTGCACCCACCAGGGTGTGTTCACTCAACAGGGAACTCTGGGACACTGACTAGAGAATATAAAAAAACAGGCATTAATAGCTGAACTAGAAATATGGGTAAGACAGAGATTTTTGCAATTCTCGTCTGTTTATTGTTCATTGTTCAGTGGTCAGCTATGGGGTCTCAAGCAAGGGCCAATGCCAGACTATTCTGACACCCGTTTTTTCGTGGCTGAGGATTCTGGGAGCTGAAGTTGCACAACGACTAGAGAGCTTCAAGAGTTATGTATTTGCAAAGTTATTCTCCTATCTAACCATTTTTTCCCCTATTATATTAAAGAAATTCTCCCACCTAATTACATTTTGTAACTTGGCTATTTGACCTGCTTTTTGCAGTTTCCCCACAGTTCAGTTTTGGATGTGACATGTATTAGCTACTCACTACCACTGAACCAATCAGCTTTTAGGGGATAGCTCCCCAGAGTCCCTGCTCACCTCATCGGGTTCATTCACCGAGCCGTTTACAAATGAGTCAAACCTGGCCTTGTTTTTATCTGAAACACTGTACTGATAACTGAATTAACAGATAGTAAAGCACAGATTTGTTTCACTGACCATCCCTGAAAAAGAAAATGAATGTAACTTGTACTGCTCCATTAAATGAGGGGTGGTGTATAAATGTACATTTTAGTATACATTATAAACCCTGCACTCAGTATCCGGGCCTGGTAGGTTTTTATATCCCTGCCTGTTATATCATTTTACTTGCAGCTCTCTATTTGGACATGAATCCCAGTCAAGCAATGAGTGCCCAGGGCTTGGTGTTGGAACAGGTTTAAACCAATGTTGACATTTGCATGTTTACTTAAGATATAATCTGTTTTTCAACTGCTACTTCCTTGTGTTTCCTTGTTTTATGTCCCTACCTTTTTTTTTTTTTGTGTTTTATGTTCTTATTGTGCGATTACAAAATAAATCTTGTACCCTGTGTAAGCAGAATTGTAAATACATCAAAAGAAACAAATGTGCATTAAAGTAGCTGTTGTTGAACTAGAAACTCCTATGATTATTAGCTAGATTGGGGGGAGGCTGTGGTGCCAATCCATTGTCTGGGCGAGGGTTGAGGGAATTGATGTGGTACGACTAGATGGAGCTTTTAAAGGGCAGCTCCATCTAGCAGAAACAATTCACTGCTCCCCTGCAGTTTTTTTTTTACACAAAGATAATGTTAAAACAACATTTTTTATTTGTATCTCATAATAAAAAGTGGAAGCCCACTAGCATTAGATAAATGGTTACAATCAAAATAATACAAAACTGGAAAAATACCTAAATAAGACAATATATATATATACACATAGAACAATCTACATATAAAACAAAGAAAAAAAAAAATATATATATATATATAAGACAAAAAGAGTATATATAGTAGAGTCAGATATATTAAAAATCATATATTATGACCTAAATAATAAACAAAAAACGCACATAAAAGAAGCCCTATAGTAGACACCTGTCTTCCAAAAATAAACTGCTTAAGTAATATTATATATATATATATATTTATATATATATATATATATATATATATATAATATAAATATGGTGCCCCCCAGTATTCCCCGTCCCTGAAAGGCTGTAAGAAAAGCAGGGGAAACAAAGAGTAATGGATGTCCCTAGTCTCCAATAAAATAATTCCTATCTAGTGACAAATAGCGGAGTAACTGGAGAGAGAGAGGTGGGGGGGGGGGAGAGAAAGGGGAGCTGCGATAAGTGCTCAGTGTTAGCGACAGGTAGAAAGTAAGGTCTACATTAGAGGGCTGATATCTAAAAGAATGTTAGTAGAAAGAAACCCCCCTGCAGTCTTGATTATAACGCCACCGGGGGCTCCAAAATTCTGAGACATCCAAAAAAAGGAGGGGCTTGGAAAGATAGGCAGGAGTGTTGCTGTGGCAACAGTAATACCATCTGTTACAATGTATTTGTCATGTTAAGAGATAGGAGGACAGATCTGACGTTACATGATATCGCGCTGAGATACGTCTCTGTATAAGTCATTATTTACTCTATTCTCACGGCCGCTTCTTTCTTGTTTTGTTCCTGAAGGGGTTAAGGTGGTGCCAATCCCTGTCCTGTCGGATAACTATAGTTACTTGATTATTGATACTACGTCCAATCTGGCGGTGGCAGTGGATCCTTCCGATCCCATCGCTGTACAGGTAAGAAGGTTTGGTGATATAAGCAGGATATGGTCAGGTTACTAGGGAATGAAGGACAGAGGCAGCAAAGACGCTCCATACAATATCATACAGACTGATACAGGAGGTAGAGAGCCCTGCTCACAGAGCTTACTATCAAGAGGAACAGACTGATACATGAGGTAGAGAGCCCTACTTGTAATCTAGAGGAACAGACTGATACATGAGGCAGAGAGCCCTGCTCGCAAGTTTGCAATCTACAGGAACAGACTGATACATGAGGTAGAGAGCCCTGCTTGTAGAACTTACAATCTAGAGGAACAGACTGATACATGATGTAGAGAGCCCTGCTCACAAGCTTACAGTCTAGAGGAACAGACTGATACATGAGGTAGCGAGCCCTGCTCACAGAGCTTCCAATCTAGAGAAACAGACTGATACATGAGGTAGAGAGCCCTGCTCACAGAGCTTACAATCTAGAGGAACAGACTGATACATGAGGTAGAGAGCCATGCTTACAGAGCTTACTATCTAGAGGAACAGACTGATACATGAGGTAGAGAGCCCTGCTCACAGAGCTTACTATCTAGAGGAACAGACTGATACATGAGGTAGAGAGCCCTGCTCACAGAGCTTACTATCTAGAGGAACAGACTGATACAGGAGGTGGAGTGCCCTACTTGCAATCTAGAGGAACAGACTGATACATGAGGTAGAGAGCCCTGCTCACAGAGCTTACAATCTAGAGGAACAGACTGATACATGAGATAGAGAGCCCTGCTCACAGAGCTTACAATCTAGAGGAACAGACAGATACATGAGGTAGAGAGCCCTGCTCACAGAGCTTACAATCTAGAGGAACAGACTGATACATGAGGTAGAGAGCCCTGCTCACAGAGCTTACAATCTAGAGGAACAGACTGATACATGAGGTAGAGAGCCCTACTTGCAATCTAGAGGAACAGACTGATACATGGGGCCGAGAGCCCTGCTCGCAAGCTTGCAATCTAGAGGAACAGACTGATACATGAGGTAGAGAGCCCTACTTGCAATCTAGAGGAACAGACTGATACATGGGGCCGAGAGCCCTGCTCGCAAGCTTGCAATCTAGAGGAACAGACTGATACATGAGGTAAAGAGCCCTGCTCGCAAGCTAGAGGAACAGACCGATACATGAGATAGAGAGCCCTGCTCGAAGAGCTTACAATCTAAAGGAACAGACTGATACATGAGGCAGAGAGCCCTGCTTGCAAGTTTGCAATCTAGAGGAACAGACTGATACAGGAGGTAGAGAGCCTTGCTTGCAAGCTTACAATCTAGAGGAACAGACTGATACATGAGGTAGAGAGCCCTGCTCACAAGCTTGCAGTCTAGAGGAACAGACTGACACATGAGGTAGAGAGCCCAGCTCGCAAGCTTACAATCTAGAGGAACAGACTGATACATGAGGCAGAGAGCACAGCTCACAGAGATTACAATCTAGAGGAACAGACTGATACATGAGGTAGAGAGACCTGCTCACAGAGATTACAATCTAGAGGGACAGGCTGATACATGAGGTAGAGAGCCGTGCTTGCAGAGCTTACAATCTAGAGGAACAGACTGATACATGAGGTAGAGAGACCTGCTCACAGAGATTACAATCTAGAGGAACAGGCTGATACATGAGGTAGAGAGCCCTGCTCACAGAGCTTACAATCTAGAGGAACAGACTGATACATGAGGTAGAGAGCCCTGCTTGCAGAGCTTGCAATCTAGAGGAACAGACTGATACATGAGGTAGAGAGCCCTGCTCGCAGAGCTTACAATCTAGAGGGTAATCAGTAAAATCTAGACTTTAGTACACCTTTTTCATAAAACATTGACGTGGCCAACCTAGTCTCAGTCACCACAATGAAAAGAGCCACATTTCACCTTGTTTAATGGTGTGTTTATTGAATACTCGCTGTAAGGCAGTGTGTGGGACTTTAGTTTGACTCTAACTCCCATCATACAATCGGTCAAGCCATGGGTCAGTGGTTGCGTTAGTCAGTACACACTAAATTCTCAATAAAAAAAAATCCCCAAATCTATATATATATATATATATATATATATATATATATATATATATATATATATAAACAAAACAATATATGGGGTTTATATTGCTGCCCCATAAAAAGGGCGTGTCTACTTTAGAGTGCGGGGCTTTGAACAGATAGAATGCACACGAGAATGGATTAATGAGCGATGCTTGTATGTTGCTTAGCTGGAGGTTTACTGTAATGTCACCGTTCAACATGTTTATGTCATAAAGTTTGTTTGTCAGCTATTTGTTTCTGATTAATCATGAGTTAGTATGTGTCCCTTTTTCCATGAAACCTACTGGATCATCTGATAAGAAAAGAGGAAACATATTTAATTTTCTGGATAACACCGTGTTTAGTTCTTTCCGGGGAACACATGAGGAACTTTAAAAAAATGTAATTTCTCTTATAAAAAAAATGAACGTGAGATTTAATAGATTCTTAGTCATGTTGATGAGTCAGTGAAGGCCTCTCTGTGTGTACAGGTCAGTGTATAACTGGCATGCAGAATACCCAGTGGCCTTGACGTGTTCAGACGCACCAGCTTACATTACATTAACATGCATTTATATAGCGCTGACAATAAATGTAGTGCTAGTTACAGAGCATAGAGACTACATGCTAAGACGAACTATAACAGGCTGATACATGAGGTAGCGAGCCCTGCTCAAAGAGCTTACAATCTAGAGGAACAGACTGATACATGAGGTAGCGAGCCCTGCTCACAGAGCTTACAAGCTAGAGGAACAGACTGATACATGAGGTAGAGAGCCCTGCTCACAGAGCTTACAATCTAGAGGAACAGACTGCTACATGAGACAGAGAGCCCTGCTCACAGAGCTTACAATCTAGAGGAACAGACTGATACATGAGGTAGAGAGCCCTGCTCACAGAGCTTACAATCTAGAGGAACAGATTGATACATGAGGCAGAGAGCCCTGCTCACAGAGCTTACAATCTAGAGGAACAGACTGATACATGAGGTAGAGAGCCCTGCTCACAGAGCTTACCATCTAGAGGAACAGACTGATACATGAGGTAGAGAGCCCTGCTCACAGAGCTTACAATCTAGAGGAACAGATTGATACATGAGGCAGAGAGCCCTGCTCACAGAGCTTACAATCTAGAGGAACAGACTGATACATGAGGTAGAGAGTCCTGCTCACAGAGCTTACAATCTAGAGGAACAGATTGATACATGAGGCAGAGAGCCCTGCTCACAGAGCTTACAATCTAGAGGAACAGACTGATACATGAGGTAGAGAGCCCTGCTCACAGAGCTTACCATCTAGAGGAACAGATTGATACATGAGGCAGAGAGCCCTGCTCATAGAGCTTACAATCTAGAGGAACAGACTGATACAAGAGGTGGAGAGCCCTGCTCGCAGAGCTTACCATCTAGAGGAACAGACTGATACATGAGGTAGAGAGCCCTGCTCACAGAGCCTCCAATCTAGAGGAACAGACTGATACATGAGGTAGAGAGCCCTGCTCACAGAGCTTACAGTCTAGAGGAACAGACTGATACATGAGGTAGAGAGCCCTGCTCACAGAGCTTACAATCTAGAGGAACAGACTGATACATGAGGTAGCGAGCCCTTCTCCCAGAGCTTACAATCTAGAGGAACAGACTGATACAGGAGGTAGAGAGCCCTGCTCCCAGAGATTACAATCTAGAGGAACAGACTGATACATGAGGTAGAGAGCCCTGCTCACAGAGCTTACAATCTAGAGGAACAGACTGATACATGAGGTAGAGAGCCCTGCTCGCAGAGCTTACAATCTAGAGGAACAGACTGATACAGGAGGTAGAGAGCCCTGCTCGCAGAGCTTACAATCTAGAGACTAGCAGCTCATGATAGCAAGAGAAATAGTGCAAAGATTGGTCAGATTAAAGTGACAGTACAGACTTTTACTCTATGGGAACGAGTATTCTTCATTTGCCTGTATCTCTCATCACACTATGGGGAGGAGTATTCTTCATATGTTTGTATCTCTCAGAAATATATATAATTAAATTTAGGCCGATCAGACTAATTGTGTAGGTCCCCAAGGTATGGACTCCACTAGACCTCTGAAGGTGTGCTGGGGTAACTGGCACCAAGACTTTAAGTCCTGTAAGTTGCAAGGTGGGGCCTCCATGGATCGGACTTGTTTGTCCAACACATCCCTGGGGAATTTGGAGGCCAAGTCAATACCCTGAACTCGTTGTTGTGTCCTCTCTATTGATGGCATGTCAAAAGAAGAGACCATTGGACCCGACAGACCCCTTTCAGACGTAAGGAGCAGTTGGCTGCTCTGATTGGATGACACGGTCATGTGGCAGCCTCCAGTTCAGCTCTGCCTCAGCTGAGAGACAGCGCTGAGTGCAAACACGCATTTATATCTACATACCGCAGACAAGTGGCACCAGGCTTTTAACTTTTGCTTCTATCACTGAGGCAAAAGTTAAAGATATCTAGCTTTAAAGGAGCCTGTGTAAGGCTGCCATGGCAGCTTTTTATGGGATTCTCTCAGTCCGCTGAGCTTAGGTTAGCTATAGGAGGTAATACTGTCTGTGTTTCCTTCCTGGCCACTTAGGATTAAATATGAGATGAGAGACAAGTCTCCTTCCTGTCCATGTAGTGAGGCCAGATCATCTGTCTAATCCCATAATTCAATATGTGCCGCTCAGTCCAAGGGAAAAACAAAGGCGGGAGGGGAGGTTACAATTCTGAGCAGGGACAATCCCTTGGTTTCCATGGGGATTGCTCCACTTTTTTTAGAACTTTGCTTTGGAATTATTTCAAATAACTCTCATTGATTTTACCCGTCCTTTGTCAAAATGGCTCAGCCTAGCAGTTCAAGTAAACAGAAGGCACAGTCTCCTTATCCAACGAGCGATTTCTACAATAATTCCTTTATAACGCACACGTTACATTGAGATACACAGTGTGATGAGAACTTGGGAGCTAAGAAAAAAAAAAAAGAACAACTTAATACATATAAACTTAAGAAACAAGAGTAGCCTGCTTGTCCGGGATTATTCTGCCTGAGAGGACATTGGCAAGTGAACTGGAAAGAAATCTCCAGCTGTAATATCTTTATAACGCCGAGATAAATGCAAGATTTTTTTTTTGCTGTGCATTTGTCAGCGCACTAGTAGTGAATAGCATCAACCTGATATCACTGGTTATATTTGTTGCACAAGCTTCCTCTTAATTCGTTTGTAAAAGAGAATATATTTGGGTTGGAGAATATGGCTGGATTCTTGGCATTTTTCTTGGTTTGTTTTTGGAAAATTTTGGAAAGTTCTTTTAAAACAAAGCACCACGATCCCCCCCCCCCCCCCCCCCCCAAAGTAGATGTATTGTTGGAACCCCTATGACACTATAATTAAGAATAATCTGACTCCACAATTGTATGTAATCATGTCTCTAGTCAAAGCTCACCATTGCAGAGTGCACGGTTTATTCTTGTATCCTTTTACAAACCGTTTTATTTGTTTCTCTGTAAAATTGTTAAAATAATGTTTTCCTTGCCATACACTAAGTAGGGAAAAAAGTTGCAGAATTTAGGACTCAATAGCCCAATCCTGGAATATTTCTTAACCATGACCATTTTGAACTACATTTTGCTACTCAATTGTTGCATAAATGTTTACATTATTATTTTTTTTTTTTTTAAAGAATTATTTTAAAGTGTTTGTTATATTCCTGCTAGCCAACAGGCTGGGGGTCGGAGCTTAAAGTGGGTGTGGCCACGTGCCATTGCATGATGTCGGGTGGGTGGAGTCCATTTCTACGTATGTAGTTTAAATGCAGTACGCCCTGCGCCAATAATGGCGGGACATGCATAAATGGGATGGGGCTGGATCGCCAAAAAGCAGGACTGAGTCGTTCAAATCCGGGACTGCTGGCAATAAGGAATGTATATCATTTACATGACTTAACCAGGTTCCACAGGAAATTCCCTTTACATTTTTCTTGTAGAGATCGCTGTGTTTAATCTCAAATGTTTTTGGCTGACCCTGAGGTCCGTCCCTGAGGGAAGTCACATTAAAGGCAGCATCAGAAAAATGCTGATTGGATAAGTTTCGCTACTATATGTCTGTACATCTTTCCCCAAACCGCATCTGGCCCCGTCCCGCTCACACAATCCAGATATAGACAGGTGGTCTGCGTGAACCCCTGTCGAGAGATTTCGCAGATTCCTTTGATTTTCGGAGTGGTAATTTCTGATCAGATACCCCCGGGGGGAATATTTATCACTTGTCCAATTTGCCTAGCGTGAACTATCTACCTCTGTCCGAGGCGTTCATGATGACAGGGCCCCTTGCGCTCTCTTTTAGTTGGGTTGGATCCAAGGAGAGATCTCACAGCTCAATCAGTTAAACCCCAGTCTTTAGGGGCTTGGGAAACAATGGAGTTCAAAGCTCAGTGCTTGGAAAATCTCACACAGCGCAAAAAAAAAAAAAGGAAAGTGAGCTGGTTTGTTATGAGTTCACGTTGCTGATAACATCGTGTTTGTTTTAGCGAATGTATTTAACCCCTTTGGCACAGAACATTTCCTCTAAGGCGAAGGTAGGCGACCTTTGGCTCTGCCTCTCCTGGGGCACCATGTGTCGGAGCTTCCTTTAACCATTTTTTGTGTGCTAGTGCTCCCAAATTCAGGAGGGGACTCAAAAACAGTCCAGGGAATGTTGTAGGTGAGAGGACCCTGTGACCGCTCAAAATGCTAAAGAGGGGTCTACCAAAAACCAAGCAAAATTCTGCATAATTAAAATGCCTTGTATACAGTGCTCATGTTTATATGTAATTCCAAATTAAGAGTAGACTTCCAGGCTGCCTGTTTTTATGCATAATTCGGATTGTTCTTGACTATACATGGGCTTACGCATGATTTGAAACTCAGCGGGGTCTATACACTAAAAATTGAGATTGGAGGCTGAGATTAGCACTAATCTACCTTGAACAGACTCACCCCCCACCTCCCCCGGCTCATATGCCTCATCCCGAGCTCTCAAAATGGTGTTCACGAACATATTTAGCAAGGACAAGATGAGGCTGAGTTTGACTTGGTCTCAGAAATAGCTTTAATCAATTCCCTTCCCATTATAGAGTTTGGAGGTCAAGTTTGACTTGGAAAAAAAAGGGTGTCAGTGTGATTTTTTACAATACGAAATAATGGGACCCATCAGCATTAAAGTAGGCGAGTTGAGAGAAGTGATGTACCCCCTTCCCCCAAGCCTAATTTTGGCGAGTGGTGTCGAGCTAAGGTCAACTCAGACACCGAGTTTTATTTTTACTGAATACCTCAAGGAGGTCGAGTTGGGAGGTTGAATTTGACTTGGCCTCAAAGTTAAAGTCGACCACCTCGAGCTATTCTCGAACTTTAGTGAATAGATCCCACTGAGTCCCCCACATTAAATTCCAAACAATGGCTGCATGAGTGGATAAGAGGGCAGATTGGGAAGTTAGACAGTTAAATCTGTTTCTTAGTTCTACTCCATGGCTATTCAAGTATTGTTACAGGAATTTCTAGAAACATTTACTAGTCCCGGAGCAGTTATTCACTGACAATTGTAAAATGGTTTACGGTGTTTTTTTTTTATTTACAACATTGTCAAGGATCAAAGGTTTGTTAGAGCTGGAGCCAGACTCATTTTACTAGTAAAAGAGAATGAATTCCAAAAATGGGGAATATATTAAAAATAAAAGTAAAACAATTGATCCTTTAAAGCATTCTTGCAATCATGGGGCACACAGACATTTGGTACATCCATCCCTGTCATCTCGGAACCGAATTCTGATCATGTGGGTCAAGATGGGGATATAGTACCTGTGTTTTAGATTTTGGTATCATGTATTGTTCAGTTTATTAGGCAGTTGCTGCATTGTGCTTCTGCCAGGAAAGCTAAAATAATTGTGTATTGGCTTTGTTTTTGTGTTAAAGTGCAATAACCCATATTTCGTAAACCTTTGGATCATGCGTGTCAATTGCCTAATAAATCAGTGATGTGTACTAGAGGCCAGAGGCCTATTAAGGGATTTAATTACAAAGGGGGCTGTGTTTGTAGATCCAAAACTTGAATATAGAAAATGAAAACAAATGTATTCGTTATGTTTGCTGAATTGCAATCAAATACAGGGATTAGAGGGGGGATGTGCTTTAAATGTATCTCCTGTTCATCAATCCCCCTTGACTAATATGCATATTCCACTTTTTCAAATGAAAGACGTTTGTTTGAATATTAGGCCTCCAGGAGATGCCATTCTCTTAAAAGGGACTGTATCACCTAAACATTGTTTTTACTCTGCATGTAGAGGTGGTAAAATGGTCCCTACATTGTGTTTGTAAAACTGCAAACAAATGTCCAAATCAGGAGAAAAATGTATTTTAAATGTGTCTCCTGTGACATGGTATGCAAATGAACTGGTTTTCAATGGGAAATGTCTAATTTGCATATCAAGCCACAGGTGATGTCATAAGACGGAGACACCACAATGTATAGATCATTTTCAGTCATATTGTATTCTCTACATGCCCTGTAAAAGCAATGTCTAGGTGATACCGTCCCTTTAATCTAAGCATTTGCTAAGATCTTCTTTTTTCACAGTGCACATAATGGCACAGTCTCCAACAAATTCTCTGGCTTGGAATTGATAGAATGGAATAGTTATGGTCTTTAACTGCACCATGTATTACAGTCAGTTTTATTCTATATTTTTTTTGGTTTGCCTTTTGAAGGCTCCATAATTGTGGGTGCAGAAGGAAGTTTTGACATTTAGATTTCCCTTGTTCCTGTCCTCTGATCTCCATTCTGGCTGAGTGACACCTCAGCTCTCTTCTCTGCGCTGTTATTTTTGGACAAAGCGTAAGGCAGATCTGCCTCCTGTCTCAGCTTTGTAATTCTTATCCGAAGAGTTTAATCAGTGCAAATACAAAGCAGCAGACTGCTGGAGCAGGAAAAGGCCTGCCACCGAGCTGGACATGAAAGGGAGGCTGAGATAAATGAAATTGGGATGGGGGGGGGGGGGGGGGGGGGGCTTTAGTCAGGGGAGAGAACTTAGATGGTGTAGAAAGAGAGAACGGATTATATAAAGGAAAAAAAAATATAACCTGTTATTTATATAAAGTGGGGTTTCATCATTTAAAAAAATATTTTATTTTAGTAGACTGAAAAGTAGAGGAAACTTATGATAATAGAGCTGCAGGGAGCAGTCTATACACTTTCCAATCTATCTCCCAAGAAGCTCATTTTACCCAGGTACCTGTTTCTACGTATGGTTTTGCTCCAAGTCCTTGATTTTTAGACATATGGCAACATGGTACAATATTAGCTGTACAAGCTGGGAGAATGGACATGTCAGGCATCAAACTAACCTTGATGCATATGGCAGTGCCCAACCTGTTCCTGGTCCAGGTCTTTTCAATAAAACAAATAATATGTTGGGAATCCCGGGCAATCTCTTTCAAAGTTTGCTTTTTTACTCCTATTTGGTTTACATTTGCTTTGGCTTATATTGCAACAAAAACAGCTAAGATAAAATGGGACCTCTTGCCCTGAGCATGTGTAGTTAGAGCTAGTTACTTTTTTTAAGCAGTAATAGAAGAGGACAGTTGTTTGATGATGTAACTGACATCCTGCACATGAGCAGTGGGCATCTACATGCATTTCTGTGGGAGATCTGTGACTCGCTCCAGGAGATTCTAGCCACACCCATTTTGTGTTGGGGACTTTCTAAATGTAGGGTGTTTAGTATTCACTTTAATAATACAAAAAAAAAAATCCAATTTGCAAGAAAATGCTACAACAAATTGCATGTTCAGATAATTAACAAATTAAAGTGGCATACAAAGTTTTGATTTGGAACATTGCAGAAAGGAACACTTTGTTCCACCAATATGTTTATTAATGGGTTTTGAAGGAACGATCACTGCAGGATTGAAGACTTTGTTACAGAAATATGTTGTTTTTTTTCTGACTTGTTTTGATGGAGAGATATGCAATTAACCACCATACTTGCTGTTTCTTGAAAACGAAGAGGAGGTAGAAGCTTCAGGGGGGCTTTTAATGGAGAGAAGCAGAAAGGTTAGGGAGGGGGAAAGGGAGAAAAATAGGGAGGAGAAAAGATGAATGAGATGAAAAAATGAGGGAGCGCTGGGGGGGGGGGGGAGACTGAGCTATAGGCGGCTTTTGTTCTGACAGATTTAGTAATGAATAAGAACACAAGCAGTGAATTCAGAGATTAGGCTTTAAAAGCAAAAAATCCAAGAAGAAATGAAAAGAGCCAGAAGATTAGGAAGATGACCTCATAATAAAACTACTCTCATCCAATCTCGTCTGGATACATGTAACTAAGGGAGATGTGGCTGATGCAGCATGTTGTGTGTGTTCCTGTGTTTTAATACAGATATACATTATTTACTGAGAAAATAATATTTCTGTGAGGGGCTAGCAGCAGTCTGAGGTGGCACAGGGACCCTAGGCTGGCAGGCTGTGATGGGAGTTTTGTTTTATGACCAGCCGAAAAGCTATAGCGTACCAATCCCAATCTATAACGTGATCTAGATTCTGCTCCTTCTTGTACAAATAATAATAATAAAGTATGAATTTCCAGATGTAACTGCTGACATAGGGCTTGTACATTCACTGCTATTCATATATTGTATTTTCGACCAATCTAGAGTTTTACGGTTATATAGATTTGAGACTAATAAAGTGGGATTGCCCTAATGTCTTTTGAGAAATGAAAGTTTTTTTTTTTTTTTAGATTGTTGGGCTGAAAGACTTGGATGCGGTTGGGCCTTAGTGAGCGAGAGATTTGGGATCAGGGATCTGGTTAGCATTAACCCCTTCCTGCCTGCAGCTCTCTGAACGGCTGATTCATGGCACATAGTAACAGTAATTCTGTATGAACCTGTGTTTTTGGTGTTCAGGAAAGTAACGGTGTGATTTTTGTCTCGGCTTCTATAGACGTACCTGGAGCGGGAAGGGGTGACCCTGGAAGCAATTCTGTGTACTCACAAACACTGGTAAGTACCAATCAGGAAAACATATGGCATTTTTCTTTTTCTTTTTATAGCCATACTGCTCTGGGTTTTTCTTTTCTTTCTTTTTTTGCCCACTGTTCATTGGTGACATCACTGCCATCCTGCACATGGGAATGAGAGGAGATCTTTGCAGCCCTGGCGTTCTAAAGGGTTAGATTATTATGAGAATAATGTGTCCCAGTGCAGTTGGGTTTATTGGGCAATAACACAACGTAGCTGTGTAGTCAGTGAAAGAATTGCACTAAATCGGGTACGCACTCCATCTTGGTGTCAGGGCTCTGCTCTGGAACCTTGGGGGCTCCGTTCTGAAACCATGGGGGCTCCGCTCTGGAACCCTGGGGGCTCCTCTCTGCAACCTTGGGGGCTCCCCTCGGGAATCCTGGGGGCAACCATCTGTGCAGACAGGAATCTGTCAAGCAAGGCTGGAGTAACCATGGAGTAATGAAGGGTCATCTGGGGTTTTTCCTCAAAAAAATTAATTTACCACCAGAATGAATGAAATAAATCCTTATTTGATTCACTATCCCAAATTTAAAAAAAAAAAATGTTCTGGGATTTGACAGTTTCAGTATATTATTTAATGTTTAGGTGATGCGTTAAAAATATACAGATTCTGCTCTACGCTGATCATATTTATATTGTTTTGAGTACCGTCTCGATAGCTGAACTCACGTTGTGCATTGCTTTTGTATAATGGATCACATGAGAGACTTGATAAGAGGAACTTAGAATTTGAACTGTTTGCATATTTATTAAATCCATATTTTCGAGTGTTTCCCATGACTGTGGTTGGGCCTGTGGTCCATGTCACATGGTATTTATTTAGCTTGTGTAAGTGCTAATTACTGGGATAATTGTGCTGTACGAGTGTAGGCCGAGATAGAGTTTTATCATGTCTTGAAAACAGGATTGTCCTGTTACTCGGCTTGCTTGTTCATTTGCATTCAGGGAGCTGCGTGGAGGGGGTAAAGGGTGTTGCAGTCTTAGGATAGACAGGCAAATACATGATCTGCAGATGACAAGAAGCATTGGGTTTGCTGAATAAACTAATGGAAGTATGTTTAACTTGCATAATGAAAATTCAAATAAAAGCATAAAGTACAGACTTTTTTACATATTAAGATTAAATAAACCAGAATGCTGTCTGCAGGCCTGCATCACCCAAGGCTTCATTAAGGCTTGCAGGACTGTATTAACCATAATCCTCTGCTCTTTCCACAGGGACCATAGCGGAGGCAATAAAGCACTGAAGAGACAGTACAAGTCCTGCCGTGTTTATGGCAGCTCCTTCGATGACATCCCAGAGTTAACGCAGTGAGTGGAGGCGCTGATTGAGCCAATACGTTATAGCAGGGCTTGACAAATTTAATTTTATTCTAGGAGCCAGCAAAAATTTTTAGGAGCCAGACAATCACGCAAACATACACGCAATTCATAAACACACACACACACACCAACCCTAGTCACATATACACCCCACACACACCAACCCACGTCACATATACACCCCACACACCAACCCACTTCACATATACACCTCCCCCCACACCTCACATATATACCCCCCTTCACATATACAACTCCCCCCCACATATACATCCCTCCCCCCCTTCACATATACACCTCCCCCCACACTTTACACATATATACCCCCCCTTCACATATACACCTCCCCCCCACACTTCACATATATACCCCCCCACTTCACATATACACCTCCCCCCCACACTTCACATATACACCTCCCCCCCACACTTCACATATACATCCCTCCCCCCCTTCACATATACACCTCCCCCCACACTTCACACATATATACCCCCCCTTCACATATACACCTCCCCCCCACACATCACATATACACCTCCCCCCCCCCCACACTTCACATATATACCCCCCCTTCACATATACATCTCCCCCCCACACTTCACATATACATCCCTCCCCCCCACTTCACATATACAACTCAAACATACACAAGTTTTTTTTTCCCTTCATAACTTCTGAGTGCTGGGTGTCGTCTCTTGACAACCCAGCACTTAGCCGAAAGAGCCATGAAGATCGGCTGCGGCACGAATGTTTCCCCTCCCTGCTGCCTTACCTCATTGCTGGGGAGGGGGAACATTCGTGCCGCAGCCGATCCTCATGGCTCTTTCGGCTGAACACTAACACACGTGTTGCGCGAGGGGGCGGAGCTTGCTGTCTGTCTCCTCGCGCTGCAAAAGACGGATGGCAGCGGCAAGGGGAACATTAGGGCAACGGCACCCGGGCGCCAGGCTCCATTTCCAGGTCGCCATGGCGACCTGGCGCCCGGGGTTTGTCGAGCCCTGCGTTATAGGGTGGGCTCTGCTGATGCTGAGGTTTTGTAAATAATGGAAGTGTTACATAGAAACATAAAACGTGTCGGGAGATAAGAACCATTCAACCCGTCTAGTCTGCCAAATTTTCTAAATACTTTTTATTAGCCCCTGGCCTTAACTTATATCTAGGAAAGCCTTGTGCCTATCCCACGCATGCTTAAACTCCTTCACTGTATTCACCTCTACCACATCTGCTGGAAGACTACTCCATGCACCCACTGCCCTCTCAGTAAAGTAATACTTCCTGATATTGCCATTAAACATTTTGCCCCTCTAATTTAAGACTATGTCCTCTTGTTGTGGTAGTTTTTCTTCTTTTAAATATACTCACCTCCATTACTTTGTTGATTCCCTTTATGTATTTAAATGTTTTTATCATATCTTCCCTGTTATGTCTTTCCTCCAAGCTATACCTTTTAAGATCCTTTTAAGTTTGTGGATCTGCTCAATAGTGCAGGCACAGGGTGGGTGAAGATGCTCCGACATTAAAAATGGGTCTGTCTGCAGACATCTGGAATCAGTCTGCCCTTCACCCATCCTTGACCACCATGCAAGGTCATATTCTGCAAAACTGTTTGTGTTCTCTAATCCCTTTATTAAAAAACCCACTAGCATCTTGCTTTCACTGAGACCTCAGCCAAGGTAGGTTCAGTGTCACCGCAAGCACAATGATATACAATGGTCATCCTGACATTTCTTACTGAAACAACGGACCGTGAAAACCTTTTTGTAAAGACCAAGACAGTGCCAAGCCCACGGGGATAGACAAAGCCGAACCCAAAAGCATGGTATGTTTTGTAGAGAAGAATAAGTCACCCCTGATTGACTTGCTCAGCCTGAATAGACAAACAAAGGAATTTAGGGAGTGTGAGAAAGATCTATTTATAAGGCACTCCTTCCATTCATCCTTAGCTCACCGCTCAATCTTCGCCTCATTGATTTCCTTTTTGCTCTGAAGGATGCTTTTCCTAATCTGCCCTGTTACTGGCCCTTGAGGCTGTCGTCTCTGGGATCTGATTATGAGAAATCCATTGCAGAGGAGAGATATAGCAAGAGGCAGAGAGTCTGTAGAAGGATGTGTAGAGGATACACACTTTGGGTATACACAATATGAGGGTTTATTTATTAAACCCAGGTCTGGGACCAGTGGGAACAATCACCTTGGAAATCAGTGAAAAGATCAGCTATAGAATGTTATAGAGTGGCTCGGTTTTTGTGTCTGCCACTAATATTCCTTTTATTCTTTATATACAGTAATGACTTCAATTAATGTCTATCAATAAATATGCATTATAACAATACATTCGCTCAGCTGTGTTGACAAGCTTTCCAACGAACGCCCTTTATTGTACATGCTTTTGAATTTATTAAGGGAGACT
>CM069864.1:15319878-15502378 GCA_036172795.1 Pelodytes ibericus | reverse complement strand
TCTAACTGCTAATTATGTTATATCAATATTGAATGTAATTGTCTGGGTGTATTGAGAGCCCCATGGATAATCACAGCAGTATATAACAAAAAAAGCAGAATGGCGAGAGAAAGTGGACACCTTAATCACAAGGTAATGGTGCAATATTGTGAAACACCAATAGTTTCAACGCAGATGGTGAGGAGTACACTCACAAAACGTTTTGTAGGATTTCTTTAAAATATCGTACTTTAATCGCAATGAATATTATCTGTGTCTTCTGCTCCCTTGCTGCCAAATTACTGGCGACTTATTGCAGCCATACGGCTCCAGCTCCTAAATAGGGGCACTTGGCAGGTATGTGATAGCTACGTAGCTATACTGATGCCCTCTCATGCAGCTCAGCTGTAGATCACTGCTTCTTCTGTCAGGTCTCAATCATATCATGTGTATAGGACTAATTCACAGCAGTGCCAGTTGGTTACTTGTGTGTTTTTCTTGTGTGTGTTTTTTGATAATATGTATACTTTTTGAATCACATGATGGTGGATACATGTTCTTGTCAGTATAACAAGAAAAAGTAGCAAAAGAACAGGAGAAAAGGTTTTGCTCTCAAAACACCCTTTTTTAAGGAAAATGATCATTAAAAGTTACATAAAAACATAGAATGTGTCGGCAGATAAGAACCATTCGGTCCATCTAGTCTGCCCAATGTTCTAAATACTTTTATTAGTCCCCAGTTCCCAGTCTTATATCTAGGATAGCCTTGTGTCTATCCCACGCATGCTTAAACTCCTTTACTGTATTAACCTCTACCACTTCCGCTGGAAGACTACTCCATACATCCACTACCCTATCAGTAAAGTAATACTTTCATTAGTCCCTGGCCTTATCTTATATCTGGGATAGCCTTATACCTATCCCATGCATGCTTAAACTCCTTTACTGTATTAACCTCTACCACTTCCGCTGGAAGACTATTCCATGCATCCACTACCCTCTCAGTAAAGTAATACTTTCATTAGTCCTTGGCCTTATCTTATATCTAGGATAGCCTTATACCTATCCCACGCATGCTTAAACTCCTTCACTGTGTTTACCTCTACCACTTCTACTGGAAGACTATTCCATGCATCCACTACCCTCTCAGTAAAGTAATACGGCCTGATATTACTTTTAAATCATTGCCCCTCTAATTTTAGACTATGTCCTCTAGTATGTCCACCCTTTGCTTGGTTATTTGCTTTTGTAATACTGCTAACACAATGTATATATCATTTTTTACTCTCTATATACACAGTATAATTAATATTTAGGTGAGTCCAACTGGATTTGGACCTCAAACACTCTGAAATGTAAAATCCAAGCATAAATGTTTTCTTTTTCTATGTGCTCGGTCTGCCTCAGAGCCCCTGGGTTCATTCCTGCGCCTCAGAGCCCCTGGGTTCATTCCTGCGCCTCAGAGCCCCTGGGTTCATTCCTGTGCCTCAGAGCCCCTGGGTTCATTCCTGCGCCTCAGAGCCCCTGGGTTCATTCCTGCGCCTCAGAGCCCCTGGGTTCATTCCTGCCTGTTCACCGCTGACACTTCAGTGCGGCAGTTTGAACGCTGTCAACGACGAAGATCGACGCGGCCACTTCATCGCGGCAATGTAAGTGCTGACAGGTCAGAGCTAAACTGCCAGCACTTCCAAACATACACCCCCCTAATAAATCAAACCCCCCCCCAATAAATCAACCCCCCCCTAAAAGTAACCTCAAACACCCATACTAACGGCCAACCCAAACACTACCAACACTACCCCTGAGCCCCAATACTAACATTAACACACACACCCCAAACCCTAATACTAATACTCCCTTACCTTCAGTGCAGAATATTTTTATAAGTAAAAGAACCACCAATAGAAACACTTTTCATTTTGCTGGGGGAAACATATTAGCTAATGATGCAGGCAGATGTGCGTATAACTTATCTTTGCTATGGATCTCTGCAGAATCATATTGCTGCATTGTCCTTTTTACAGACAGTGAGTAGTATTCTGACAGCGTCAGCCTGGTTCAGCAGTGGTCTGGGAAACGAGAGGCAAAATGAAAGATTTCATTTTCAGATTCTGCAAAGATAGATATATCATTCTGCACTGCAAAATGCACTATATATGCTGAATATTGAAATTATTTTAACCCGTGGATTGCAGTGTGCAGGATAAAGTGCAGGTCTAAGATCAGTCATTTATTCCAGGTCTGGGGGCAGAACCCCCTCCACAGCAAAGAAATGAGTGTTAGCTTGCTTGCCTAGCCCTGCTTCTCATTGATCAGACAGTGTGATCCTTCTGGGTTCTCAAATAGACTTTTTCATGATATGTGAGAAACTTGGTTTACAAAGTGTGTTAAAAGCTCTGGTCCTTTTACAGTCCAGGTTAGAACAACTAGGACTCTTTATTCTTGAAATAGGGAATTCAGGAATTGACAAGGGAGGTTCAAACTTAAGGCCAAAGTAGCCAAGGTGAAAAAATTCTCCCATTCATCTGCATTGGTGATTTTTTTTTCCTCCAACTTGGCTGCTTTGGCCTACGAACTTCCCTTCTCAGTTATCTGCCCTTCTCTCTATCATCAATAAAGCCCTTTGCTTTTCATCTGTCGAAAGGACAAATGGAAGATCTATAGGGAAGGATTTAACAAGGGATTATGTATAAGGAAGCTCTGTGATACTGAATCACATCATGATCATTTTATCAAATTTATAATCATTTAGTCTTGCTAAACCAGCACCATATCAACCATGGCTTCTGCTGAGGTCAATAGAAAATGAATGGTAATGAGACCCACCTCATTCTGAGAACTGAGATCATCGCATGACATCACATGGTTGCTTCCTGTCGCTAGCCCAATGTTGTCAATATAAAATCTTGTTTGGCCTGCATACTCTTTTGCTCCTGTGACCCAAACTTGTACACCCTTTGTTGCATCATATTCTATATAACTGACTGATGTTCTAATACATTCCTGCCAAGTATCCCTATCTAGGAGGGACACTCCCTATTTTGCAGCCAAATCCCCCTGTCCATCTCTCCTCCTCTATTGTCTCCCTCTTTTTTGGGGAGCTCAGAATTTTTAGTTTGCATGAGTGTAATACAGAGCTAAACCCCAATAAAACGCACAATAAAGTGAGTTTAAACAGTATTTTATATCAATTTGTCCAAATAAAATACTTATATAAATAAAATACTTAATTCTTGTTCTAAAGGACTTATCAAGCTACAGTAATAGATGCCAATTGGCCATGAAGTCACTAAAAGGGTTCTGATAAACCCATAGCCACACCTTCACCCACCACCACACAATAAAAGTGTCCCTCTTCGGACATTTGAAATATTGCAAGGTATACTAATGAAAGTGGGCGCTCCAATGTAAGAAGCACAAGTAAAACAAATTCAGTGGTCCTTTAGCTAATCATTACTTCCCTTTCATACTAATCAATAGTTTGCTGCCTGATCAATACTTCCATGCTTGTGTGCTTGGCTTTATGAGACATATCTTCTTTTTCTTGCTATTTGCCTTGGTAAACGTTGAGTATTTTGAATATGCCCCACAGTTATCAGTAAACGTATCACAACAATCTGCATTACGTTTGCCTGAATTAAAGGGACTGTATCATCTAAACATTACGTAAACTGTAAACGTAGAGAACAAAAGATCATTGAAAATGATCTACACACTGTGTTAGGAGAACTGCAAGCAAATGCATAAATTAGGATGTTTTAAATATGTCTGTGGAGTGTCCTGCTTATGACATCACCTGTGGGTTAAATATGCAAATGAACTGATTTAAATGGAAAATGTGTAATTTGCATACCAAGCCACTGGTGATGTCATAAGCAAGAGACTCTACAAACATATATTTAAAACACATTTTTCTCCTAATTTAGGCTTTTGCTTGCAGTCTTGCTAACACAATGTATAGATCATTTTTTTTATTATCTTCATTCACAGGATAAGCAATGTTTAGGTGATATGGTTCCTTTAACATACTTGGTTTTTTTGTTCTTGTATTGGTCATGGGACAAACATCATCGGCCACACAGGAGGGTGTGGAATTTGAAAACAAATTAATTTCCATTCCATTCATTATCTTTGATTGTCAAATATGGCAACAGCAGCTTTTAAATGATCTTTCTCTTGTATCGGTAACCATCTATTGGTAGACCTGACCATGTGTGCTACCAGCATAACCATGCTCAGATTAAACAGCATAGAAGGCGTTTAGTACAGTAGAATACTATGAGGTGCAGTTTAATCCTCTTAAAGGGTCACTTTCACCTACAGTGTCTAGAGTTCTAGATAAGTATTATATCATATAAATCATATTTGATGTATTGCTGCTGCAGGCCTGTCTGTCTCTGCGAGCCCTTCCTTATTGGATTCCCCTGAATTTCGAGGTCCTGCTGAAATTATTTCAAAAGTAAAACTAAAAGAAATCTGTAAATTATGTAAAACATATATTGCAAACATGTGCTACATACAGAAAATAAGTTGGGTGGCACTAGGCCCCTTTAAGTAGTATTGGGCCTGGAACAGTAGTGTTACTTCCACAAGGCACTCGCCTAGGGCGGCACTTTGCCAGAGGGTGTTAAAGCACACTTCTGGTGCTTCAAACATTTTCGCTCCCTCCCCCACCGTTCAGCAAGCTTTATCTCCTTCCAATTAATCGTGGTGATGGGGGCATGTAAGGGATGTGGTGGGGCATTTAACATGTGTGCAATGTGGGTGTTGGGGCATGTTGTGGGTGAGCAACGTGGGTGATGGGGCATGTCGTAGGTATGCAACGTGGGTGGGTGCCCAAATTCTGTCTGCCTATGGAAGCACAAAACCAAGATACACCACTGGCCTGGCATAAGAATCCGAAAGATAGTCTGAAATAAATCCATATAGTGGAATAGATAGGGATTTAACACTTCAAGGTGTGGTCTGTAAAAAAATTGGATTGGACAATAACCAACATTCTAAAACTACTGCTGATAGTATACATAGTTGCATAGTAGTTATTGTATTAAGTATTGTTATAGATAGTTATAGGATGTAAACAATTTCAATTTTCAAATATTCGTTTTTTTCCTCTTACGTGAATTTTGTTTATGGGAGAGTAAATGCTAGAGAATATTTTATTTGATTGATTAAAAAAATCAGATGAAACCAAGATCTGGTCGGATATTTACTTTTGCATCTTCTGTGTATGGGAGCCGTCCAAATCAGACTTCATAATTCCATTAATTCATTTTATTCCAACCCAAGACCTAATTAGATTTATACATCAAAGTAAAATGGTGTGTTGAAGCTCTATCGTAATGATCAACAAATACAATAAGAGAGAGAGATGTGATGTCACACTCCAGACACACCTAGTACAGTTAGAGGAAACGGGCTGGTGTGAAATATTGCACATAAAAAAACAGAGAAGACTTTGGTTTATAATATCAAATTTTATTTATAAAGATTGAAGCATTGTCTTATGGTACATACCTCTTCAGTGGGATTAGTCACACACAGTGGGGTCCGCACAAAGATTCCTTATTCTTTCAATTTTGTAGAAATTGGTTTGAGCAACAGTCACAAATATCCGTTACTAGAAAAGTGACATGCTGACAATTGTTTCTTGTTTGTAGATTAAATTCATTGGCTTATTTTAAATATATGATCCAATATGCTACTGACAATACAAATAGAATGTTATGGTACAAGATCTGTCCTGTGCAATCTAAAGAAGCTGGAATAAATTGATATTAAATATACAGTTCAAGATGGTATATTTTAATAATCTATTCACGCATAATTTACTTTTGTACGATTTGCAAACAGTGCAAACCTGTACTCAAAATTTTATGCAAGATTAAAAATTCAAAACTGTGAACCAACTTCATTATGTAATACATCTGCTTTGAATTATATGTTTAATGTATTTATGTATTGAAAAATAGTGGGGGGTTGTTTGGATCTAACTATCCTCTAATAAGTTCTATCCTACTTTGTGTTGCAAATAATAAAGGGCTTGATCATGTGTAAAATGCCAAATTTTCAGAAAATATTTACTAAGATTGATTATTTGTCCAATGAATATACTGAGGAAAAACAGATTTAAAAAAAAAATAATAATAATTCTGAGTCATGGGACAGATGAATAAATAATGGCAATTTATCACAGGGGATAAGAACCTGATGTCTGCGCCGAGATGTTTGTTAAATGGATTGTAAATATCATTCTCCATAAACAACTTCACTTATAAAAAGAAAACCCAGTTCCAAGTAATCAGAGCACAAAAAGCTGTTAAAGGGAAAGGATTATCAAATTATCTATTTGTAATCGGTTTAAAATTTAACCTTTTCTATGCCTGAGGGATGAGCAATGCATTATAAAAAAAAAAAAAAAAAAGCATTGAATATCCTTAATTCTGTAAACAGAGATCATTATATGGTTTATTTACAGACACAGCACATGTGAGCCACGTTTGCTAAGTTAATTCGCTTTCTGCATTATAGTAAATAAAAGAAGGCCTTGACAAACACATTTTACAGGACAAATCAGCTAATGATGACTGTGATGTAAAAAGTATAGAATGAGGTCTGCCATAAAGAAATCAGCAAAGTTGTTTTGGTCCCAAATCTCTGGTTTCAACTCTAGAACAAATCTGGCAGAGATTTATCTGCATTGTGTCTCCTACTTATGACATCAGCTTTTGACCTGATATGCAAACACATATTGAAAAAAGAGTATATGTATAGCTGCAGTGAGAGGGTTACTGATGGTGTATCAGGTGACAGGAAGTACCACACAGGTGCTGGAAAGGGAAATATGAAAACGAGCAGGGAGTGTTGGAAAAGATCAGGTAATGTTTGAAATGACAAGTTACTGGCTGAGAAGCAGCATGCTGGGCTAATAGATGGAGAGCCGGTCTGGGGCAACGTTCTAAATGCGGTCACCATGGAAACCAGTGTTCCTGGTGATTGCTGAGTGTCAGGATACTAGGTCAGGAGGTCAGACAGTTCTTGGTGAGGTCCACCAGAACTATCCAAAAAAAACTATTGGTGGGGAAAAGAGAGCAATGGGGGAGTTTGTGATGCAGAGCTGGTCAAAGGGTGCTGGGTGGGGAATTTGCATTAAGGAGCAGGGTGAGTTCAGCACAGAGTGGGTTTAGATCTACAGTTTGAGAGGAGCAGGGAGTTTGAATTAAGGAGCAGGGAGTTTGCATTAAGGAGCAGGGAGTCTGCATTAAGGAGCAGGGTGAGTTCAGCACAGAGTGGGGTTAAATCAAGCTCTGTAGTTACTGTGCTATGAGCAGTGATCCAAGGATGAGGGATTAGTTGCTGGGCCCGGGGTGAGGAAAGCAAGGTATGGGAGCTGGAGCTTTGGATGGGGTGCAGGTGTGAAGCATAGAATGCCAAATAACTAACACGGGCTGACATATGAGGGGTTAAAGACTGGCATGTGAGGGGTTAAGCAGTGCCTTATGAAGGTGATGCAGTGCAGGAAGAAGAACTGGAGGAGTGCAAGAGAACAGGTACATACAGCACAGGTTTGGATGGAGATTCAAATTGGTGGCAGGAAGTTCAGGATGGGCAGCAGGGCGTTTTGGATGAATAAGCAGTTGGTTGGGAAAGCAGGGAGTATCAGCTTAATTAGCATGGTGTACCGGATGGGGGAGCAGGGAGTACCAGACAGGATAGCAGGGAGTACCGGACGGGGTAGCAGGGAGTATCAGATAGACAGCAGACAGACTGAACCTGCTTAACGCGAGCCGAACGAACAAAACGTTGAGATCAAGCATTGCACGTCAGGCTCAACGTCAGGCAGGAGCAGAGGGGTCAGGCTGAGTCACTGTGGGGGTCCCCTCCTCTGCGGTATGTGAGTGGTCCGGCACGTGTACAATGCACCTGGAAGTTAAAAAGGACAGATTTAAAAACTCGGGACAGGTATCCTTTGGCACTCCAAGCATTGCTGAATATAACTTGACTCCGCATGATGGGAGTTGGAAATGACAGTGCCAGAGGAGCCAAACGATTCCTGTCCTTGCAAGGCATTGAAGAGGACATGGAAAATAGGGAACAATGTCAGTGATAGGGTTAATGAGCCCAGACATTAATTCTCTAAATAGAAATGACGAAAGAATGACAAAATAAATAAATCAGAAAACATGGGTAAGATACAAAATAAAAAGAAAGTGAAATTAGAAATTATCTGGATCTGCAAGTTATCCTGAACAAGGCACTGTGACACTGCTCTCCCCACCCCATCACATTTAGGAAATATAATGTGTTTTATGCTATACACACTGCTGTGCCTTCTGTGTGCAGATTCTGGGGCAATGATGGCAGAAATGAAAGTTAAGTCCTATTTCCAGTCTGAGCGGTGAGCATGGTGCTCATAGAATAAGTTACCTATATTTTTGTCCCATATATCCAGAGAACAAACTACCCTTAGGATTGCCTTATGTAGCCAGCTTTGTTCATTGTACCCAAGGGATAATTTAACAAAACTTTGGCCCATGTACCGAAGGTATAAGTTCCCAAGCTTTGCCCCATGTACCCAAGGGATAAGTTCCCAAGCTTTGCCCCCTGTACCCAAGGGATAAGTTCCCAAGCTTTGCCCCATTTACCCAAGGAATAAGTTTCCCAAGCTTTGCCCCATTTACCCAAGGGATAAGTTTTCCAAGCTTTGCCCCATGTACCCAAGGGATAAAGCTCTTTCCACTTATCCAGTTTATATGTTTAAACTATCTGTGCCACTTCTGCATATAGATTACTTAAATTTAGCTACTCAAAACAGATCAGTACCTTTAGCTATGCCCTACTGTGTAATGCAAATATTGTACCCTCACCAGTACCCGATTTAGTCCATGTAATAAAATCCCAATGGCTCAGGCAATGCGTGCCCCCTGTTTTGTCCCTCTAATACAAACTGCAAAGGGACCTCACTATACACTTGTAATAGGGTACCTACTTCTGTTTCATTGAGTAGGGATGTACTGTGTGTCCAGATGGTCAGATAGATGCTATTCTGCATATGAGCTAGGAAGCTGGGTGCCGATCCCTCTCTTTATGCCCAAGTACAAAGGTGGGTGCTGATTCTTCTCTCTTTGCTGAGGTGAGAAGGAGGGTGCTGATCCCTGTCTCTGTGCCCAGGTAGAAGGGTGAGTCCTCTCTCAGTTCCCTGGAAGGTGGGTGCTGATTCTTGTCTCTGTGCTCAGGTTCTGTCTTCTCTGTCTCCTTACTGCTTGCACTCAGGTGGGAATGTCCATTTCAGCTCAGCCTCTGTTTGCTCAGGTAGGAAGGTTACCTGTACAGCTCCATCTATGTGCTAAGTGCATGCAGTTCTGCTTGACTGCATTGACACGTTGGCAGTCCCAGGTAGGACCAGCTGTCTTGCAGTTCCTGGGCAGTTGTGGAGTAAAGCCAGAGATTGGGTCTTTATATATCCCTCCCCCCACCCCACCCCCCCAGCAGCAAACCAAGGCTTTCTAATTTATCAGTGGACAAGAAAACATCCATATAGATATACAGGTATACATTCATGCATGTAGAGAGAGAGCGCGCATGTCCTGAAAGGATATTGGTTTTTGGTATAAATGGAGAGGAGGCTCTATTGAGCACACCTGTCACTTAGGTGTGTTGGTTCAAGGCAAATATTGACACAGGGGGGGAGGAAGGGGGGTTGGAGGATGGTAAGGGAGGAGCTGGTTACAGTAGGGCCACCTTTAATCTACACCAGACATGCTTTTCATGCAAATAGTTTTTCTGGCTTTTGTTAATGCGAGCTTGATGAGCTAGGATAGGCCTGGAGGCTTTTTAAAAATAAATAAATAGGGTGAATGTTTCCGGAGGGGGGCACAGAGAGGTGGGGGGGAGGGTAACACATGGATTTATTAACCTGTATTGAAACAACACCAGCTGGCATTTTCCACCCACCTGAACTTGTTCCTTAGCACACATTTGTTGAGCGGGGCAGACTAGAATGGAAGGATCACGGTTGCTAAGCAGAGAGAGGGAGATGGGGTATTTTAAAGAGAATTATGGCATCAGGCTGCCTTTCAACAACATAAACAGACATTATGAATTTGCTAACAGAGCCGTGTATATTTTAGTTTATTATCCCCTCCAGCCATCTGCACCAGTGAATCATACCATTTAACCTGTTCATCCCCAGCTCGGTGCCGCACACACAGTGGAAATTAAACTGTAAAGTGACCGATGAGCAAATTTAACTTCTTTCTTTAAAATTTAGATTCCTCCGCCGTGATGTAGCGGTAATTAAATGGGTATTTAAAATATTAAATGGCAAAATCGAAACTGAAGATGGAACAGTGACACATGCCCAGTAATTCTTAGTGTGTTTCGGTTCCAAACACCGATTTTATTTGTCATGCGATATCACTGTTATTAATATTGTTTCTTTATTAAACTGCACCAAACTCTGCGGCGTGGTACAGGGCAGAATAGTACAAGGTGGCGTCATTGAAAGCGACTGTACCCCAGAGCTTACAATCTAATCTAGAAGAAACACCTCTTTCTGCTCCATGTTTCTCTCCGGTTAATCTGCTCGCAGAAAGGTTATCCTCAGAGAGATCCTGGGGGTAGACAGTCTCTTCTTTTCCTTGCGGGGCTCCATCACCTAAACATTGTTGATGGAGAATAACAAATTATGAAAAATTAGCTATATATCGAATGCATAAAATAAGAATTTTTATTTTTTTTAAATGTGTCTGTGGTGATTCCAGTTGATGACATCACCATGTGGTTTGATATGCAAATTACACGTTTTTCCGACTGAAAGTTGTCAATTTGCATATCAAGCCACAAGGTGATGTCATAAGTAGGAGACTCCGCAGACACATTTAAGACATATTTCTCTTTATGCAGTTGCTTGAAATGTTCCAAATGATTGTTCCACTTTAAGAACCTGTGCTAAGAATTCTTCTTGTATGCATCACCCCCAAGGTAGAAGAAGACATAAAGCATACGGCTTCTGATTTAATTAGGGATAGCCGAGATTACAGGGATGGTATAGGAACGGGGATGGCGAACCTTTTTTCAACTTGCCCAATCTTCTACAGGAAGCCAGGATGTTGCTCTCTTTTCCAGCATTTTTCTTTTCATTCTCACTCTCTTTCCCTTTCTAAAAATTTCTCTTGAGTTCAAGTAAAAACTGTGATCTTCACATTTCCATAATGGATGGCTGGTACTTTAAGCAACTCCATGTGCCATAGGTTCACCATTGCTGTTATAGGATCTGTCATGAAAAATATAATAGTTTTAAAACTGGTTGAAACAAGTAATACTTTGGGGGGCTCCATGGAGTCATTTCAAATTGTGTCTCATTTTCAGGTTTAGAGAATGACCTATTTTACTTTTGATTTACATCATTATTTGCATGATTACCAGGACAGATAAGCTTGTGCCAGAAAACTCCCTGATCCATGTGTTCTTGGTATAACCTGCATATGCACAGACTAGACTAAGGAGTCTTTTTTTTTATTTATTTTTTTTACTCACCTCTGAACAAGCAGGATAAGTCCGTGAATGGTTTTTAACCAAACTACTTCTTTTTATCAAGTTGATTTTTTTTTCCACTCCTGGGGCCGGCTGTAACCCTTCTGAGTGCCAAGACTATGGCATTCAAAAGGGTTACAGCAGCTTAGGAAAATTAGCTGTTCTGCTTGTTAACCCCCTTTTCGATGCTAGGCATCGCAATACACACGTTTCTGAGACACAGTCTCATTTTGCCTCACCTGTGCACAAGCACAGATTACTGTAAATCCCTCAGAAGGAGCTCCTGTTTTCAAGTAACAGTTTTGTTACACCCTAACATGGTAGTGTAAGGAATGGAAGAATTTTGGAGCCAGGTAGATTTATGAGATTATGAAAAAGTAAGTGTTATTTTTTTTAATAAGCATTGTACATTCCATTCATGCACACAGAGCTAACCCCAGCAGTGAAAGGGTTACTAGGTACATGTCCTTTTAACAAATGTAATCTCCGTTTAACGTATTCCTTTTTGCTTTTTGTCGCCTGCTTCTGCATATTGTAGGGATGTGTCCCTTTTCTTCCTCTTTTTCTGTGAACAGTCTGCTTTCTGTTAGTTTTGTATAAGAAGGAACCTGCCACAGCCATTCAAATAGGTGCGAGCGTCCAGGCGCCATATGTAAATTCTCCGTAGTCAGGTCTCTCTCTCATTTGAACGGTGCAGCTGCTGAGAAGGAGTGGGGAGAGCCATAAAACTTTGCATGAAGGCAGGTACGGCTGCATTCAACAGTGTCCTTCCATGCAAATCGTGTCCAGAGGGAAATCGGTTCATCAGTGCCGCTCCTATGGGATTCACATCTTAATAATTAACTTCAGACACCGGCACCCTGAGACACATATGGTTGGATTGCCCAATACTGGATTCATGCAAAAAATCTGTACTGGAGATATTTAAAAATGTAAAAATGAATATAACAAATGTAACTCCCGCCAGATTCCTGTTCCATTTAGAACTCTCAAATCTTTCCAAACCCCAACTAATCTTGGCAACTCATGTCTTAATGGCAGCCGAGCTGTGTATAGCTAGAAAATGGAAGAGAGAAATACCACCAACCCTAGACGAAATAGTCACCCAAGTTAACTATCAGGGCAAAATGGAAAAAATAATCTTCTTAAATAAAAACAATTTATTAGCATATGGCGATATTTGGGATAGATGGTTTGATAGACCTGGACTAGACCTACCAGAGGTATAACCGAATTACCTAAGTTTTAAATCGGTACCCCGGAGCATCAGTGACATAACACAAGTTCTGACCTCTCCCACGCATCCCCCCCCCCCCCCCCGTACCCGGCTCCGGATATAGATCAGAAACCCTCGGCCACCCCGCGGCCACCCAACGCACGTATACTTATATTTGTTTGTTGTATGAAACTGTATTTGTTTGCCGTCTAAATCAGAACTAGATCTACTTATTCTGAGAAACATTGTATTTATGTATATTTTGTATATTCATGGAATGTATATTTCATACAGAACTAAGCATTGTATGTCTACGTTGTAATAATAAAAAATAAAAATGAACTTCAGCGGCGGTATTACCATGGTTGCAGGGATCACAGTTGTGACCTAGCACGTCACTCCAGGGGGCCTGGTCGCTGTTGCCCCCGAGACCATTTCTGCTGCCCTGTCACCAGTGCCACATGGGGTACACTGCACCCAGGGGACACTGTCTCATGGGCACCGCACACTTCCTCTGCCCTTGCTCCTCCACCAATCAAAGCGCCGGGTCACCTGTCCCTGGAAACATGGCCGATGTTGGCAACTATGTGTGTGTATATACTGACTGTGTGTGTGTGTGTGTGAAAGGCTGATGTCAGGAGAGAAAGTGTGTTGCTTGGTGAAATTGGGGGGACCCTGGGGGCACTTATTGCACTGGGACCCCATGGTTTATAGCTACACCTCTGATTAACGGTAATCCCCCATCCCCCGCAGACACACCTGCATGTAAAAGTTATATGTGTACAGCAGAAAATGGCCAATCTAGCAAATGTACGTTCCATGAATGAATGTCCTTAACGAACATCTATATATAGAGACAATTAGAAGACCACAGTCTCTATTATGTTTAGAAATGCCAATATTTACTAAGCTACTTTAACCTCCTGGGATAGAGGAGTCTGGTAAAATGCTACCATCAAGATGGGCTCAATGCCTTATCGGGAGGTCCGCACAGTATAATATACGGACCCTATGGGAACCATTAACTAAACCTCATTTACAAATAGGAAAGGGTGTGTTTGGGCAGGGCAGTGAGACAGCTGAGGATTTGGGAAGTGTCACACCTGTAAGACTAAGATTAGAGCAGGTGGATTACGGGGAATTTATAAACAGTTGTATTTACAGTAAATGGTCTTCTTGGTTATAATTTGCCTTGGCCATAGGGCTGAAATAATCAATTTTAGTTTGCTGACATACAGGTTCTCAAAATGTACATGCTTCTGGCGAGCTCAGACGAGCACAGTGTTCATTATTCAGATTGTGTGTTCGGAGGTCTCTCCTTGCGCTGCCCCCCTCCCCCCCTGTAGTATAGCTGGAGCTGTGTATGGGGTTTGGTTTTAGTGAAGCCTCTGGCGAGTAACAGCTGATGAGTTAAAACATTAACCCCTTACAGATATAAATCTATATCATTCTATGTTTATCATGAGAATTTGAAAAAAAAAAAGCAACGAAAAGATTCATCTTGTACGTGCCTCTTAAAAATAGTCTCAAAAGATCACTTTTGTCCCTTATTTAAAAAACGCCATTATGCATAACTCCATCTTTCAACATATGTTAATATTGGCATGCGCAGAAATGTATATGCGTTAATGAACACTTGGCGAGCAGATTGGATAGAACAAAGTGTCCATTTTTTTTTTAAATCTGGGAATATAACGCATTGTGGTCAGCCTATGGTTAATGCCCTTGTGGCTTTGGCAAGAGGTCCACGTATAAACTGCATGTAGTGGCACACGGTGCTAACCTTATTTGCATTTGTCTTTTGCCTACCCAGAATCCCTTGCAGTGGTGGCGGCACTGCACTTTTTCAGATTTGTGTGGGAAAAGCAAGTCTTCTGGCTTGGGGAGGGGGGGTTGGTAGATTTGTGTTTTATAATGCCTCTGCTAACCCCTTATTGTTAAGAGATTTTCTCATCACCTTTACCCCCCCCCCCCCCCCCCCCCCCCCACACCATAAGGTCTGTTGTTTGTGCGTTTGTAAAAAAAATGAAAATAACATTTAAAAAAAAGACTGATTACTTTAAGATAATTGAATCCCTAGTTTGTTTACATATGACTAATTTCTCACCTCAGGGTAAATAAAAATGTCGGCGCGCTAAGCTAGTCTCTCCTGTGGCACGGTATGCAAATTACACATTTCCCATTGAAAAGCAGATCATTTGCATACCGTGCCACAGGTGATGTCATAAGCAGGAGACTCCACAGACACCTTTATAACACATTTTTCTCCTAATTTAGGAATTTGCTGGCAGTCTTTGCTAACACAATCAATTGGTATACTCTACATTCACAGTAAAAAAAACAAAAAAACATGTTCAATTGATACTGTCCCTTTAAGTTTGAAATTCTCTCTTTACTGAATAGAGGCTAATATGTCACGGTCCCTGTTATACTCGAGTAACAGGGTTATTCTGGATTACACACAGCGCTAACACATAATATTTTTCATAAGCGTCCTATTTTCAGTGAGAAGTACAACAAACCTAGAAATGACCTCCTGTATCATCTTTCCCTGAAATCCTACCCCCCCCCATTAATGAATGGTTTGCTCCTGTTATACAATGCATACATTGTACCAAATCACTACATACAGAGAAACATGCAAACTGGATGAACCACCTGACTCTCATCCTGAGCAATGTAATACCCTGTAATGTAAGATATCATGCAGACATGGATGCTCAGAAGAGAGAGGCACACCATTTACCAGATAAAGGGGGGAAGTCAGACCAAAAATAGTTAGAGGGTCTTGTTTGTACAATTATTATAACGAATAAAAAAACGAAAAATAAGTTGTGTTGACAGAATTGCAAGAAAATGCATAAAGAGGATATTGTGGCTTAATATGCAAATTGGAGGTGTGTAATGTGCATATCACAGGCAACACATTTAAATACACGTTTTACTTTTAATTTAAATATTTTCAGCTATAGAGACATAACCCAATCCGATGAGGTAAAAAGGGGGAAGGTTAAGGACTTTCTCTGCCCTGTTTCAGTCTCTCCAACTTTTAGAAGATGTGATCTATTTTTGCCACATGACTTTTCTCTTTTTCATAGCCCCAATTGTCCCCCAACTACGTGACGCAATCCCAATACTCATTCTCCATTGTTTAGGAAAATTAAATACTGCGCCTGCACTGAACCCCCTAACTACACACTACACCCTCCCCTTACACCCCCTGGCAGGGCCGGACTGGGAGAAAAATTCGGCCCGGGCATTTTTTGATCACAGCGGCCCACTAAGAAGGGGGCGGGGCAGAGGAGGTGTGTTTTGTCATCACCAATGACAAACACGCTCCCTCTCAAAGTGAGCATATTGGTTCAATGCTCTTCCAGGGCAGACCATGCGCAGAGCTCTGCTGAAGAGCTCTAGCATGAGAAAAAAGCCCTGTATGTGTTCTGCACAGTGCAAGCAAATGTAATAACATGCTTGCACTGTGTTTCCTTGCAACTTGTCTCTGGTGTCTCTATAAATGGATACCAGGAGACAAAAATGCCAGGAAAGAGTATTGAGCATGTGTTTGGAGCCTGCTTGTGGGATTGCGTGTGTGTAGAGTAAGCTGATTGTGGTGTGGTATTGTGTAATAAGGTTCGGTTTTAGTTGTGTTGTGTTTGTGGTGTAATGTGATGCATATGTGGCTAGGGGCTGTAGAGAATGTGTGGATATGGGGTATTTGAAAGTGTGTGCATACAGGCTATAGTGTGTGTGTGTGAATATATATATAGATTTAGTGTGTGTTTAGGGGTGTAGTATGTGTTTGCTTACAAGGAATATAGTGTGTGTATATATATATATATATATATATATGAGTCTAGTGTGTGTTTGAAGGACCCAGAATGTGTATAGGAGATCTAGTGAGTGTGTGTTTATAACGGTTTCAGAGTGTATATAGGGATCTAGTGTGTATGTGTGTAGATGATCCAGAGTTGGGTAAGGGATCTAGTGTGTGTCTGGAATGTAATGTGTTTAGGGGTGCAGTATGTGTGTGAGGGGTGCTGTGTGTATATATATATATATGTAAGTATTGTGTATGTCTGTTGTGCAGTGTGTTGTGTTCTGTGTGTATGTGAGGGGTGCAGTATGTGTGTGTGAGGGGGCGGTGTGATGAGGGGGGCGGTGTGTGAGGGGGGCAGTGTGTGAGAGTGATGGTGTGTGAGAGTGATGTGTGTGAGTGCTGTGTATGATGTGTGTGAGTGTGATGGGTGTGAGAATGATGGGTGTGAGAATGCTGTGTGTGATGGGTGTGAGAGTGCTCCGTGAGAGGCGCTCGGATAGTGCCGGCCCTGCATAGACCGGCAGGGGAGATTCTGGGACCTCCCCTGCCGGCCTCGGCCCATGGCCACCGCGGCCCACCGGGCATTTGCCCGGTGTGCCCGATGGCCAGTCCAGGCCTGCCCCCTGGTATCTTGCATTGTGAGGGGGACAATTTGGCATGTATACTTTCAATATCTTACATTCACTTTTTGGAATATTTTCCACCCTCAAACTAATTGAAAATCTGTATATTATTTTGTTTTTAGGTGCTTTGTATGTACAGATGGCCCAGAGACTGTGCCCTGTGTCACATTTTTCACATTTCTTAAAGGGACTCTTTCAAACCTAAACATATATGCTTATACTGAGAATGTAGAGAATAAAAAAAATGATGAAAAATAATCTATACATTGTGTGAGCAAAATAGCAAGCACATGCAAAAACTAAAGAGAAATATATGTGTTAAATGGTCCTGTGGTGGCTCCAGTTAATCATCTTCTGGCATGATATGCAAATTACACATTGATTGTTTTTATAACCATGTAAAAAGCTGTAATTATTACACTAGATCTTGAGGCGAACGTATAATTTTGGGTAACATTTAAAGCAGAGCCTCATTTGGTTAGTAAGTTATAAATAGCTTTTATGATGTAAGGAGGGGGTGGAAAGATGCAAATAGTGGACTCTACAATAGTCTATTTGACGGCAGGCGGGCGGTGGGCTGTCATGTGATTAAAAAAGGCACAGGACTCCTTTAGCGTAAGACCTACCCCTAAGTGCAGGATTGGTTCACAGGGCGTTCATTAGCTCCCAGCCCAGTCATTTATCTTGGACACATTAGACCAGGGCATGACACACTTCTGTTGCTTTTAGGAGCCAGAGAGACCAATTATGGAGTCAGCCTGGTTATTTTTATCCACAACAATCCAACAAGTTAGGCGCCAGCAGTGGTCCAGGCTCCCGGGACTTGTCAAGCCCTGTATTCAACCCTCATTAAAGTTTGTTAGTTTTTTGATAGAAATGCCAGCTTCTTTAAATGAACAAAAAAAAAAAAAGAATATATTGTCATGACTGCAGGAATCCAAGTGAGATTTTGATCCATGCTCATCCAGGTCAGATAGTAAGAGGCTTGTCCAGTTTTTTTATGCTATCTACACCCAAGGCTGTCGAACAGGAACTCGGCAAGTATTCAGTCCTGAACCCTGACGCCATAGAGGATGCATTAGGAGAGTGTTATATGGATTTCCGTTTAACATGTACAATAACATAAACGCCTGGATTATCTCCTCTATCGCTGGGCTCATTCAGTGAACCTGTGACGGAAAGCACTATAAACAGCTTCTTGGATAATGAGGGGCTAAGACTGGATGAGGATGTGGTATCGCTATAGACCCTGTTACAGATATCAGTGCAGTGTGTCACTTAGGGCTGGTCCTTCCATCATTACAGCTTGCGCAAAGCAGAGACGGGTCACTTACAGGTTTAATGTATTAGCACTGTAAGCCCTGGCTCAATTGAGTTTTAACGAGCTGTGTTGTCATTGAATGGAAGGGCTAAAACAAGATTTATTTATTAAAGACTTTCCTCTCTATGACTGGGGTCTGCGAGTCCTCTAAGCCTATTTGGAGATAATAAAACATTTTATTTCTTTATCTGTTCTTACTTGCACTCCTGGCAGTGTTAAGATTGTTAGGAAACAGTTGTGTTTTAAAAATCTCCCCTCCTTCCACAACTAAACCAATATTCCTTATCCCATCATATAAGGTCACCATGCTCCAAGCTATTGAGGAACCTTAAACATAATACTTTTTAAATGTGATTTTTATAGGTATATATTTTTCTGTCAGTAATTATTTACTCTGTATGTTCTTTCTTGTGTAAATATATGTATTTATGTATGTAAGTATGTATGTTTTAATCTGCTGTTAAATGTATAACTCTGTGTAATTCCTTTCTGGACTGGGTCCCCGGGACACACTTTAAAACAAGAGAAATCTCTATATATTCTTCCTGGTAAAACACTTTGTAAAGCATGATATAAATATTCTGGCGTGTGTCACGTATGTACACCCTCTTAGTGCGTGGCCAACTGGTTAGATTGTCTTTAGTAAGCAAAGTAAGGTGAACAGATAATTACAGAGCATGGAAATGATTCCTAATTGCAGGTAATTATAGAGATCAGTGTCTTTCACAAATGGACTGCAGGATGTGTGTGCCGGGATAAATGAATTTGCATGGAGGAGTAACAGGTGAGATCATCAGTGAGCACCCCCTGTGTGTAGATTTCTGCAGTGTTTGGTGTCACGGCAGAAGGGACCAGTGAAAGACCGGACTTCCTCAGACCCATTGGGTACTCTATTACCATTGCACCCACTGGGGTACTCTACTCCGTACACAAAGAACTGCAAACGCCCAGAATTAAAAGCGGAGTAGGAAAAATTTACCGACTCACATTGACCTTCTCCATCCCCTTGTCATATCACCACAGTTCACTCTGTTGGGGGTCCAGGAGGGCAGCAGAGATTGGGTTATCTGTGGCTCCGATCTTAGAAGTTAGACTTCCCGTACATGGAAGCGTTAGAACAATGTACTAGCTGGAGCGCACATCTCCCTAATCTGTGTCCCCAAGAGAAAAGTAAGAATGCAGGACGTGTTCAACTCTAATCTTCAAGGGCTTGTGCACAGTAGGGTTTAAGGATGTCTCATGTAAAGCACCGGAAATTCAAGTGAACTGGTTACCGTTGATATGTACGACTCATTAAACTGACCTTGAAAAACTTAAAATATCTAGCGTAGAATTCTTTGAAAGTGTTATTCCTTCTAAACAGTTCTTTATCTGCAAAACTCGGCCCTGTGCCTTTTTCTTGCCAATGCTTTGTAAGTATCCACACACCTTTCCTGAGTGTGCACCGCGGTTTATCACACGTCATTCCAGAGCAGGCTGGATAGACTGACTTCGAACAGAGCAGTAAAGTCAATTTAAAAGGCAGGAGTAGTTGTCAAGCCCAGTGGGTCAAAAAGTGAACTGGTTACCGTTGATATGTACGACTCATTAAACTGACCTTGAAAAACTTAAAATATCTAGCGTAGAATTCTTTGAAAGTGTTATTCCTTCTAAACAGTTCTTTATCTGCAAAACTCGGCCCTGTGCCTTTTTCTTGCCAATGCTTTGTAAGTATCCACACACCTTTCCTGAGTGTGCACCGCGGTTTATCACACGTCATTCCAGAGCAGGCTGGATAGACTGACTTCGAACAGAGCAGTAAAGTCAATTTAAAAGGCAGGAGTAGTTGTCAAGCCCAGTGGGTCAAAATCGTGGCCTCTACTAAGGAAATAAGTTGGGGAGAGTCTTTCAATTGGGGTTTGGCTCGTTGGTGGTTTTCAAGGCATGGGATTGGCCACTAATCTCTCAGAGGACATCCCAGTGTACATGTAGGATTTGGGAGCAAGGTTAAAAGAATCAAGAGACAAGTTGTAGAGTGAGCAGAGGTAAAGGTCAGTATTGAGGTCCATGGGAGGGGGCACGATAGTTGGCTTCCGTGGACCGGAAGATAATTGCTGTAATAACAGATAAAATAAAAGATGGTGACTGATAATAATATGACTCTCAGGTGTAAGGTGCTGTGGGAATTCTTTCATTGAGCTTTACACAGCAGTCCTCACCTCTGGCAGAACAATGCTCTGAAATTTCAGAAACAAATCTGGCTTCAACGATGACTGGGCTTCTTTCCAAATCCAGATCCGGTTGGATGGTTAGATAGTGTGTGTGTGTGTGTGTGCAATACTGCCCTGGAAGGCACACTGTTGGCTGACGGGTATGGGGGGAAGGGCAGGAAAAGGGGAAGTGTGGCAAACCTACACTAAAACATTAACCTGTACAGGCTGTGCACAAATAGTTTGTTTTGGGGAACAATAGTAGATGCACATGCGAGAAACTATAGTCTACTGTGTCCACACAATAGACCTGACACCTGCTTAGATCATCCATACGAGTACCAGAAGAGAGTACACTGTCCTTTCCAAGTCCTTACTTTGCTCTTCAGACGTATAGCGTTTCCAGCCCCAAATAAAGCAATACTTCTTAATATGTAGAAGTGGTTTTTTTCCCTGTGAAATCAATAAGTATCTATTTAGTATGGAATTCTTCATACTGCAGAAGGACCATATAATGCTATTAAAATAACACAATTATATTCATGGGACTGTCTGTCTGGCTCGAATTCTGGTTAAAAGGGAGCAGAGGTCTTAGCTATACCTATATACAGCACATATACTGCGTATGGTCATAGCCTTATAAGCACAGCCTCGCTCCCAGTCAGATCACATTCATATCATACAATCAGAGCGTCCACTGCTGAGTATACAGCAAAAATACCAGGTATTAATAGCCAAGGAGGAGAATTAAGGGGACTCGGCCATCCTTAACACCTCATACTGGGAATGTGGAGAATAAAAAAAAAATGATCTATGCATTGTGGGAGCAAAATTGCACGAAAATGCATAAAATAAGAGAAATAAAGGATTTAAATGTGTCTCCTGCTCATGACATCACCTTGCGGCTTAATATGCAAATTTCCCGTTGAAAATTAGTTAATTTGCATATAAAGACACAGGTGATGTCATAAGCTGGAGACACCACAGCCCTGTTTGAAACCATAGATTTTATTTATTTGATGGATTTTCTTGCCATGTATTGATCGTTTAATGTTGTTGTCATCAAGTAATGTTGACATAGCTCCTTGAATGGCTTTTTTAGTTGAGTTTTAGTGAGTAGCCACCATGACACGGGGTCTGCTCCCCCAGTAGACAAGCAGGTGGCTGTCTGAATCCTAAGATTACCTTATCCTGTTGATGAGTGGAAGGTGCTGCTGTGGTGTTAGCAGTGAGTCAGCAGGATAAGAAACAAAACCCCAGTGATGTATTACCTCTGCCTCCATTGGCAGCTCTGTGTAATGGCTCAGCTACGCAGCGAGAGAGGTTACTGCATGGTAAAGTCATGGGATGCTGTGCCTTGTACAGAAAGCAAAGTAATGAGAGTTGCAGAAAGACACAAAAATCTGACCCATGCTGCAATTTGACTGGGTTATGCTTTATTACGTTCAGCCAATCAGCATCGAGCTAGAATTAAAATGGAGAGTTCAGATGAAGCTAATGGCAGCCCTCGCTCTGTTACAAAACATAGGCTATCTGCATAGTTGCCAACATCGGCCATGTTTCCAGGGACACATATTTGTTCCACATGCTGCAGAAAGAGCATGCAAAGTGCAGCCCAGCAATATGTAGGATAGATATACACACAGATCCAATTAATTAATCATGGCAGGTCCTATGAGATCTCCACCCTGATTAATGAATTGGATTGTGTCTGTGTGTATATCCATCCTACATACTGCCGGGCTGCATTTTGCAATGCTCTGTCTACAGCATGTGGAACACATATGTGTCCCTGGAAACATGGCCGATGTTGGTAACTTTGTATCTGCTACAATGAAAGGTAGATAACTTTCATTAGTTTATATAGAAAACTGAATTCATTTTCTCACTGGTCGTTTCTCCTGGGAGTACTCTGATCATTTTGCGTCAGAGGGTCTTCTTCCTGACCCAGCGGGTGCCTCACGGAGTGAGGATGTATGTATCCGTCCTCGAGGACCATTCTAGGGAAGACATTTATATACGTCCTTTTGGCAGAGCAGGTTAAATAGATTTTACACAAGGTTAGAATGAAACACTGCATTATATGTGTGATGTATTTGCCAGAAACCAACAACTATACTGACTGAAAGAAAAATAAATGTATTCCAATGAATATTTCCAATCACAGGTTACATATAAGAGTGACATTTCCATCTCTTATGGATTATTTCTGAAGATCTGTATTATAGTTGTATTTTATTGAGAAGTTCGCACAGCATGTGAAGGATGCAATGGAGCTTTCTGGCTCTCGGGAAGGGAGACTCTTCCTGCTCCGTCTGAGAAATCCTTTTCCTCATTGCTGTTTAACATCGGTCTTTTATGTCCCATGGAAATGGTTCGAGCTGTGGAGATTGGGTTGATCCCCCTGGCAAAGAAAGAGGCGGAGATATTTATATTTAGAAGTTCAATATGGAGGACTTCTAATTAAGATCTAGATGGTGCTTTGTAAAGAAGTCCACACATCGCATTGGGAAACAAACGTACCTATTGCACAAGGCAATAGAGTACGGGTAGACAAAGCACACATGTCCACCACTGTGCGCATAAACTAAAAAAATCTTTACGTGCTTTCTTAAATCACTTGACTAATTCAGCACAATCATACGGGTGCAAAGGGACAAAATCCCCAAATAACTAAGAATCAAACAGAAGGGGTCAGGAAAGTGTCACATAGTTGATATCATTAGTCATCAAAAGGTTGTAGATCTATATTTATTTATTTTTTTGGCCAAAGGCAGACTGAGAATTATCAGAGTTGTAGTTCTGCAACAGCTGGAGAGCTGCCAGTTGCTTGCCTCTGAACTTAGACAGAAGCGTTAACAAGGAGATGTGGGAGGAAAAAGTGATTTTAACTCTACGGTTCACTGGGTATCTGATGGCTGACAGAGCGTTAAGTAAAATACGTTATAGATACAGTTGTGGCCTGAGGTACCTGGAGGTGACAGGTGGCAGAGCGATGACCCGGGGGCGAGCTGTAAGCACCACTTCCCCTCGATTGGCTTCGATCATAATGTTCTGCAAAGTGTTCTCCAGCACAGACTCCACCAGAAGACTGAATGTCCACGATCTGAAAATAAAGTGGGATGGTGAGACCCCCGTGCTGACAATAGTGTGGTTACTAATGGTGCTACAAACTCATTCATACTTTATATTTCTTAGGATTACAAAAACTGATCAATTCTACATCTTTGCTAAAAGTGTCTTTGGGCGGTTGCAAGGGACCCCCATCATGGGTGTGGCCAAACATTAGTAGTGCAGGGTTTTACACAAGCCCCACCCAGTTTTATCCATTTATACTCAAGCCACTCCCACATTGTGGGGGTTACCTGTATTCATTCCTCAGGGGAGCCTGGTGTGGAATCCAAACCAGATTATTATTTTATTGTCATTATGGGTAATTAGACAAAGCTGGAGTGACTATATGCGAGTACATATTTAGTAGTTTCCGTAGCAGACACCCTATCCTACCAGCAGTGGTGAGATCGGACATAGCAGTAGGACAAGGCCGCTCGTGTTAACATGTGGTGCCATAGAGAATGCTGTACAAATGACCCATCTTTTGTTGTCCTGATAAAGGCAGCCTGAATACTGGCAGGAAGATTAACTTCAGGGTAATATTACATCAATGCAGCCCTACAAGATGCATCTGTCATAACCGTCCTTATTCCAAGATCCCCTCTGGTCGCACTATACAAGTCTCACTACACTCGGGACACCTTGGCGTTGGTGCAGTACTGTAAGCTGAGCTCCCGTCAATAACTTGTTATTATCCTGCCAGCCGAATCAGGCATTTCTACAAATTGCAAATAAGATACATCCTGAATCCTGCTTCATTCAGTCATGTGAAAGGTTACGGCTCCCCCCGATCCGCTCATGCCTTCCTACGCTGCGAGGTCATGTGTTAAAATTAAAAGGATTCAGCACTTTATAAAACTGACAACTGGGCCAGAAAACAAAGGCCGGGTTTAATGGGTTAATATATATATATATTTGTATGTGTGTATTTTACCAGGATGTTTGAACTAACTCATGTGGTTACCAGTGTGGTGTGACGGCGCCACCTGGGGGTCAGTAATACACAGTGAACAGGAAATGATCAGGATTTGCTGCTCACTGCTTGGCACACAAACAGTTAAAGGAGCCCAGAGGAAGACTATTGTTTAAAGAACAACTTGTTCTTTAATTGTTGACGAGGTGTAAAGGGCAATCCTTGGATGAATACACAGGCACACAGTACCTTAGAACAGATGCTACCTTCCTTCATCTCCTCAATAACGCAGATCAGGTCAACTTGTTTCTTATTATTTACCTTTGGGCATATCACTACCACTGTTACTGATTACCCGTGAATGTCCCACTGTATCGCACATATGCATCGGCTTTGCGTATTGCCCATGGTCCTATCACTTTATATTGGGTATAATATGAGTTACACAGATCAGTGTGTGGGGTGTAATAATATGAGTTACACGGATCAGTTTGTGGGGTGTAATAAGATGAGTTACACAGATCAGTGTGTGGGGTGTAATAAGATGAGTTACACGGATCAGTGTGTGGGGTGTAATAAGATGAGTTACACAGATCAGTGTGTGGGGTGTAATAAGATGAGTTACACAGATCAGTCTGTGGGGTGTAATAAGATAAGTTACACAGATCAGTGTGTGGGGTGTAATAAGATGAGTTACACAGATCAGTGTGTGGGGTGTAATAAGATGAGTTACACAGATCAGTGTGTGGGGTGTAATAAGATGAGTTACACGGATCAGTGTGTGGGGTGTAATAAGATGAGTTACACAGATCAGTGTGTGGGGTGTAATAAGATGAGTTACACAGATCAGTGTGTGGGGTGTAATAAGATGAGTTACACAGATCAGTTTGTGGGGTGTAATAAGATGAGTTACACAGATCAGTGTGTGGGGTGTAATAAGATGAGTTACACATATCAGTTTGTGGGGTGTAATAAGATGAGTTACACAGATCAGTTTGTGGGGTGTAATAATATGAGTTACACAGATCAGTGTGTGGGGTGTAATAAGATGAGTTACACAGATCAGTTTATGGGGTGTAATAAGATGAGTTACACAGATCAGTTTGTGGGGTGTAATAAGATGAGTTACACAGATCAGTTTGTGGGGTGTAATAAGATGAGTTACACAGATCAGTGTGTGGGGTGTAATAAGATGAGTTACACGGATCAGTGTGTGGGGTGTAATAAGATGAGTTACACAGATCAGTGTGTGGGGTGTAATAAGATGAGTTACACAGATCAGTCTGTGGGGTGTAATAAGATGAGTTACACAGATCAGTTTGTGGGGTGTAATAAGATGAGTTACACAGATCAGTGTGTGGGGTGTAATAAGATGATTACACAGATCAGTGTGTGGGGTGTAATAATATGAGTTACACAGATCAGTTTGTGGGGTGTAATAATATGAGTTACACGGACCAGTTTGTGGGGTGTAATAATATGAGTTACACGGATCAGTTTGTGGGGTGTAATAAGATGAGTTACACAGATCAGTTTGTGGGGTGTAATAAGATGAGTTACACAGACCAGTTTGTGGGGTGTAATAAGATGAGTTACACAGATCAGTTTGTGGGGTGTAATAAGATGAGTTACACAGATCAGTTTGTGGGGTGTAATAAGATGAGTTACACAGATCAGTGTGTGGGGTGTAATAAGATGAGTTACACAGATCAGTTTGTGGGGTGTAATAAGATGAGTTACACAGATCAGTTTGTGGGGTGTAATAAGATGAGTTACACAGATCAGGTTGTGGGGTGTAATAAGATGAGTTACACAGATCAGTGTGTGGGGTGTAATAAGATGAGTTACACAGATCAGTTTGTGGGGTGTAATAAGATGAGTTACACAGATCAGTTTGTGGGGTGTAATAAGATGAGTTACACAGATCAGTGTGTGGGGTGTAATAAGATGAGTTACACAGATCAGTGTGTGGGGTGTAATAAGATGATTACACAGATCAGTGTGTGGGGTGTAATAAGATGAGTTACACAGATCAGTGTGTGGGGTGTAATAAGATGAGTTACACAGATCAGTGTGTGGGGTGTAATAAGATGAGTTACACAGATCAGTGTGTGGGGTGTAATAAGATGAGTTACACAGATCAGTCTGTGGGGTGTAATAAGATGAGTTACACAGATCAGTGTGTGGGGTGTAATAAGATGATTACACAGATCAGTGTGTGGGGTGTAATAAGATGAGTTACACAGATCAGTGTGTGGGGTGTAATAAGATGAGTTACACAGATCAGTGTGTGGGGTGTAATAAGATGATTACACAGATCAGTGTGTGGGGTGTAATAAGATGAGTTACACAGATCAGTGTGTGGGGTGTAATAAGATGAGTTACACAGATCAGTGTGTGGGGTGTAATAAGATGAGTTACACAGATCAGTGAGTGGGGTGTAATCTGACACTGTAGGATTAATGTTCTCACTTATACACTAATACTTGGTTAGTAAATCTCACTCGTTCTTACCGTTTAATTCTCTCGTTGACTTCATAATCAGCTTTAAGGGGCTTTGGAGATTCAGTGGGCCCACATGTCATCTCTCCTGGGCCTACCTGTGGTGACATTTCCCCATCTTCCTCTTCTGCTGAAGCCGCCAGATGAGGCTTTGCTACAGGTGGGTTAAGGTCTATACCTAGAGAGCCATCTGCTGTACTGGGAATGTTTTCCTGAGTAGTCAGTTGGCTAAAGTAGGGAACATCGTCATTCTGGATGTGCAGGAGTGCTTCATGGAAGTGTTTATCATTCAAAAGATTCCTAGAAACAAACAAAAGAAAATATCGCGCTAATAAATACTTTGTACTACTGTCCAAGATATCGATAAATATGTTTTATCAATATCCAAAATATAACAGCAACCGCGGGAACGGCAGTTATAAATCTAGATACGTTAATCATAAAATGAGATCATACAAACACCGATCAACCCTAAAAAAACATAGGATTGTTATAATCAAATACTTGTGATTTTGGAATGAATGACTTTCACTATATATATATATATATATATATATATATATTTTTTTTTTTATTAAACACTCCCTGCAATTATAATGAACATATAAAAATGACTATACTATTTGGTCTACTTAATAATAATAATAATAATAGAGAATTGCAAGTAATCGAGAATTTTTCCAACTCGGTTACATTGGCCTAATGTTTTTTAATTCCCATCTCTAGTCCCTGCAATGCTCTCTTTGTTCAGTACCTTTTTCCGGATGACACATTGATTTATTCATTTGTATTTATTTCCAACACGTCAATCTGTGATCTATTCTAAAAACGAACCTCAAACTCTCACTTTAGTACGGGCATCCGGCCTAATTACATCTGTAAGATTTCCCTGGTCTGTTAATTAGTTATATTGATAAATGGATGTTAATCACAAACAGAAGGAAGGGGGTCTAAGCTCAAGACGATGAATATATTAAATGGACTCGGACACCTAACATGTGACTGTAGATAATGAATATCTAAAATGATCTATACATCCAGTTAGCATGCAAACGCATAGGAAAAGGTGTTTTAAATATTTCTGTGTAGTTTCCGGTTTATGACATTGTCCTTATGCAAATGAACAACGTGTCATTTGCATACCCAGCCACACGGTGATGTCATAAACACTACTGATGCATTTAAAAAAACATAATTTTCTCTTCATTTTTTACAATTTTTTTTATACAAATCACAGAATAACCAATGTTTAGGTGGCCCTTTAAAGATGAAGTTCCTACGCAGTATTATAAAACGTGAGGTTCAGTCCGGCTGTGAATCTAGTAATAAAATCGGATTATTCTCTTACTGGATTACAGAAGTCATGATGTCTACAGTGATTTCCTGCTCCTCGTGTGTAGGCTTCCCTTTGGTTGTATCGGGTTCCCCAGTTTCTGGTTGTAGATCCACAGGCTCTGGTTTCTCCTCTCTGTTTTTGGGTAATCTGTACGGTATACGGGTAACAAATCACTCATAGTTGTTTGGAACGGTCAAGATCTGTATAGATTCACCAAGGTGACTATTAAAGGGACAGTATCATCTAAGCATTGTTTTTACTGTGAATGTAGAGAATACAAAATGATTTAACATTTTCTATACATTGTTATCAGAATTCCAAGCAGACGCCTAAATTAGGAGAAAATGCCAATGAAATGGTTTTCAGTGGGAAATACCGTATTTATCGGCGTATAACACGCACTTTTTCTCCCTGAAAATAGGGGGCAAATGATGTGTGCGTGTTATACGCCGATATAATGAAAAAAATAAAAAAAATCTAAAACTTACCTCGTTCCTGCTCTGTCCCCCGGTGCTCTGAAGGTGCGTGGCTGTGAGGGAAGCGTTGTGAGCTCCCCTCCAGCCGCGCGGTCAACAAAGTGTGTTTTTTTTAAACAAACTTTATTGTTCCGCGCGGCTGGAGAGAAGCTCACAACGCTTCCCTCACAGCCACGCACCTTCAGAGCACCGGGGGACAGAGCAGGAACGACGTAAGTACTGGGGTCTGGGAAAGGGGGGGAGGAGGGTGGCATAACGAGCATACTAAGGGGCAATATCCTGGCATATTAAATGGCATATTGGGGGCGATATCCTGGCATATTGGGGGCAATATCCTGGCATATTGAATGGCATATTGGGGGCAATATCTGGCATATTAAAATGGCATATTGGGGGCAATATCCTGGCATATTGGGGGCAATATCCTGCATATTAAATGGCATATTGGGGGCAATATCCTGGCATATTAAATGGCATATTGGGGGCAATATCCTGGCAAATTAAAATGGCATATTGGGCTTCAAAGTTCTTTATTTGAAATTTGAGGTTTTTTTCCTGAAATTTCCTTCTTAAAATGAGGTGCGTGTTATACGCCGGCGCGTGTTATACGCCGATAAATACAGTATATAATATGCATATTACGCCACATTAACCTCCTAATTCATGCATTTTCTTGTAATTTTGCTTGAACAATGTATAGATCATTTTTAATCCATTTTTCATTCTCTACATTCACAGTAAAAACAATGTTTCATCTGATCAGACGTTACGTTCTCTCACCTGCAGTGAAAGTGACGCTGGAAGTCACTGTGGAAATGGTTTACGAAGTCAGCGATGTGATGGGATCTTCCGGTGACTGACAAGTGGAGCTGCCATGGGACAGGAGGTTCGGGTCTGGCCCAGAACTGGCGTGCCACTTTCTCTGCCCGACGGCTCTCCCGGTCTCTGCTGGCAGGGGGGCGGGAAACCTCTGCGTTTTTGATAGGTGGGAGGGTCTGATAACAAAATACAGTATGTTTTAGAGCTAAATAATGCCTGTTGGGTGAAAACATCAATGTGTATATTTTAATGGAGACAAGTGATATAGACTAAACATGTGTATTAATTATGGGCCAAAGTTCGTAAGCAGGTTATTAAATATTGTATAAATTCAATATAAAAAAATCAAAAGTGCAAAAACAAATACATATACATTTCACTAATACAAGGTCACCTCTGGTGGTGGCAAGTAAGAGACTGTCGGTGACAGCCTCGGCTATGAGGCAGAGTCATGGATGCGGGTCAGAGCATAAACTGGTTTATACCTTAAAACGTACATGCCAGTTTATCCTCAAACTAGGGTCAATAGTTTTTTTTTCCACTTGTATTCTATAAGAGAAGCACAAATGAAGAAAAAAAAAAAAAGTTTGGTGGCTCTTTAATTCAAAGCTGATGCAGTGTTGATCAACCCATCAGAGTAAGCCCCTTTTTCACATGTGATCACTAAAGTGTACATAGATAGTTTTTTGTTTACATAGATAAATGAAGGTCTCTCGCAGGTCTAGCAGAGAGAGAGTCGGTGACCTGGGAAGCCTGTAGGACAATCTTTCCTTTTGTATTTGTCCAATGCACAGCTATTTTGTTTGTGCTCCGTGTAAACGAAATGGCATAAGGAGTGAGGAATCCAAATAAAATTTGATAACCTTTATAGCTCTACAATGAGGGAGATTCAGTTCAATACTTAAAAAGATCACTATCCAAAAATGCAGAAAAATACGACGATTTGTTTAAAGAAACAAAAGGGTTAATAATAAAAAATGTTTTTAAAAAAACACCTTTGTTACAGTATAAACATCTTGGTTTCACAAGAAAATAAATTATTATTTAGAAGAAATACCAGGACAATTAAGGCCAAAGTAGCTGAGTTGGAAAAGATCTCCCATTCGGCTGCATTGGAGAAATGCTTCAAATCGGCTACTTTGGCCTAAAGTTTGAAATCCCGTCTTAATACCCTGCAATTCTCTCTTTAGTGAGAAGACTCTTTTGACATTTCCTTTGGTCTAGGATATGATGAGATGTTCCCAAAGATCAATTTTTTCATGGTTTAATTTAACTGAATTAACGTAATAATAAAGTATTTAACCCGGAAAGTTATATTTACAAATGATTCATCTGTATCAAATACAGAAGTCCGGTTATTAATGAAAGGCTCTAGACTCAGGAGAAGCAGTGTTATAAGTCCAGACTGGAGCCGAGTCCAACAAACCTTGTATCTCTGGATTTCTCTCCTTTCTCGTCCGCCTTTTAATATCTCAAGTGCAGAGAGCAGCAGGTCACGCTGGAATATAAATAACAATACAAATAACTAGAGTGCCAGGAACATCACTCTCATGTGTACTGCCAGTAGCCTTATGGTAACCATGCAAACACCTAAAATAGTAATAAAAAGATCTACCAAGTTAGTAGAAAGATGATATATATATATATATATATCAGTGGTGTATCCTGGTATTGTGCTGCCCTAGGCAGACAAAATTCGGGCACCCTCACGACATGCCCCATCACCCACATTGCACACACACTAAATGCCTCATCACCCCCATTTCATGCCACCATCACCCTCATTACATACCCCACCACGTCCATTACATGCTCCCATCACCCTGATTAATTGGAAGGAGCTAAAGCTTGCTGAATGGTGGGGGAGGGAGCGAAAATGTTTGAAGCACCAGAAGTGTGCTTTAACACCCTCTGGAAAACTGCTGCCCTAGGCGAGTACCTTGCTTGCCTATATATATATATACGGTATATATATATATATATATATATATATATATATATACACACACACACAGTGTATTCTTAGCTAGTGGATTTCCCTTGCTGCCCTTTTTTCTTTGCATGTTTGAGGTTAGTGATATTTGGGGAGGGGGGGGGGGGGGGGGCCTGATTAGTGAATACATACATTTACCACTGTAGGTGGCTCATTCTTATCTCGTTCGGTGATGGTGAACTCCACAGACTGTCGTTTCTCTTCCTCCTGCCATTCGAGAAGCTCCTGATCGTACTTGGTTAGCGCTTTCTCTGTGAAGATCTGCGACAAGATTCCACTTTTAGAATCCCATGATCCCCGGCATGCCACGGACCGTTCATAACGTGTGGCCTGCATCGCAGAGGACCATGAGGATGATACGTACCTCACATATCAGGTCCAAGGTGTAGAAAGCTGCCTGTTCTCCAGCCTGTAGCGTGACTGTGACATTAGTGCTCTCCCCCGGTCTCAAAACACCAGACAATGGAGAGACCTGTAGTATCTATTAGTACAAAGTACGGCTGTAGTGAACAACATGTAAACACTTAGATAAACCTTTATAACATGATGAGATTATCCACAAGCAGGAATTACTTACTTCTCTACCATCTAAGGAGCGTATCGATTATATATTAAACTAACCAGTGTTTAAAGGGACACTCCCACCAAAAAATGAAACGTTTTTACTTTTTTTATTTTGTATTGTTGATTTCAGATATGTCTTTTGTTTTTGTAATGCGATCTTATTATATGAAATATTTTACCAAACAAGTGTGACTGGGCGCTGCCATTTTGTGAAATATAGTGTTTTTGGGTGCCACCCCCCAGTGACTTTACAGTACTAGTATCTCACTTTGGGGCTGGGGACACAGAATGCAGTCTATAAGTCAGAATTCTGACCATAGACTTGCATTGAATGGGAGGGAAATGTAACTATTACATCACAAGGGGGGCGGAGTTATGATCCTGTTTGATCAGGTCAATCTCCTCTCTTTGTGTTGGAAGGCCACCTAGTCCTGCCCACTATGATACACAGGAGCCAGTAAGAGGGCAGGGGAGCATCTTATGACATCATTCATCAAACAGGCTTTGGCTAGTTGTGAAGTGAGACTGGCAGGAAGATTAAAAAAAAAACCCAGTGGAATCTAATTTATATATGTGTTTGTTTTAAATGAGCAGGTTATCTAGTTACATCTTATGTAAGTGGCAGTGTCCCTTTAATATGTGCGAGGTGTATAGTCCATCAGTACTTTATTGCAGAATGAACACAGTATGGCCTTGGTGTCAGTCTGTACTCACCTCTCTGACGTTGGGGGATCCGGCGTACCAGCTGAAGAAAGCAGACTCATTCCATGAGGTGTTGTTAAGGAACAGTAGTCGGCTGGATTTGCAGAAAACGGGGATATCTCCGAATGATAATCTCTGCTTGCTCAGGTGAACCATCTGTGGGAAATGGAGGAGAACATCGGGGGGGGGGGGGGGGGGGGGCAAGAACCTGTGATGTTACAAATTCTTCCTGTGACAGCTGATAATACAGAGATCCATTAACCAAAGGCAGATCATCAACACGTATAATAATCCCAAGGTAACAAGCCTGAGAATTGTAATTTGGGATAATGAGGATAACTCGACAGTTTATACCAATAAAATAATGGGATGTCCACTGAAAGTGAGCCAAGGAGCTACACTGGGTATCCATCAACAGGCCAACATGATTAATTGGGGCTGTATCACCTGAAAATAGTTTTTACTGAGAATAAAAAATGATTGAAAATGATCTATACATTGCATTTGCAAAACTGCCAGCAAATGCCTAAATTAGGAGAAAAATGTGTTTTAAACGTGTCTGTGGCAGTCTCCTGCTTATGACATCACCTGTGGCGCGGTATGCAAATGAACTGCTTTTGAATGGGAAATGTGTAATTTGCATACCGTGCCACAGGTGATGTCATAAACAGGAGACTCCACAGACACATTATAAAAACTGCAAGAAAATGCCTAAATTAGGAGAAAAATGTGTTTTAAATGTGTCTGTGGAGTCTGAAGCTTATGACATCACCTGTGGCCTAATATGCAAATTAAATGGTTTTCAATGCAAATTGTGTAATGCAGCTATTCATGTCAGACACGTCATGTAATTAACGTTTTTTGTTCTAAATTAATTTGACTACTAGCGTAGGACAATTGTAACAACGTATTTATCCGCAGCAGGGTCCGTTGTCCAAAGAAACATAGCTGGACAGACAATGTAATTCCTTACTCTTTCCCACTGCGTTTCATTCACCTTCAGTCCAAGGCAGATGTACTGAACATGACCAATCAGCACCCAATAAAGCCAATTAGGACTCATGTTTGTACATGACACATTTACCTGTCCTGCAGCTATGAGCCTCGGGGTTGCTGGTAACTGTGCAAATCCCTCAAACACAGCAGAGTCGCCAAGTGTGCTGCTGTCATAGCCAATCCCTTCGAAGGTGATGAGAGCAGAGTCGCCTCCCAGGATGTGCACAGGGACATAGACCTAAATATTACAGTACAAGAGAACAAGCAGAGGTTGGAAGATGAACTGGTAAACACTAGGATGTTTATAGCATTTTTAAGGTTTATACAGATAAAGCCCATCTGTGGATAGTTACTAAAAGCTGAACATCCAAAAGACACAATGGTGGGGGCTTTAGAAACATGGCGCACGTGCAGATAGCGACAAATACTGGAACTCCTATTGTCTGCACTGCCAGTACCGCACTTCCTTTCAGCCCATGTATAAAGAATCAGGCGCGGATAAGCATTGGAAAAACTCTGCTAAACCCAGTTTGCTGGAAATTCCTCTCTCCAAACTGTAAAGTGTTGGGATGAAGCACTATCACCATTATACGTAACACACAGCGTCTGCACCTTTTTTTTTTTTACTTCCCGGTACTTTACATTGCGGGAGTTTTTATAAATAGCCCTCAATGTTTTATGGTGTTATTCTCTTCATCGAGTGGTAAAGCTAGTTCAGTGGTCCACCTGATAAGGAGCTTGTAGCTTTCTACAAGTATATGTGACGCAGCATACTCACGGAGTACGTCTTGGACTCCAAAGGAAAGAAAATCCACTCCACGAAAGCCGTTGCGCCGGGTAATATTTCCCCTCTGGGGTTCAGACACTGGAAGATGGGGTGTTGATAATTCTGCTCCTGGATTTTCCTTAGTGGCTCCAGCTGAATTTCATAGATCACAGCCACAGAGCCGCCATTGTATAGCTCATAAATCTGCGAGACGACAAGGTTTAGATCTGGTTGAAACCTAGATGAAGTGGTAAGATAGTGTCTGTGCAGGTGTCACAGGGTGGACAAGACGCAGTTCTGGCAAGTGCTAGAGTATGTTCATTCCAGAAAACAAAAAAAAACTGTCTGCGCTTCTCACCCTAATAAAGTTGGCAACAAATATATAAATATAATATAGATGAGAGGTTTTGGTTATATGAATTGGCCAAAGTATAATTAAGCTGACCCGCCACATCAAGGCACACTCTCAATAGGGTGAGATCCTGCTCTCACCTCCTATCTAGTGGGCACACAAAGCAGTTTAATACTGCTACAAAAACCTTTTTAATGTGTTGGAAGAGGTATAATTAACATTTAAAGTCTCAGATGGAATAGTAATAGTCATTTAGATAATAAGAAGATTGTACTCTTATCAATTTGACCGTTAGATATCCCTGTTGAAGCTGTTGTTCCAAAAGAGAAGATAGTGTTCCTGCGATGCCAGGAGGTGGAGAAGCAGTAACATCCAGAGTCAGATGAGCGAAGCAGACTGACATGGTAGTGGACAGATACATGTGAATATTACCTGTTTGGAAGGGCTGGAGCTGCCAATGGCCACCGGTGTAAACTGATGTTTGGTAGAGGTGAAATGTACATAGCGCTTCTCCATTTCCACAGTTACGCCAATAAAATTGAGCTGCAGGGAAGAGAGAGCGATAATGAGTATCATTAGTGGAGTAAAGGGCTAACCAAGGACTCTAGTCTATAACTCTGTGCAGATCAACCAGGCGGGGGCTATACCGGTACTAATGTAAAGGATGAAATAGTTATATAACTCATCATATTGCTACTAATAGGTTCTACGCTGGCAAGGTGTGAAAACTCTAATTAATGTATAGTTTATGTCTTTCATTCAGTTAGAAACATAAATAGCAAATAATAGGGAACTGCCTGACAGCATCTCTCTTCCCTCACTGACTCTCTTGATTCCTAAAAATCTACTTTCCTCCCTAAAATACCCTTTGTTAGCTTTCATACATGGCTGCATCCCGCTGTGCTTGTTATGGCTGGCTAACGTGGTACCCTGTGTATTATTTCATCAATATAGCATCATTTAGTGCAATGTCTGGCCTCAAATCCTATATACCCTATTTAACTACTTGAATATGGAATCGGAGAATTCAAATTTCATTTACAAATTTTCGGAGATTTTTCTACTTACCAAAATCTCCCGGCCATGTGACACTTTAAGCAGGACAGGAAGACGGTCAGTACCAACAAAGTCATGTCTATCGACAGCAAACAAAAACGACATGTGTTGTGAATATTTCTATTGCAAAGATCATAAAAACATACTATTTAAACAAATAAATCCCCAAAGTATTCAATGTGTGACTGCAGAATAGTGCAGAGCACTAGGACGAAATGAATAAAAGAGAAGGTTCAAAATTAGCAGGTTTTTGGAATCACCATAGTTACATGACTATACTCTAAAATGAATCATTTGCGTATATAGTGTGGCATTGTGACATCACAAAAGGAGCTGAGCAAATGTTTCTCATGTTTTGGTAGATCTCCTAACTTAAATGGACTCTGTCAACGCAAATATTGCTTATACTGTGAATGTGGAGAGTAAAACATTCAGTTAGCAGAAATGCAAGCACATGAATTAAATAAGAGAAGTACATGTTCTATATGTGTCTGTGGAGTCTCCTGCTTATGACATCACCTTGTTGCCTGATATGCAAATTACACATTTTCCCATTAAACTTTTTTAGTTTGCTTATCAAGTCACAGGTGAAAATGAAACTATTTGAAATGGTAGGGGGATAAAAAAAAATATGAAGAATGGTCTATATATTGTGTTAAAAGAATTGCAAGCAAAGGCCTAAAATAAGAGATTAAATGTGTCTGTGGTGTCATACCTCCCAACATTTCAAAGGGCTGTGGCTTTAGGTGGGTGTGGCATTACCAATATATATTTAGCTTCTTGATGGCCCATTAACCCCTTCGCCCAAACGACGCAAGCACCAAAACGTCACGATTTGTTCCTGGCCACAATCAGGTTCTTAATAGACCCGGTGGGTCCCTGGCAAAAAATCGCGAGACCTCCGGATGCCACGTGTGACATCACGGAGGCGTGCCCCATCCCGGAAGTTCGGGCACGGCGCGATTTAGAGAAATGTAGCCGGTGCTCGTTTTTGTGCACCGGCTAAATGTCCCGTCAGACTGAGGCCACTCAAAGTGCAAGTACCTGCAGCGGGATCCGAGAACAGCTCATCGCAGGGAGCCCCGATGAGCTGTTTAACACAGGACGTACTATGCCGTCCTAACGACTTTTAGGCACTTAAAATCAGGACGGCATAGTACGTCCTAACGTCACGAAGGGGTTAATAGATTAAGAATACTAATTAATATAAAGACATTTACTGCAATTTACACACACTTTATTGTGAGTTTTATGTCTCTGGACCTCTATGACACACTCGTACAAACTAAAACATTTGCAATCTCACAAAAGACACTTGGCAGGTAAACAATATAAGCAATGTATATATATTGACAAAGTCCTGTTAAAGAGACACTAATATAGAAGCACAAGTGAAGAGTGTAGTGGCTACAGGCCATTATATCTTATAACTGGAGCTTCCACTGAGAATCCTGGAGGCTAATCCGGTCTTCGACAACCAGCAACAAAAATTACTTTAAATCAACACTTCATGGCAGTTTGGAAACTATTCACAGCAGAGGTGTTGCCAATAAGAATACCGTGCAAATGATCAGAGCATTAGTAAGTAACACACCTGTACGTTAGCTCTACCACACACTGCTGGCCTGGGTTTAAAAGTCCTGATTTGGGACTGACTGTAAAAAGCTTGTTGTCTTGGATCCTCATCTGGTGGATTTCGCTTGGATCAAATTCCCAGGCCTCAGCCCAGAACTCAAGCTCAATCTGCTGATCTGCAGGAAACAAGAAATCCCTGCAAACGAAAAAAATAAAACCAACTTTATCTATAACGTGGAACCACTACATTGACAATCAGTGCTCCTGTACTGAATTCGGATGTCTGATCCATCTAGTACGAACTGCTTTAATAGCTAATAAACTTGGTAAATTAAAGGACAACTGTTGGCAAAACATAAAGTTCTGTTCAATTGAAAGGCAGGCATTTTAAATAGAAATGCTTTAATGAAAGAATATAAATAAAGCTCCTTATTGAGCCCTCTTTGCTTGTGTAACAGTATCAGGGGGCGGCCATGTTGTTTAGAATCGTAGGTCAGATGGAGGAGAATCTGACCCATCTGACTGCCTGATAGAGCTTTAGCGAGTGCTCAGTAAGATAATTATATTCTTTCTTCATTAACCCCTTAGTGACAAGACATTTTCACCATGACATTCCCTTGGTGACAATGGCTGTTTTGACATTTCTGGGGTGTTTGTGTTTAGCTGCAATTTTCTTCTTTCTCGCATACTGTACCCACACAAATTATATGTTGTTTTTATTGTCATAAGAAGGGCTTTCATTAGATACCATTATGTTCATCATATCTTATAATTTACTACAAAAAAAAATCATAAAATATGATGAACATTTAAAAAAAACTCACTTTTTCTAACTTTGACCTAAAATATAATTTACACAAATACAATCATTAAAAAAGACCCTGTCTAAATAGTTTCTAAATGTTGTCCCGAGTTCCGAAATATGCATGTTTCCATATTTTTCGGTATTTTTTTGCAAGTTATGGGGCAAAAAACAAAAATAGTGTTTTTTTCCTATATTGACCTTTTGACCAAAAACCGAACCCAAAATTTAACCCTAACACTAAATTTAACCTCAACTCTAACCCTTATGCTATCCCTTAATATATTTTAATTGTAACCTTATCCCTTATGCTAAAAATTATTTAATTGTAACCCTATAGGCTAATCTAACTATATAACCAGTTTCCAGCTAATTAATTTTTTATTTTTTTACATTGCTATGCTGTTTGGCTACCTCTAGGGGCAGTCAAGCAGCATATTCAGAGCGACAGAAGTGAATTTACTTTCACTTCTGAAGCTCAGACCATTAGAGGGCATAGCCATATTGACGGAGCATGCTGCTCCGTGGGGTGATCATGGGTGCCCCAGAAAATAAATTTCGGTGCTGGCTATTGCCTCGACATCGAGGCAATAGACCAGCACCGTTAAAGAGTTTTTCGCGATCGTTGATCGTGAAAACCTCTCGATTCACCGCAGGACATGCCAGGCACGTCCATTGTCGGGTACAGAGTTCCCCGGAGGACGTGCCTGACACGTCCATTGTCAAGAAGGGGTTAAAGCATTTCTATTTTAAATGCCTACACTTGATGCAATCTTTCAATGAAACAAAAACATTTTTTTTTGACAGTTTCTGTTGAGCAGTTGCATTTTGAAGCAAACTTGGTAATAAATTCAGCAGAGGAAAATGCCTAATGATTTTACGTCAATAACATGTATATATAGCCAGCAATATAATATTTAAGAGCATTATAATATTTTTTTAGATGGCCCTGAATGCAGACTGACTATTCAATCAACTGATAAGCCCATCTTCTCTTTTATCCAGAGATATGCAGTTTGCATATACTCACCAATTTACAGGTAGGACCCCTTTGTTCTCCAACAACAGAAGAGCCACGAAGGGTTCGGTGCCTACAGGGGCAGCCCCAAAATTAAAATCGAGCAGCAACGGGGTATTTGTCAGAGGACAACTGCGAGTACTGTGTATAAAACATAAATAAACATTATCACCGTTTCTCAGAACAGAGTTATAATGAACATGTTCCCGTCAACGCATTGGACCCATCACTTAACGGGTCTGTCTGGTACCCAAAATGCATCTTCCAATTATTAATACATATTAATGTGCTTTCAAAGTACGTTAAAATGTCTTACATTTTGCATTGCTTGCAATATAAAATACTTACAGCTAGATAAAATTGTAAAATTACAGCAGTTTGCAAGAAACCAGGACTGCCAACACTATCTCCGTGAAAGTCATTTCCTTTTTTTTTTTGCTGCAGGAACCAATCAGAGTAATTTAATTCACATGAATGGAATTTCCTGTCTCTCTAGTGATTTCATCAGAAAATGTGTTGCACTGTTCAGAGATCCTTAGAGTCCACACAATGTATTAAATTCGAGGAGCACAGGAAGTGACTAAATGAAACAAAGCTTTATATGCTCAGTGTCGCACCTGCAGCAAATATGCAGACAAATAAGGGGGGGGGGGGGGGCGGGGGAGGGGGGTTATGAGTTAAATATTAAAAATGTGATTTATTTTATGCAGAATGCCTGCATCAAATCACACAGGGATAAAGGCCTGTGCACTATACAAGCAGTGATCTTCGTCTTGCACAAAAGTGAGTTTGGGGACTAGACTGTCCCTTTAACATGTTTACATCAAATTAGTCATTCATTCTCATAGACTAATTTTACAGAAGTTAAAGTTATTCTCATTTGAATATTTGAAAAATGCCATGTAGTTTTTCAGTTGTTTGGTATTTCAGTATCTGTGAAGCAAACAGCTGGCTGGCTGGAAGGAGTGGTAATATCACACAATGGGAGGGTATGTACTATGAGTTACCGTCTGTCAGTCATCATGCATTTATAGACAATCATTTCCACCTTGTAAATGTGTTTTATGGGAAAACAAGAATCTCTTACTAAAGGTAGCACAAAAGGTGAACTGATTCCTCGTCGGCTCTACGGAGTGATAGCAAGCAGCCTGATAAAAGTTGTCAGGGTTTTTGATCAATGACCTTTAACTCTATAAAACAATCACAAGTTGTTTATTTAAACTTTTGTGGCTCTTTTATTTACATAAAAAAATATATAAAGAAGTAGAAATAAAGCGGTAATTACACCATGCATAGATTCCCTAAATATAGTTATTCAAAGGAATTGACATATTCCTACTTGGTTTGTGAGATAACACAAGGGGGAACAGCCAAGAGCTGAATTCCCAGATAGATCAATGCAAATGCAGCTCCCGAACTGAACTCAATTCTGCTGGGTTTCATTGTCAAGTTGAGTGGCCTACGCCCACTGACCTCGACAGCCTCCCATGTGCCGAGGTTTAAAGCACAACTGTTGGAAAAAGTAACATGTTGTTTAATTGAAAGATTGCACCAAGTGTAGGCATTTTATATAGAAATGCTTTAATGAAATACAAATAAAGTACTTTATGAAGCTCCGTATAGCACAATGAGGGGGACAATTGTCCTTCATCTGACCCAAGATTCTAAACAACATGGCCACCCCTGATAGAGCTGTACAAGCAGAAATGGTTCTTTCATGAAAACATTTCTATTTAAAAAACCTACACTTCATGCAATCCGTCAATTAAACATAAATCATTTGTAGTTGTTTGTGTCCTTTAAAGGTAAGTTTAATTAGAGATTTTCTATCGCATTGCACAGGGTTTTGCCTTAGTATGCCCTGCTCTTTCATGGCATACAATCACGCCTTGTTTTGCAGTGCCAAGGATCGCCTTGTCCTTGTTGGTACAAGTTCTTGGTACCTGTGGCGGGTGGGCACCCTGTATATAAGCTCTCCCGCAGTAGGGTCCCTTTCAAGGTAAGCGTTCAGCCTCTCCAGAGAAAACAGTCTCCACAGCTGGGTCTTGTTGAGAGAGACAGCGCTGCCTGCTGGACATGTGTCCACGATGGAGAACGTAGGGAAAACGCCATGTGCCATCACGCAACAGAGAAACTGCTCCTCGCTGACCACATCCGCCGGGTTCAATGCTATGGATACGAGACAAGTTCTAATCCGAGGATCTCTTTACACAGTACAGATCTATGCACATTATTTGGACCGAAACATAGAACGGGTCACTGGTAGATACGAACCAATCGGCTGATATAATCTGCCCAATTTCTACCTAAAAATTATCTAAACACTTTCATTAGTCCCTGGCCTTATCTTATATCTACAATAGTCTTATACCTATCCCACACATGCTAAAATGCCTTCACGTATTAACACTTTACCACTTCTGCTAGAAGAATATTCCATGCATCCACTACCCTCTCAGTAAAGTAATACTTTCATTAGTCCCTGGCCTTATCTTATATCTTGGATAGTCTTATACCTATCCCACGCATGCTTTAACTCCTTCACTGTATTAACCTCTACCACTTCTACTGGAAGGCTATTCCATACATCCACTACCCTCTCAGTAAAGTAATACTTTCATTAGTCCCTGGCCTTATCTTATATCTAGGATAGCCTTATACCTATCCCACACATGCTTAAACGCCTTCATTGTGTTTACCTCTGCCACTTCTATTGGAAGGCTATTCCATGCATCCACTACCCTCTCAGTAAAGTAATACTTTCATTAGTCCCTGGCCTTATCTTATATCTAGGATAGCCTTATACCTATCCCACGCATGCTTAAACTCCTTCACTGTATTAACCTCTACCACTTCTGCTGGAAGACTATTCCATACATCCACTACCCTCTCAGTAAAGTAATACTTTCTTTAGTCCCTGGCTTTATCTTATATCTAGGATAACCATGTGCCTATCCCACGCATGCTTAAACTCCTTCACTGTGCTTACCTCTACCACTTCCGCTGGAAGGCTATTCCATGCATCCACTACCCTCTCAGTAATACTTCCTGCTATTACTTTTAAATCTTTGCCCTTTTAATATAAGACTATGTCCTCTTGTTGTGTGGTGGTATATATAATTATAGTGTTTATGATCTTACACAGGCTGGGTGTTAATGTGTTGCATCCCAGTTCTAGATAGATAGCTATGTTGAATGGGATAGAGAAAGTCTCTATATCTACCATTTAAAGCAGGGGTGGGGAACCTGCGGGCCCTCCAGATATTGCAGGTCTACTTTTCCCATACTCCTCTGGGTTTTCTTAGTAGCCAGGGAACAGGTACACCGGCAGTGTCAGATATGTTTTCAATTAATCCCAAGATATTTCAGTGGCCATAACGCATGCAGAACGCTTACCACATTTTCAAATAATCTCAGCGCTCTCGTACGGTTTTAAGGTGTCTCCTTTAATAGGCGCAGCAAAGAGGTGAGATATTGTGCCAGAAAGCAATATACATGGGTGACACCGTCTCTGAATTACACATGGTCCTAAATTAAAAAGATATTTATCTATGCATGCGCAGAGTAACAATTTCACTGCTTTATACCTCCCAGAAAACAAATTGTTCGTTACTGCATTGTGTTGGTGTATTGATTTCCCCAGTGGGGTAACTGAATATACAGAGTTATTGGACTTTACCCTTTGGAGCATTCACTTGGTAGTTGATTCTCCACGTATACTGCAGCCTGCGAGCTGGGCGTGCTGTTACCCGGATGTTGAGCTTGGTCCGTGCCGGCAGCTTTCCTGTACTCTTCTCAAACTCCAGGACTTCAGTGGAAACAAAGAGAGGTGTATCAGCCCCAAGTGACTGTGAGCCCAGTGTATTTAGGGGGCAGGTAAATAATGCAGTTATGGTAATCTAACGGAATTATTACTTGAAATTCTATAACTGTGAACAAGGCAGATCTATAGAGAGAGTCACTGAGTCTGGCATCTGACTGCTGGACCTCGGGGGCAGGGCTTTTTACTGTAGAAGGAGGAATAGTGTTTGGCTCCGCCCCATTTGGTTGGATCCACCCACTGTAGACACTCGTCCCACCACTTTTTCCTGACCCAACAATCCTCTCTGTTCTCATTGGAAGAATGTGTCTGTAGGTATAATCTGGGATGCCTGATAGAAGTATATTCCTACCGACTGGGTCATTGATGACTTCGTCCTGGTCACATGGACCTGATATCTCCTGCTTTGCGCTCAGTATGTAATCCAGGGTGCAGTCTCCATCATTCGACAGCAATAAATCCCAGGACTGAAAGCTGCCAACCAGAATGTTGCCCAGATCCACCTGCTCCTTCTCTGTCTGGAAATGAAATGTGACCATTAGACCATGTCCTACAGAGGTATAAAAAGTCATGCCTTTGCCGCTGAACATACATGAAGAGCGTAATGACACCAGCAAAAAACTAGACATTAGCTGCACCATTCAGCAGGGTATAGCGCCCCCTGGTGGACATGGTACTGGGCCTGTTGTTGGAATCTACATGCAAAGCAAGCCTGCCGCTCTTTTTAGACTATGACATTATGTAAGGATGCTGCTCCATACACTGAGCTTGGATAGTGATAACCTAATAACCTAATAATGTTTATGGTTATAAATAATAAATAATAAATGTTGCAATGAACACCAGGGATGGATGCTACAAACTGAGACAATGGGCAAACCAGGCTGCTGATTGGCAAGATTGGCCAAACTGGTCACATACAATGTGTTTAAGTTTTCACAGCAGAAGCTTACTGTATTGACAAATACAAATAGAAAAAGTAAGTGTGCTGTGTCCATTATAAATTAACCAATATTATGCTAAATACTCGCAAAGAAATACCACTAAAACCAGGTTAAACAAGCTGATACGTGGTTCAATCATAATCATAATCACCATAGGAAACTGCTCCAAAATGATATTTAAAAATAAAAAATGAATAAAGACTTAGTCGGGAATAACAAACAAAACTTAAGGCCGTAACTTGTACATCTCCAAACATGCCTGGATGAAGCCATTGAAAGGTGAAACACGTAGTGTGCTGTTTGGCGGTACCAAACATAACTGCACTCTTGGCATAGACCAATTATCGTGAATATTGGATGACTTGATAACATACTTTGCTTAAGATTGGATATTGATTAATATTGTTTGGTGTCTATTTTTTGAGCTACAGATTTGTGAAACATACAGGGCACCTGGATTACCAGCCCTTTTCACTCCTTGGGGGGGGGGTACATCAAAATTCAAGGAGAGTGCCTCTTCTACTGGAACAAAGTCCTTGTTCCAAAATGAGTGAGTGCATTGGACGTAGCACCTTTTACTGATACTTCAAATGTTCTAAAACATACTACACTATATATCTTTATTCATTTTCTATTTTTACATGTCTTTTTGGAGCCTTTTCTGACATCCTATGACGATAATTTATGAATGAATCCCGTACCCAGCTGTATAACAACTTAACTTGGTGCATGTAACATCATTCTGTATAATTTATATTGGATACAATGCGTTTTTCTTTTTCAGTGTGTATTTATCTATATGTTTATGTGAGGTTAAAGCACTGCATTGAGTGCAGCTGTCTTGTTTTATCTACTAGTGGCACTTGTGGAACCGTTTTCCATCTAGATTAGTGTATTGTCTGGCAACAAATGAAGCGCAATAGTTCAGGTGAACTCCCCCTCCCTGGCTCGAAAACAAAAAGGTCCATTGTGCAAAGTGCAGATTAAACATCCTTTAAAGGCCGTGTGCTCTCACAAGACCAGGTGTGATGATTACTCACAAATCCTTGTAACTGGCAAACATGGACAATCACGAGGTACACTAGCGCTTTCAGGCATAACGAGAGAGGATTTACATATAAATATCCCCACCCAGATTTAGTAAGTCACGCCTGTTTCCACTCAATCCATGTTTGATCAAATCCCTGCTGTTTGCATGTTCAACCAGCTTTCTATTTATTCCCCATAAATAGTAACATAGTAATTTAGGTTGAATAAAGACTTAAGTCCATCAGGTTCAACCCTTCTACCTATCATTACAGCTTTTGATCCAAAAGAAGGCGAAAACCCCTAAGGAAGCTATTTCGAATTTTGCCACTTAGGAGAAAAAAATCCTTCTTTTGATCCAAAATTTCTCCCTGGATCAGGAAACTCTATTATTAATGCTTATTCTATTATTATTAGCCCTGTAAGTCCTGATTTTCTTTAAAAAAAAACAAAAAAAAAAACATCGACCCCATTTGTATATGCATCTATTGTGGTTGATAGCACCACCTCTCTTGGCAGTGAGTTCCATAACTTTATTGTCCTTACCGTTAAGAATACCTTCCTTTATTTATTTTTTAAGATGTTAGGAAGAGCTGAAAATCTTTTTAACTAGAGGGGCAAGGATTTAATTCCAGTACTAAAAAGGAAGGAAAAAAATGACAGGGCCACAAATGCTGCAAAGATTCCTGGTTTGATAACAGCTTGAAATGCTGCTAACTCATAATTCTTCAATTATGGGATAACTGCTCCATGCTGTCCAAGTCATCTCTCAATCATTCCACCCATGTATAGCTCTCCTGTGCCCTGGTCAGATCATTTGAGAGACGTGTGTTTATACTTACAGAGAGAGATCCCTTGCATCCCTGTCCTGTGATGCGCAGAATATAGCGGGTTTTATTGACTGGGTCAAAATCAGCCTCAGTTGGCCAAACGAGCACAGTGGCTTTAGCAAAATATTTTTTTTCCTCTTGTGGAACAAATGACCAGGTCTGGGCCTGTGTGATGGAAAGAAAAACAAATGAACACGTTTAGTTCTCTCCTGTTGAAGGATGGACAGATGGAAGTCGAACATGAGTCTGTATGATTTTAACACCTTGATATAAACTATGCCGGTTACTGCGTGCCTTTAATATGCCTAAATATGTGATGTCACCAGCAGGGCCGGACAAGCCCACCGGGATACCGGGAAAAATCCCGGTGGGCCGCCTGCCCCGCGGCCGAGAGAAAAGACACTACAGGGGGAAGGGGGTAAGAAAGACACTACAGGGGGAAGGGGGGGAGAAAGCCACTAAGGGGGAAGGGGGAGAGAGACGCTACAGAAAGAACAGAGAGAGAGACATGCTACAGAAAGGACAGAGAGAGACGCTACAGAAAGGACAGAGAGAGACGCTACAGAAAGGACAGAGAGAGAGAGACGCTACAGAAAGGACAGAGAGAGAGAGACGCTACAGAAAGGACAGAGAGAGAGACGCTACAGAAAGGACAGAGAGAGAGACGCTACAGAAAGGACAGAGAGAGAGAGACGCTACAGAAAGGACAGAGAGAGAGAGACGCTACAGAAAGGACAGAGAGAGAGACGCAACAGAAAGGACAGAGAGAGAGACGCAACAGAAAGGACAGAGAGAGAGACGCAACAGAAAGGACAGAGAGAGAGACGCTACAGATATGTGAGAGAGAGACGCTACAGAAAGGACAGAGAGAGAGACGCTACAGAAAGGACAGAGAGAGAGAGACGCTACAGAAAGGACAGAGAGAGAGACATGCTACAGAAAGGACAGAGAGAGAGACGCTACAGAAAGGACAGAGAGAGACCACAGAAAGGACAGAGAGAGACACGCTACAGAAAGGACAGAGAGAGAGACGCTACAGAAAGGACAGAGAGAGAGAGACGCTACAGAAAGGACAGAGAGAGAGAGACGCTACAGAAAGGACAGAGAGAGAGACGCTACAGAAAGGACAGAGAGAGAGAGACGCTACAGAAAGGACAGAGAGAGAGACGCTACAGAAAGGACAGAGAGAGAGACATGCTACAGAAAGGACAGAGAGAGAGATGCAACAGAAAGGACAGAGAGAGAGAGACGCTACAGAAAGGACAGAGAGAGAGAGACGCTACAGAAAGGACAGAGAGAGAGACGCTACAGAAAGGACAGAGAGAGAGACGCTACAGAAAGGACAGAGAGAGAGACATGCTACAGAAAGGACAGAGAGAGAGATGCAACAGAAAGGACAGAGAGAGAGAGACGCTACAGAAAGGACAGAGAGAGAGACGCTACAGAAAGGACAGAGAGAGAGACGCTACAGAAAGGAGAGAGAGAGAGACGCTACAGAAAGGAGAGAGAGAGACGCTACAGAAATGCGACAGAAAGACGCTACAGACATGCGAGAGAGAGACGCTACAGACATGCAAGAGAGAGACGCTACAGATATGTGAGAGAGAGACGCTACAGATATGTGAGAGAGAGACGCTACAGAAATGCGAGAGAGAGACGCTACAGATATGTGAGAGAGAGAGACGGTACCGAAATGAGAGACGCTACAGAAAGGACAGAGAGACAATACAGAAATATGTATTATATTATGCTATGGGGCTGGTTTAAAAATGTTATGCTATGTGGCTGGTATACAATTTTTTTCCAGGGATGGTTTTTGTTCCCAGTCCGGCCCTGGTCACCAGCTACTTCCATGTTGTGTCTGTCCAATACTGGCACATATAAAAACGAACCCATAACGTGCATGTGTACATCTGGGTATCATTCTAATACGCTTACCATGTTCTCATTGGGTCTGATGATTCCACTGGCAGGATTAACGGATATAAAAGACGTATCTGCTTGCTGTATCTTCCACTCGAAGTGCAAGGGGATTCGGGAGCAATTCTGGAAGGAGTAGGAATACTCAGACTGTGCCCCTATACAAGTGGGCCTACAAAACAGCTTTCCATCCCCTTCCAGCAAGAGCTGCGGTGTTTCGGCACAGGAGTATAGTACAATTTCCTTGGGAAAACAAGATACATTTGGTCACATGAAGCCCGGCAGGAATACACTGGAAGAGTTGCACTTATTCAGGTTTGTAGAAGACGTGTAATAAGTTTTACTACAGCATCACGTACAGGAAATTGTGTCTTTAACTTACTAAACTGTATCCTGTATCACATGCTACCCAGAGATAAGGTCGAATCATGAATGAGAGGAACAGCAAAGCCAAGCAGCACAGCTAAGCCCCTGGTAACACCATAGGGGAGTTTACTTTACTGCTGTTTATCTTGTCTTGACAAACACAAGAGAAATATATAGCTATAAATACAAATGTACCTTCCCAGGAATGTATACACATAGATGCCAGTCTTATACAGTCTGCTCATTTGTTATTTGTCTTACTCAATATTTATGGTGAGGTTATCCATGGTGCTAATCATTGTGCTATTGTGTTCACATAATCATTTAACAGGTAATAACAGGAGGATGGGAAATCAGGCCCCAGGTCCCCATTGTCTGCACCCGTTACCTGGGTGTAGTTGGGGCTGAAGTTTAGTTGCAGGGGTAGGCTGTGCCTCGTTAGCCCTGCTTCGTTAGGTGTGTTTTTCAGCAGAAGAATTTGATGAGAAGAGGATGACACTTGGCCTGACGTGGGCTTGGCCTGGATGGAGGGGCAGCTCTCCTGGTCTGTTACATAGACGAGTGGTGAGGGGCTTGTGTTCTGAAGCAGTAAGGTTCGCTGGGTCTGACCATTCAGCTTTACAGGAGGAAAGACCTGGAGCAAAAAGGACAAGTAGCAATGTACAGGAAATCACTAGACCCCACACCTATTGGACTAGGCTCTCAAGGTGAACTGCCACTTAATGTGGGCTTTATTCATAGGAAATGTTATTTATTGGATATTACTTCTTACCATGTGAGGGCAATCCAGTACACAGCCAGGGACAAAATGCTCATGTCCCAACTCGAATGTGTGTCCCCTAGCTGAAAGTGTAATGCACCAAGGTAAACACATGGTGCCATCCTCCACGTTCCTGTAATCCCTCAGCACCTGGGAAACAGACACATTGTGATAACATGGAGCTTAGGACAAACACAGTCTGATCAGAGGTGATCTCAGTGACAGAAGCAGAATAAGACAATAGGGCCTGGTACAAGAATAATGACTAACGCTATCCAACAACATACCACACAATGCTCAGCCAGCCACAATGTACTTCACATTTCAGGAGGGCCCTTGCGCAGATAATTTCCTCTAGTCTAGTGGTGTGAGTACCTTTGCCCCATTGGGCTTGGGTATTAATGGTTAAGCTCACATGAGGCACTCCCCTTAAGGTACACACCTTCATATATGCAGTCATTACACACAGTGGTGTATCTTGGTTTTGTGCTGCCCTAGGCAGACAAAATATGGGGCACCCCCCCATCCACGTTGTACACCCATTACATGCCCCATCACCCATTACATGCCCCATCACCCACATTGCACACACATTAAATGCCCCATTACATGGCCCCATCACCCCCTTGCATATACACTAAACGCCCCCAACACCCCCATTACATGCCACCGTCACCTTCATTACATAACCCCACCATGTCCATTAAATGCCCCCCATCACCCTGATTAACTGGAAGGAGCTAAAGCTTCCTGAATGGTGGGGGAGGGAGCGAAAATGTTTGAAGCACCAGAAGTGTGCTTTAACACCCTCTGGAAAAGTGCCGCCCTAGGCGAGTGCCTTGTGGAAGATACACTACTGATTACACAGTGTCTTGTATTTGGATCATGAGGGAGGTTTACCATAGAGACTTGAGCACAAGCTCGTCCCCCCCCACCCCAAAATCACGTTTGGGAGGAGGGTACATTCGCCCATATATTCAACATTATTCTTGCCCCTGGATCGCTCTCTACTACGATCCCTGGTTCACAGTACCACCGGCACTGGTAAATGTTACTCCCCAGCAACTGGTTTTCTTTAAAAACATACAACGGCACAGAAGACGGGGCATGACTTAATGCTACAGGAGATTTTGTGCAGAGCTAAGAAAAGGTTTCTCTATGGTCAAGGAAGTTATTATTTGTTCTAGGTTCTAACAGCTGCTCATTACTTTATCTTCCTGACATCTAGATATAATAAGGTTTTATTATCCTTGCTGTCTGGTCACCTTGTAGAAGATGAAGCCTTCCAATTCTCCAGCATACAAAGTGTTGGACTGTGATGGGTGAAAGGTCACTATAAAAGCTGTGGATTTAAGAGGAGGAATCTCTGTGATTTCTGGGGTAACCTGAAACGGGCAGTCAGATTTAGATGTCCAAACCACGGTCACTTTTCCCTTTGTGTGATTGGTTAGAGAAAAGGGGAGAAATGAATTCTGACATTTTCCAATGCAGCAGCCAAAATCAAAGTCTCTGGTAGTAGCTGTGATATGATGAGGAATCATTGGATTCTCCTTGCTGAACTCATCAACAAAGAATTCAGTGACGGAGTCCGTGCTGGAGTATTCCTCAGGAGGCTGGTCATTTAACTCCTGCAAAAAAAGAAGGAAAACAAGGCATTTTTAATGAAGTTATATAAAACCTGCAATCTTGCAACCCGAAATGCAGAGAAGCGTCCTTTACTGAACTTGGCCATGTCTGTAATCTGCAGCGGCTTTCTTTCATACTGGGTAGCAGTAGCCCCTAGTATGGACTGCAGCTGAGGGACAACTGGGAAGTGATCTGTAAAAACTTTGCTTGATACGGATCCTGTAGGCCACAGAAGGCCTGTCTCCATCACTTCTGGTACTCAAGGTGCATAGGTCAGGTTTTGTTACCCAAAAACCTGGTTATCTAGCGGCTCCTCGATAACTATGGTCAGGATCATAAGCCATGTAGACAAAAAAAAAATACACATTAAAATATTTTGCCATTATTGAGAAACAAAACACCACTGAAGATTCAAATAAAGACTATTGAAAGGTTATGTTTTTAAACAAATAGGAGAAGCTAATTTCCCTCATTATATTTAGGATATTCTGTTTAAATCATTTTAACTTTTATAACTTCGGTATTTGGATATGACGCAGTATTTAACGCACTCGTATTGTCTCCCATTGGCAGTGGTGGGGTTAAATTATGTTCCCCTTGTAATGCTGTAAATATACATTTTCTTTTATTATGACTGATTTTTAGTGAATACATACCTGTGTGAGCAGCACAAGTGCCCCCTCAGTGTCTGTTCCAAGCTTGCCCTCCTGTAGCATAGCACCCAGGATGTCTGGGGGGTAGGCTGTCAGCCCCCGCATCATGTTTTTCCTGTACAGGGAGAGATGCTTGGGGAGCAAGATGGCTGGTTTCTCCAAATCTGTATGACAGGTACCGATCAAATCCACAAACAGAGGATTCTAAAAAAAGAAAGAAAAGACCCTAAGATTTACTGTAAAACACTTGAAACGTTAAGGAATACTCTATTGGAATTTACATTCAAGATGCATCGTTTCATGGCATTAGATGTTGCATGTAATTCAAAGCATTTGTAAGTACTTTCCTCTACGTTACCTGTAGCTAGATAAATAGGGGAAGGAGTTAATTTGGTTGATACTGGAACATCCAATGTCTCTAATTTAAGTGATGAGCTACAGCAATATGTACTAAGAGATATGAATTAGTTAGAACTGTGTTCCCCAAATGCAGTGCTCTTCGGTCCAGGTTTTTAAGAGATTCCCCATAAAGCCCAGGTATCTTTTTTAATTAGATATAGTGGAGGTATGAGGAACCTAAACAGATACAGAGGTGGAGGAAACCACCGAAAAAGACTGTTGTACCCTAAAACACCTTATATATTCACAGAGGAAATATAAGTGACTTTGATACACGTTTCCAGATACAATTACTTTATGGGTAGACCTACTCCAGTGTTTAGGTGTTTATCGCTCTCTCTCAGTATTGTGTCACACACTATATATGATCTCGGCTCTTGTGGAGAGGGTAGTATTATCATTCTGTTAGCAACTGATTTCATTGTCTGTGTGGGATGAAATCCTGCAAACCTTAACTCCTCGGAAGAGCTTTAGGGGTGTACTTGGAGAAAACCCCTCTACAGTGTGCATCTTACATAAAGCTATAAATCGAAATCACCTTCACGACCCAACTTGAGGAGGGAGTATGTTGAAGGCCTGTCATCTCCTTGAACCAGACTAATTTCTATTATTAACTTGGCTCCTGCCAGTTTGATTCCCAAATTGTTCCCAGAGCTGTGTCCACATAAAAGGGTCTACTCAATAAACTGAGAATTGTAGGGAATGGAAATGGGAATTTCAAAAGTCAGGCCAAAGTAGCCGAGTTGGAATACTACTCCCATTCAGCTGCACTGGAGAATTTTTCCAACTCCGCTAACTTGGCCTAAAGTTTGAAATTCCCATCTCAGTTGCCTGCAATTCGCTCTTTATTGAGTAGATCCTTAAATGTTACATAAAACTGAATACTGACAGGTGCCGTTATGTTGTATTAGAGACAACGTAGACCTTCTTAGCTGCTCTGTTTGGAAGTAAAGTGCAACACTCTGTTGCTCCAGATCCACAGCACCACATCACAGACTGACCTGATGGTGGATGAGACATGCCACTCTCCGGTAGTGCGGGATAGGATGGAGTGGCGAGAAGATGACCTGCAGAGTCTTAGTTTCCCAGGGACCTATGATGCCACAAGGCTGATCAAAAGAGAAGACACTTTCTTTGCTATCAATGATGAGCTGGTAATGGGCTGGAACATCTGAGGAATTGGTCACTTCCAGGATCCGTAGTATCTGCTCCCCCAAATTAACCACACCAAAGTTCAGTAAGGACTTCCGGAGAGACACACGTGGGCCTTCAGGAGAAAGTGGTACATCAGATGTTTTAACAGACTGTCCAGAATAGTACAATGGAGACATATAAAAAAAACCATAGATCATACCTTGACAGCTTCCTGAAACCTTTAATACTGATTTTGTCAGATTACCAACCGGGATCACGTGAAAATAATCCACGTTTTCCATCCCAGCAATACGTGGACGGAACTGTATGGGAATCCTGAGCTTCCCGTGGGCAGGAACCACACCATGCTCAATGTCACAGTAAAAATGACAATCCAATTGGGAGGGTCGTTTGGCACGTTCAATTCGGAAAGGGGAGTCTACCTAGGAGTCATAAAAGGAATGAACTGAGTGAGGGTCTTCCTGTCATTTGAAGTACGTAGTTTATTTGTTGACAAACAGAAGCTGGCAATGTTTTGTAACTAGTTGCAATAGTGTGTTTATTTTATTTCATTTTTATTATCCATATATTTAAAGTGTTCTTTTCACTTGTAGAGCTCTTATTTTACTGAGGTCATCCCTCTTGTATCAATATACTACACCTTTGAGTGAAGCTGATATTCCTGGCAGTGTCTTTCTGTCTCTCTCCAGAAGGACTCAAAGCACTTCAACACACATTCTTGGGACTAACCAAATGGCCAGCAAAGAGGAGATGTTAGCATTACCCCACTAAATGGCATTCATTTTCTCAACCTCAAGCCTGTGACTCTGGAGTGTGGACAGGTGCTGCTGGGGACCAATTAATTAAAGAACTAGGGCGTGAGAGAGAAGTGTGAATAAGGACTGGGAAATAGATAATGATGCAGGATTTGCCAAAAGTCAGGAACTCCCAAATAATTATACAATACTACTCAATCTGTTTGAAAAATAAATATATAAAATCCGACAGTTTCGGACGCTCAGACTTTGGGGAACCATATACAGTATCTAAGGTAATGACCATGGTCATGATAACAGAAGCTGTAATTGTTATTATTTTAAGCATGCGTGGGATAGGCACAAGGCTATCCTAGATATAAGATAAGGCCAGGGACTAATGAAAGTATTACTTTACTGAGAGGGTAGTGGATGCATGGAATAGTCTTCCAGTAGAAGTGTTAGAGGTAAACACAGTGAAGGAGTTTAAGCATGCATGGGATAGGTATAAGGCTATCCTAGATATAAGATAAGGCCAGGGACTAATGAAAGTATTACTTTACTGAGAGGGTAGTGGATGCATGGAATAGTCTTCCAGTAGAAGTGTTAGAGGTAAACACAGTGAAGGAGTTTAAGCATGCATGAGATAGGCACAAGGCTATCCTAGATATAAGATAGGGAACTGGGGACTAATGAAAGTATTTAGAACATTGGGCAGACTAGATGGACCGCATGGTTCTTATCTGCCAGTGACACATTCTATGTTTCTATGTTGTGGTTTCTGCTCTTTAATCATTCTGAGTATGGTGGACGCCCCTCCTCACTGACACCAGCTGCAGGTACTATACTGATTACTTTTTAATTGTGTATTTATGTATATATATTGTGTGTTGTACCATGATACTTCAGACTGCTTTTGACAAAGCACCAGTTGGTGCGAAACGCGTCAAGCGTGTGTCATATCCGTTTTGTTCCTGTCTCCCTGCTCGATGGTTTTATTATATTTTTTTTTTATTTAATAAAGTTACTTTTTTCTACAAACCAACTGTGGATTAATGCTGTTTACCTTCCGGATGACTTCAGCTGGCACTACCTCTGTTTGTTCCTGTTGTCTGCCTGGGGTGTGAGTAGACCCTTTTTCTGTGCTACAGCACCTGGAAGTTAATTTTACTCACTCCACTGTTATTTGGGGCTTGAGCCGGTCAGAATCTGCTTGGAGTTTCTGGAGATAAATAGCCTCAACTCCCTGCTCTGCTCAAACCATTGGCGAGTTGCACATTACTCAATGCTCTCACTAGTAGATGCCTTTGCATATCACAAATAATATGTTATGTTAAATCTACATATCTATACCTGTCAACTCTCTGTCGAGGACAAAAAGGGGGCCGAGCCTAAATGGGGTGGAGTTACGCAATTCTTGACGTCAACCAACGTTGTGTGACCTTGCGGCTTTGAGCTCGAGGCTACCCAGTACCCACTGATCTCTGAGACAAACACTGTTTACATGCAATGCACTGGGCATATACAGCATTGATGATCGGACAGACCCAGATTTTACGGGGCAGGACGTTATTTACAAAGAGTTGAATATCACTGTGTGTTTTTGGTGAATCGCTTTACAAATAAATAAACGGTTCCGTTTAGAACGTTCGACGGGAATTCTTTGCAGGACATACCACTGATACGTTGTGTACTTCCACGTGTTTCTCAATGATCGAGCCGACTCCCACCGAACCAAACTGCAGTAAACATTCCTTCTCTTCGCCGGCGGCCCCCGGAACTCTCACCTCTAGATGGGGGTATTTAGCTAAGGCAAAGAAAACACAGGGCGCAAACAGGAAAGCATCTTGTGAAAATACATTTGTGCAAAAACAGGGCCACAAATATGAATTCTTTTCAGATTAACAAGAATATATAAATGTATCTTTTCTTTAAGTTTAGACAGCTGGAGAAATGGACCAGAAATTATAATTAGACTCCTTTTACGGTCAATCTTCAGATCTGTTACTGGTCTATATCATGGGACTTTCAGGGTAGAACCAGCTGGAATTAAAGAAACACAGAACACTCACCAATAGCCGTAAGCTGCAGGCTTTTTTCATACTCCTCGTTAATTCCAAATCGGCATACCGCATTCACATTGTGCACAAGCGCCATCTGTGGTTGGAAGAGGACCTGCATCCGAATCTCACATCCAGGATCCAGTACACCACTAGCTGGAGTCAGCAGGAAGCAGCTGGAGTCTTCCCATCTGAACGACGTCTGCAGGTCACTGATGAAATACATCACAATAATGTGTCAGTTACTAGATACTCGCGGGTTTACTCTCTGCTGTGTCTCACAGGTCTGGAGCAGGGGCTCGTCCCACTTGTCTGATAGGGGCCTCAATGTAGTGCTACTGCAGAGAGAGGTCCTTATTTTTTGCACCTCTGTCCCACAAATCGTGACAGAGGTAGAGCTGGGTAGGACAGCGGGACAGACCTCCCAAATCAGGACTGTCCCACTAAAATCTGGACTGTTGGGGGGTTGCTTTTTGCACAATGCCTTCAGCCAACCCAGCATTGACGAGGTTAAGACCTAGTTATTTTTCCCTCAGCTGAGATCCCATGTAAAAACGAGGGTCAGAGAGAACCAGTCGCCGACCAGACTGGGCTGCCTGCTTGCCAGGGAAGCATGGCAGCTGCCAGTCAGAGGATAAACTGACATGTCCTATCAAAAGTACCTGCCAGTTTATACTCAGACTAGGGGCAGCTCATTTTTCACTTGTTGTTCTATATTAAAAGTACAAGTGAAAAATAAAGTTTAAAATTAAGATTTTGGGAAATTTAAGGGATTAGAAGCAAAGCACTTACGATGCATTGCGCAGGACAAACGAGCCCTTGGACGTGTCATGCGCAGCGCAGGTGGGCAGTGCGACTTCCTCTGGGAATAGCAGCTTAGGTCGCGGTAGAGTGGCTCGTAAAGCCACAAAGAAACTGCCTTCCTCTGCTTCAAACTCAATGCAATCTTCATAATCCCGCTGGGAAGAGAGACATTATTCAGATACTTTGAATTATTAAATCCATTATTTTTTTTATTTGCAATGAAACAAGAAGCCAGATAACAGATTGTTGCGTAATCATGTAATGCCTTTTTAATTGGACTAACAGTATTTTATAATGACAAGCTTTCGGGAGATCTCCCTTTATCATGTCAAGAGCACACTTTAATTCTCTGCTCTGTTGTTTTAACAGGACATGTACTTATGAGATTTAACTTGAGTGTTTTACTTTATGGGTCAGAAATACTATTGACTTGATAAAGGGATGACTCCAGAAACCCTGTCATTCCAATGTTAGTCCAAAAGAAAAAGGTATTACAAGATTGAGTTATCTGCATCACTGGATCTGCATCATTGGACGAAAACAGCTACTCCAAACCACAAGTAAACACAAACGATGACTCTTCACTAACACTAGGTGGCAGTGTAAGATAAGAAATGGCCATTCGACTGAATTAGGAGCAGAGAGCATAATAAATATCTGATAAACACAAGCTTTTTCTTTAAGGCTACTCATTAACATTTGCACAGCCAGAGGTATAAAATGTAATGCATCAAGCAATGAAAGGGTTAAAGAGACACATAGGCACACTGGCTTAAAATTCTGTCTAATATAATCATTAAATCGGGAATTAAAATGTATTATTTGATGGACCAAGATCTTTGCACAACTGGCTTGATCATAGGAAATAGAACTACTTTAATAATCATGTGATTTACAGCTCGTTCATTATACTAGCCAATGTGTCAGGAAGGTTCAATTAAATTTAAGGAAGAATTCTAATATGAGGAAAAGATTTCCAAACTAGTTTTATTTACTCCAGAGAAAAATGAGAAATAATCACCCCATTTAAATAAATACGAAGCCCACTGAGGATAAACTCAAGTAAATGAGATTCCATGTATAGCAAATAACACCTTATTATAATACAATCATTTTAAGACGTGTAATTCAATGATGTATAAAGTTGTGCTGGTGGAAGAAACATAGAATGTGTCGGCAGATAAGAACCACTCGGTTTATATAGTCTGCTCAATTTTCTAAATACTGTCATTAGTCCCTGGCCTTATCTTATATCTAGGATAGCATTGTGCCTATCCCACGCATGCTTAAACTCCTTCACTGTATTAAACTCTACCACTTCTACTGGAAGGCTATTCCATACATCCACTACACTTTCAGTAATGTAATACTTTCATTAATCCCTGGCCTTATCTTATATCTAGGATAGCCTTGTGCCTATCCCACGCATGCTTAAACTCCTTCACTGTATTAACTCTACCACTTCTACTGGAAGGCTATTCCATACATCCACTACCCTCTCAGTAATGTAATACTTTCATTAGTCCCTGGCCTTATCTTATATCTAGGATAGCATTGTGCCTATCCCACGCATGCTTAAACTCCTTCACTGTATTAAACTCTACCACTTCTACTGGAAGGCTATTCCATACATCCACTACACTTTCAGTAATGTAATACTTTCATTAATCCCTGGCCTTATCTTATATCTAGGATAGCCTTGTGCCTATCCCACGCATGCTTAAAATCCTTCACTGTGTTTACCTCTACCACTTCTGCTGGAAGGCTATTCCATACATCCACTACCCTCTCAGTAAAGTAATATTTCCTGATATTACTTTTAAATCGTTGGCCCTCTAATTTAAGATTATGTCCTCTAGTTGTGGTAGTTTTTCTTCATTTAAATATACTCTCTTCCTTTACTATGTTGATTCCCTTTATGTATGTAAATGTTTCTATCATATCCCCCCCCCCTGTTACGTCTTTCCTCCAAGATATACATGTTAAGATGCTTTAACCTTTCCTGGTAAGCCAGCAATATCATTAATTCAAGTTTAGATACTTTTCTAGCACCCAAAGTGAAATAACAATTAAATTACGTAGGGCCAGAATTGTAAAACTACATTGAGTTCTCCTCAATAATGTTTGTTTAGAGGTTATCATTTGTGAGGTGTTCAAAGTGAACACTATTGAGTTTATTCACTAAAAGGTGAGATCAGGTGAACATTTTCATCTCATCATTATAACTATACATTGTGCAGGGACAGACCTGGTGAGTTTTTCACAGTAGGATTGTCCCTGCATAATGCATACCTCAACTCACCTCATCTCACCAGCAGCTCACCTTTCAGTGAATACCCCTCTGTGGTGTATACATTCTCCAATGTCTGCGTATGAGTGTAGTCAGTGAAGTTGTAGAAAGCACAGTCTAATAGACCAATCGGGGCCTAGTAACAGTCAGTCAGACAGAGCGATAGGGGGGTCATGTCTGTCAGTGACAGGTCCCAGCCTTTGGGCAGATTCCCAAAGTTATGGGATATCTCACCTATATAACCAAAAATATATTTTAATTGGAACACGATAGAAATGATTAAATTAGTATAGAGCCAGTGTACTAATCATTTTAAGTATAATTTTAAGTTGCAATTATTCCTCCCACCAGCACTGGCAAAATGAATGCAGCACGGAAAAAAAAAATTGTGATTTTCAAGAAAAAAAATAATTAAATATGTTATTCTCCTCTTTTAAAGCAACAAATGTGTTATTTGTAACTCCAGCAATTATTTATCACAAAACAAGCATCGCGTCTATATTCATTAGCAGAGGGAAATCTGCAGCGCTACTACGCATGTTCACACATTGAAGGAGATGTTCACTAATATTGTCTTTACCTTTTCCAATGGTCGGAAGGTGACAGGGAGAGAGAAGGATGTCCCCTGCATTAATGTGACACTCTGAGGAAACAGCGTTCTGAAGAAAGGGGTGCTGGGTGGGCTGTTTGGATGAGAAAAAGACATTTAATAACTAGAAACCACATGTGAAAATTGCAGTGCAATAAGCCCCCGCCTTCTACTTTCCCCACATCCCTTGTCAGTGCAATACAGTGGGCTGGCCCGGCACCAATAGCAGTGGAATAAGCCCCCACCTTCTACTTTCCCCACATCCCTTGTCAGTGCTCACAGGGCTGGCCTGGCACCAATAGCAGTGCAATAAGCCCCCACCTTCTACTTTCCCCACATCCCTTGTCAGTGCAATACAGTGGGCTGGCCCGGCACCAATAGCAGTGGAATAAGCCCCCACCTTCTACTTTCCCCACATCCCTTGTAAGTGCTCACAGGGCTGGCCTGGCACCAATAGCAGTGCAATAAGTCCCCGCCTTCTACTTTCCCCACATCCCTTGTCAGTGCTCATGGGGCTGGCCTGGCACCAATAGCAGTGCAATAAGCCCCCACCTTCTACTTTCCCCACATCCCTTGTCAGTGCTCATGGGGCTGGCCTGGCACCAATAGCAGTGCAATAAGACCCACCTTCTACTTTCCCCACATCCCTTGTCAGTGCTCACAGGGCTGGCCTGGCACCAATAGCAGTGCAATAAGACCCACCTTCTACTTTCCCCACATCCCTTGTCAGTGCTCATGGGGCTGGCCTGGCACCAATAGCAGTGCAATAAGCCCCCACCTTCTACTTTCCCCACATCCCTTGTCAGTGCTCACAGGGCTGGCATGGCACCAATAGCAGTGGTAACCCCTGCGACCATGATTGTTACACCTGCATCACGAGTACGAGTTATCAGAAGCCAACACTAAGCATACCTACATTATAATGTACCACATTTATATGGGTCTACTCAATAAAGAGGGAATTGAGACGGGAATTTCAAACTTAAGGCCTAAGTAGCTGAGTTGGAAAAATTCTCTCATTCAGCTGCATTAAAGAGTTTTTCCAACTCGGCTACTTTGGCCTAAAGTGTGAAATTCCCATCTCACTTCCCTGGATTTCTTATCTTTATTGCGTAGACGCAACAGTAATTCAAACGTACGCCGCTTACCTGAATATCACCTTCTGCGTTTTCAATTTGACATTTTTCAGCGTGAGAGTTTTCGTTGCCTCTATCCCCAGATCCCAGTTCTGCCAGTGTAAACATTTGCAGACTTCAAACCCCATGATGGCCTCTCTCTTCCCCCTGACTTTCTTCACTTTCTGGGATTGTATGTTTATTCCAGAGGTAACATTCCTCTGCAACACAGAGTGAGAAATCAAGGAGATATACATGTATTACAATACACATACAATAAGGACTAACACTGACACAGACATATACCTGACTGGGAATCATGGGATTTGCAATTCTGTAAACATCTGCAATGCCAAGGTTAGCTATCGTTGCTCTAGTGTGACAAGTAAGAGCTAATCTATACAATATACACAATAGCGGTCAAAAAACGAGTTAGTAAAGTGAACAGAAAGGTCAGTTAGTGATCCCAACATGCTTTCCATGGGCCCATTGACCACAATTGTAGTGTTAAAATCATCTCATGTGTAATAACATAAGTAATAAACAAGGAGTAATAACACAATTAAGTAGTAAACAAGGAGTTACGGAGGGGAAAAGAGGCATTTATTCTAGTCGGTCATTTTTTTTAATTTTTTTTTTAAACAATGTGATATTAACTACTTGCAAGAATTCTATTACACATGATTTTAAAACTACTTTTTCTTTTAAGATAAACTTGGCTGTGGCTTTGAAGCAAACCAGAGAGATTAATTACTTATGGAAGAAATAGTTTTGTCAAAGAAAATAATTTGAAGATGCCAAGATGAATAAATCACCACTTTTTTCACATGGTTTTTGGATTGTGTCTATGTTCAAATTTATGTACTTAAAATATCGAAAAACAGTTATTGTGCCGTTATGGAGCAGTTATGGCGCAGTTACAGCGCACTTGGAAATCTCTGGCAGCAAAAAAACAAAAACTAGGTTGTTTAATACCTTGGCATAAATTCAGTGGTTTTTATCGAAATATCTATATAGCAGTGTATGGATTTCAGTAACATGGTACATTTCTCAGGTCATTGAATAGCACCGATTGTTACATTATATTTACCTTTATTTATTTATCTATCACCATCAATTTACACAGCAGTAGGTACAGAGCACAAAAGGAGAGATAATGAGCAATTTAGAGGACCAGAAACATCTACATGAGGTAGGAAGCCCTATTTGTAATCTGTCTTAATGTGTTTGACATAGACTTCGGCAGATAAGAAACATTCGGTCCATCTAGTCTGCCCAATTTTCTAAATACTTTTATTAGTCCCCAGTTCCCTATCTTATATCTAGGATAGCCTTATACCTATCCCACGCATGCTTAAACTCCTTCACTGTGTTTACCTCTACCACTTCCGCTGGAAAGCTATTCCATGCATCCACTACCACTACTCTCAGTAAAGTAATACTTCCTGATATTACTTTTAAATCTTTGCCCCTCTAATTTAAGACTATGTCCTCAAGTTGTGGTAGTTTGTTATTCTTTTAAATATACTCTCTTCCTTTACTGTGTGGATTCCCTTTATGTATTTAAATGTTTTCTATCACATCCCCCTGTTGAGTCTTTCGTCCAAGCTTTGTACGTTAGTACATCTTGTAATAATAATAAAAACATTGGTTTGATCATTTCTACAACACTCTGAAATCCTTGGCTTTAAGAGATGAACTAGTACTTCTCCGTTTACCAGTTTGTAGGAGGCCTTCGGTCTCATTCTCCAATATGGATTGGGATCCAAGGGCCGTGTTGGGATCTGAGCGAGCATGTTGCTGCCGTTAATCAGGTTAAATGTTTCCTTTCAGGATCTGTAATGTATGGAAAAATTAGAATATTAAGTCAGCATCACAGCTTAAAGCAATAGTCAACCATTTTCAGGGGCAAGATGAAACCTCTGAATTATCCAGGTCTATATTGCATGTAAAAGGGGAAGCACCATCACAGTATGCATCTCCCATCCATCTCCTGTCATCACAGACTTATTTTAACAAATGAATCAGTGTACATTCACATACCTAATGTGGCTACAAAGTTCATGACTCAAATCCCCCCCCCCCCCCCCCCCCCCCCCAAAAAAAAGAAAAGCAATTATAAGGGGAAAACTCTCAGAAGGATTTGGAAACATCTGACACCCAATTCACCTCATAGCACCCAATGCTGATGGGTAAAGCAAAGGAAAATGGGCAATTGGCAGCAACAGAGGAACTGATGGATTTGGGATTTTCCCAGTAGACTAATGATAGCCAACCATGGCACTACACCGGTTACATGTAGCAGTTCCTATGATACTCAGCCAGTGAAAGGAAGGGTTCAACTGCTACCATTTCTGCCTTTTCCAAATATTCCTTCAAAACACACACGTGCTCACACAATTTAATAGGAAATGCATTCATACCAAACATCCATCTGTCAGAGCAATATTGCATGCAATTCCTCACGTCATGTTCACTGGGGTTGAAAGGGAATAAATGTGAACCAGCAGGTTGTGCAGCAAATTATAGCTTTCACTGTCATAGCCAGTCTTAGTTAAAGGGACTTTATCACCTAAACACTGCTCATCCTGTGTATGCAGAGGCTAAAACATGATGAAAAATGGTCTATAGATCGTGTTAAAAATATTTCTGCAGAGAAATATGTGTTTTAAATATGTCTGTGGGGGTCTCCTGCTTATGACATCAACTGTGGCTTGATATGCAAATGAACTTCTTTTCAGTGTGAAATGCATAATTTGCATATTAGGCCACAAGGTGATGTCATAAACAAGAGACACCACATGTACATTTAACACATATATGTGCTGCTATTTTGCTAACACAATGTATAGATAATTTCTCATCATTTTTTTTTTAAATTATTGTCTACATTCACAGAATAGGCAATGTTTAGAGTGACCCTTTAAATCAATTTTTATCCTGGACCAGGAGAACCAGACCACTTGAAATGAAACTTACACCTGGCTCACGTTTAATCCATATGGCTGGCTGAGCGTGATGGGAAACCTGTACTCCACACAATGGCTGTAATGTCAAAGCTTAGCTAATACTGGGTGAGGGGGGCGTGAGATACCACTAAACTACAACTCCCATGATCGCTAGCGAGCACCAGGCTGGTCTCGAGGCGGCTGAGGGTCATTGGAGTTGCAGTTGGGAAACTACTTGCTGAAGTCCAGAGACGACATTGCTGTCGCTGTGTTTATAGGTCATTATAAATGTGTATATATATATATATATGAATAGGATAGTTTGTTATGAAGTCAGGTCCTTTCTCCATACTGACCTTACCTAGCGGCGTCCCGGTCTCACTGCCCCTGGAGCTCCCTAGCAGCCATATTCCCGTTTCCCTGGCAACGCGACGCGGCGACCAGACGGTGTGTTTCTTAGCAACCACGGCAGCCGCGGAGGGTCAAACGTGTGAGAAGGCGAAGCTAGCCTAGGATGCTGCTGGAAGGAGAGCTGCTTCTCTAAGGGCAAACTGGACACTCCACTTCGGGTTGTAATTAAAAAAAAGATATTAGAATAGGAAACATGAGCTCCCTCCAACCAAGAGGAACATGTATAAAGGTCCTGTGGCAGCAGTAATTCACTTTTTACTTGCCACCCACTGACCAAAGCCAGAGAAGCCAGGTTTTTTTTTTTATTTTTTTTTTTAAAGCCCCAAATATACTTGTAATTCTTTAACCAGGGTGCTGTGCAAGCTGTCAGTCTGCAACACACACATGCACACACCTTTTTATACTATATATCTTTATTTGGATGTATTAGGTTATAACTTATCTTCAACAAAACACATTTATCAGTTTTAACTCTTACAGCAGTTTTTTATTTTATTTAGTACTATTGTGTTACAGATTTCACAACAATCCTAGTTTGTTTGGGGGTTTTTTTGAGCACAGAGGGCTGCCCCTCTGAGGGCATACTGCATAATTTCCCTCTTTTGCAGGGAAGGTTCAGTGCAGGGTTTTATTGGCTGCTGGAACCAGCTTAAAAAAAAGCCCAGTTACTGTGTCTGAGGAAGATGTAAACATTGGCTTCTGTACTTGCTTGTTAAACTCCCCCTACGTTGCTCTGCAAAACAACTAGAGGTTGACGTGCAAAGGTAAGCTAATACTAGGGGGGAAGGAATGCAACTATGCTACAACTCCCATGAATGTTAGCCAGCATCAGACTGGACTCTGGGATGCCTTGAATTAGAGAGCTCAATTAACATTATGGCAAAAGCATCTGTAGAAACAAAAATGGAATTGACTTGAACAGTCTAAACCAGGGGTGTCCAAGTTTAGTTTACACTTCGCTAGAAATGTATGCGTGCGTGGGCCGCATTCATTTTTCATTCAGAGAATAATATATATAATTACATACATGTGTGTGTGTGTGTGTATGTGTATATATATATATATATATATATATATTACACTAATGTGTAGTGGTCACATTAACTACAAACACACACATGCATACACAGTCACACTTACCCCTCTTCCCACACACACAGTCACAATTACCCCACACACACATACACATTTATACACACACACTCACATACATACATACATACACTTACCCCACACCCACTTAACATGCACTCACATAGATACACATTTATACACATACTCGCATACATACACACACTTACCCCACTCATACACATACACATTTATACAGACACTTACATACATACATACACTTACCCCCACACACGTGGCTGTGGAGGTTGTGGGCTCCAGGTGCGCTTCTTCCCTCCCTCTGACCCTTGCGCATGACCTCATGCGCAGGGTAGAGGAGGGGATATGTGCACGAGAGCACGGGAAGCGTGTTCCCCCACACAGCTTCTCGTGTGATGTGCAGTTCGAAGTGCGGCTACCGGAGCAGAGCTCATTTGGCCCGCGGGCCGCACGTTGGACGCCTCTGGTCTAAACTATATTTATAAACCTAATATAAATAGTGATGATGGACCCCACTTAGGAGAAATGTTTTTGGAGCAGCTACCTAATCACCAGGGATGTGTTCTCTCGACACAACAAAAATGATATGCAAATAAGGAAAGGTCTGTCTATGAGTGACAAGCTAACCAGCAGGGGAACTGTCGAAGCACAACCACTATATATAACACAAAACCTTTGGATACACATTTGACCACAGTGGAAAGAAAGTGTGACATTGAACGTCACTTTCAAATTCACACACAATTGATAATTGTGACAATTGATAAAGATCCTGTTCTCTTGTAACCGTTGAGATCCTCTGAGGAAACCGTGGCGTAACCGCGAAACGCATCAGGTCGAATCTCAACCCATATGGCATTGTAATCGCCTCAAAATATAAGGAATGAATATTTACATATAGAATGTATTTTAAGGATCATTGTTTTAAACTGTATCTGTTATAAAAATGTTTTATTGTAATAAAAGATAAATACTGAAACAGGTTCTGCCAGTCTCTGACATTTGTTTATCACTTTTTTAAAATCCCTTATTAGAAAGAAAACACTTTATTGTTTCTCCTAGCGCTCACACCATCTTTCCTTATTTGCATATATTCATAAACCATTGTGCATGTTATTTACTGTTGGTCTTATGAAATAGCATGAATTAAACATCTGGAAGACCAGTTTTTTTTTAACACACTACAAATTCACAGTGTATCATGAATTGCATTAGTGGCGTTTATTAGCTTTCGCTATTTTAATATTAATTGAAGTAGTAGTGGGAATATAGTTATAAAGAAACCAAACATGTGTTATAGGTATTTTTATGCTGTCTCCAGTTTATGAGATCACCCTATGGCCTGAAGTAAATAGTACAAGTTTCCCAGTGTAGCAGTTCATTGAGGATCATCGACAAGGTGATGTCACAAACAGATGACACCAAAACAAAAACATGGCCACTCCGTTCGCATGCACGTAGCACTGCTCGGGAAGGAAAAAGGCCAAGAAAATTCCATCCGTCAGCTTGTGGCCACCAGAACCTGACTATGACCATGTTAGGGGCCAAGGCATGTTTCATAATCCCAAAAGTGATTAATTTGCCCATTTGTTTTGAAATTTGCACAGCATTTTACTAGCCATGGGCATGTTCTCCTTAGAAAGGTCCCATACTCCGTAAGATGAGCAGAATAGGGCACTGATAAGAGATTTATTATAATAAAATGTTATTTATTTTTCATGACATTTTGGTTTTCTCCAGTGTTGGTCAGGTACGTGGCACTATACAATCCAAAAGATACAAACACAAAATTAGGAGTTGACCTCAGACCCGTTTCCAGTGCAGTTGGCACAGGACTGAAGATAGCTTGACTTATTTTTAATACGGACTCCGCTATTTGCAACAGTTACAGTCTTATTGCAATATATAGACATCCAAAATAAATAACCTATTTTGGCATACAATGAAATCTGTTCATTAAACAGTGAACTGCAAACATCAAGCATTTATAGTTGAGTTGGAATAATTCTCCAACTTGTTTACCTTTCAAACTCTACAAATAATGCATATTTCTTTTTACCACTCCATTGGTTAACACGCTTTAGCTGATACCGGGAGTCAGGAAGCCTTGGCTCCTAAAACCCGTACTACTGACACAGACATCTGTGAAAGTATAATTTCCCTGTCTCTTAGACTATCTAGGCTGGCTCCTGAATGGGTCTGTCTGGCTCCCAAAGCCACAATCGCCAATATTTTTTCATCTAAGCTTTTAAAATATCTAAAATTATTGAAAAATGTAAAAAAATAACATTAATATAATATGTTGTGTGGATGCACACTGCATTTATGTATTGCATTGGATGAATTTTGGTCACTCCTGTGGTGCTCTATGCAACATATGCCGTTTTTTGGAGTGCTGTCCAAATAATAGTTTTTGCACCTATAAATATCTATTAAGACATGGGTTACCTAACAGTGCTATGGCTTTATCTTACGGTTCTGGAGTTGTTCGGAGTGTCAGATTACTTCAGTCGGGTACACAGGCAACACACAGATTGTATGTTTTGCTGGTAAACAATTAAATGAGGACTCTTGGCCTACAGAAGCACACCTTTCACATCTATGTCCTGGCCTGCAGATCTGCCTGCCCAGGTAGTTACATTCTTCAATGCTTCGCCCAAAGATTCAAGTTGATAATGAATCTCTATCATCTTATAATGGAGTATACATCATTGTCGAAAGGTCTTGGCTTTCTCTCTAGCCGCTGGATTCAGCGCGGTTGGAACTGCAGGTGTATATCATGACAGGTGACAGGGAGCAGGAATAGAGATAAGCGGAATTAATGAAGATCTAATGAGATCAGTCTGTGTATGTACTATGAGTCATGCACCGGGAGGGCCATAAATCAGCGGACAAGGAGCGAGTTCCAAATCTGGGCCCCGTGCCCATATCTCCCAAGAGGAACCATAAATAAAAGCAACCAGTGCAAAGCCTTGGGAACTGGATCTCCCGCCCAGCACTCACTGCAGGAATTACAGCAGGCCATACATCACTTCAATGCTTGTACTTTGCAAATTAAAGCTGTCATAGCTGTCACATGGAGGTGCACAGTTTAAATGTTTGACGTCTTTCAGTTCTTCAATTTCTCTTCCAAAAAGTTTTCCTTTCTCGGATGTCATGCCCCTGCACCCTGTGGGTTTTCCTAATGGACAAATTGTAGATGTAGAATTCTGTGGTGTTATGATCTACTCCTTGGCTCATTTGGCTGTTCTATGTAAAATATGGAATTCCCCTGCAAGAACTATAGTCTCCATTATAACTGTATATTCAGGCTAACTGTGTAGACATTATTGTTACATACATTACACTGCATTCTGCTTAAATCACATTTTTAATATTTGACTCAAGTCCTCCCCCTGTGATTACGGCAGCTCTGATTTATATAGACAATGTGCATATAAAGTTTTGTTTCATTTAGTCACTTCCTGTGCTGCTGGAATAGAATACATTGTGTTGGCTGTGATAAACGTGCTCTTGTACACCATAGGAACTCATTTCTCAGACTATCCTTAGCTACCCAATATCTGTTCATGCCTAGCTGTATATTCCTCATGATACATGTTGCGTTTTAAACTCTTTATCAGAGTTTGCTCTTTGAGTATTGGGGTACTGCCTCACTCTACCTAAAGAGAGCAAGATGAGTTTAGGCACAGACAGTAGGGGTAGAGATAAACCTTATTTAAGAAAGGTTATGGTTGTACAAACTCCCTTGAGGGTCTCTAGTATAGACAAGGGGATCAAACTGTGGCCTACATCTACATTTTAAATGGCAGATGGGTATAGTAGATATTGTCCATCAACAAGTGGGGGGGGGGGGGGCACAGTTTGACAACAGGCAAAGAGGCATTGTTTGTTGGTCACACACAAAGTGGGATTACTAAGGTGCAATGTAGGTTTATATTATGTATTGATTTTAGAATGTGGCATATAATCAGTACTGGCAGGAATGTAAACATTTTCGGTGGCAGGGAGAGCTGTTGACTAGCATTAGGGGAGTGGAATGTTCTTCCGTTCTTTCCCGTCGTTAACTTTACCGCCCCTGTGGCTTAGAATGTATAGTATTGAAGTGGAATGTTCCTTCTGATATCTCTCCCTTTAACATAACCCAGCATTATCTTGATACATGAACCGCCACTGGCGTAGAGGCATCAAAGTTCTCCTAAATGTGTGAGCCTGTTTGTTTGGCACAGTACATTTTCTACCCTTAGCACCAGCTGCATGGGTAACAATCCCAGGATTATTAAATTTCGTATAGTGGACTGGTGGCTTCTGGGAATGGCAATAGGTCTACTAAATGTTACAACATTTCTTTTGTCATAGAATAACAAACCCCGACAGTTAAATCCTGACAGAGGTTGCTTTTAAACTGGCCAGTAGTCCATCTTTGACCCAGCGAGCTCCAATGTCCTTGACCACACACCAGAAACGATCCCAGTCGCTTCTGGCCAATGTCTGCTCTAACGCCCCAGTGTAACAGGATGAGCTCGGAGACCTATCACTCCTAGATATACTTTTTGCCACTAGATAAATTCCTATGTATTTTTGGCTGTACCCATCCCAATTTCTAGATCCCCGATAGATAATTAAAAGATAAATACATATAAATTAAATAGCAATGCTCAGTCTTTTGTCTTCCTCGTTGGCGAGCAATATTATAGTCTTTGATAAATAAATATAATGGGAGTTTGGTGCTCTCAGACACCTGTAGTCCACATGTCCATGTCTTTCCATCTCATGGAGAAGGTACTGTGACAACCTCTTCTTCAGAACACAAAGATTCAGGACTGTAGCTCAGTTGGGCACTATGTCTTATGAGGTCCGTGTCTCTATCGGGCCTGGGAAACTCTCCATCCTCTTCCGCCTCTTCTTCGTCTTCTTCATCCTGAGTATCTTTTGTTGCAGTCTTTCCACCCCCTCTTTGTTTGTCTGCTTGGCAAGGAGGCCCCTGTTCTTTAGCTTTTCGGCTTCTTTTCCATTTCATTCTGCGGTTTTGGAACCAGATCTTCACCTGGAGATAGAGTTGGGTGAGAGCCAAATGTTACTTATTGATAGAAACATAGAACACGTTGACAGATAAGAACCATTTGGCCCATCTAGTCTGCCCAATTTCCTAGATACTTTTAGTAGTCCCTGGCCCTATCTTATATCTAGAATAGCCTTGTGACTATCCCACGTATGCTAAACTCCTTCACTGTACCTCTACCACTTCCACTGGAAGGCTATTCCATGTATACACTACACGCTCAGTATAGTAATACTTCCTGATATTACTTTTAAATCTTTGCCCCTCTAATTTAAGACTAAGACCCCTTGGTGTGGTAGTTTTTCGTCTTTCTTCATTGATATAAAGATTAAGGGAGGCGGATCCATACATTGTGTTAGCGGATTTGCAAGCACATGTATATATTAGGAACATATGGATCTGCAATGTCTTCTGGTTATGACATCACATTAATATGTGCCCGAATATGCAAATTACACATTTCTAGTTGAAGCAGGTGATGTCATAAACAGGCCATTGTCTTCTCTAAATCTATGCATTTGCTTTCATTTCTGCTCACACAATGTATAGATTATAGAGGGCCCGTAAGCCATTCATTTTTTTATTCTCTGCACTTCATAGAAAAACAATTCCTGGAACGCTCAATAAAACTGCAAACAGTGACCCGTAACCTCACGCAATGACTTCATCAAATCCTAATAACGATCGCGATGAGTGATTGGGGAGGGAATATAAAAGCACCACATTCAACCAGCCAATTGTTTAATTGTGTTGCATCAGACAGTGATGTGCCAGATAAGACAACTAAAAGGCTTCTTTCTTTTTTTTTTAAATTCAAATATGAACACAATATGCAAGGTTTCTTAGTACAATAGTCATAGAGGGGCTGATAATATATAGGAAAGAGGAATTGGGCTATAGCAAGTCTAAGGGAGTGGAGCCCCATCGGGTGAGTTTATCTCCATAGTGTCACAAATACACAACCATTTTGACCATATTTTATTAAATAGAGCGTATTGGGTGTTGAGAAGGATTTTTTAAGAAATAAATAGAGTTGGAAAAAACAAATTCTCTTTTATGATGGAGGCTTTTGATTGCAAGCTTTTAAGGCCAATTCTAGGCTTGTTAAATATTAGCGACATTGGAACTGGGGTTTCAATCAATGCTACAACCATTATATATATATATATGTAAAATGTGGATCTCCTTCTGGGAGAACAACTGTAAAACTGGTCATTTTCAACCTTGAAAAGGGGAGGGATGTAACTTTGAATAAAATGTTATAATTATAGAACATTGCTCTATATAATGTACAGTTTTAATAGCACTATTCTTTCCATGTAGCTGGGATTCTATAATTACATTTTAGTACATACTAAACTCATGTAAGTAATTCCTATATTGTGTTTAACATAACAAATAAACTTAAATAAAGTTGCTGTGTTAGAAACATAGCAACATAGAAACATAGAATGTGTCGGCAGATAAGAACTATTCGGTCCATCTAGTCTGCCCAATTTTTTTTTTTTTTTGAGTACTTTTATTAGTCCCCCGTTCCCGGTCTTATAGCTAGGATAGCCTTGTCTATCCCACGCATGCTTAAAATCCTTGACTGTGTTTACCTCTACCACTTCTGCTGGCAGGCTATTCCATACATCCACTACCCTCTCAGTAAAGTAATACTTCCTGATATTACTTTTAAATCGTTGCCCCTCTAATTTAAGACTATGTCCTCTAGTTGTGGTAGTTTTTCTTCTTTTAAATATACTCTCTTCCTTTACTGTGTTGATTCCCTTTATGTATTTAAATGTTTCTATCATATCCCCCCTGTTACGTCTTTCCTCCAAGCTATACATGTTAAGATGCTTTAACCTTTCTTGGTAAGTTTTATCCTTCAACCCATGAACCAGTTTAGTAGCCCTTCTCTGAACTCTCTCCAAAGTATCAATATCCTTCTGGAGATACGGTCTGCAGTACTGCGTACAATACTCCAAGTGAGGTCTCACCAGTGCTCTGTACAATACTCCAAGTGAGGTCTCACCAGTGCTCTGTACAGTACTCCAAGTGAGGTCTCACCAGTGCTCTGTACAATGGCATGAGCATTTCCCTTTTCCTACTGCTAATACCTCTCCCTATGCAACCAAGCATTCTGCTAGCATTTCCTGCTGCTCTATTGCATTGCCTACCTACCTTCAAGTCCTCTGAAACTATTACTCCTAAATCCCTTTCCTCAGATGTTGAGGTTAGGACTGTACCAAATAGTCTATATTCTGCTTTTGGGTTTTTACGCCCAAACGTGTTATTTTGTTTGTTCAACACTGTGGCATATATCACCATAACTCCCAAGTGTCCTGATTTCATAGAGACAGTCCCTATTTTCACCAAAATTCCCCTGCCCCACTTTCCTCCTCTAATATCCCTCTTCTGGGAGCAATAAAAGCTCACAATAAATTCTTTTTCTGTAAATTTGCGAACCTAAAATAGTTTATTCTTATTCTAAAATGACTTTTAAAATGATAGAAATAGTTATCAATGGGCCATGAAGTCAGTGATAATGTTCTGGTGATGCCCCGCCCGCAGCCACACGTTTCGACCGCTCCCGCATAAATAAAATAATCCCTCTTTGTCCATTTGAATTGATGGGAGGTATGTATCCCCACTATTCGAATTGTATAATAATCTGATAACAGAAAACATATATTTGGGCAAATAATATCTGATGTTTTTCATTCACGTAAACAAATATTTTTAAAAGGAATTTTTTTTAATGAAAAGCATACTAATTTAAAAGAAATGTAATTGTTCTATTTTTAATTACAAAGTCATCTTGGAGATTATTCTTAGGCAGCAGTTTCACAAGGTGAACACAAGAGGGCACCCCTGATACAGAGATATAATCACTTCAATGCCTCTGAACATTAAAAACAACTTCTGTTTGTGAAATAGAAACAGAGGGCTTCCTTCATGGAAGAGAGAATTTTAAGGCCAATGTAGTCAGGTTGGAAAAACTCTCCACTGCAACTGAGCTGGAGAATATTTCCAACTCGGCTACTTTGGCCTTAAGTTTCAAACTCCCTCTTTCAGAAATAAATCCCTGAGTGTAACCTATATGCTTCAATCAGGATTGTCATGATTGCAGTGGTAGTTGGGATGCTAATTAGCCCATAGCTGATCAGCTGTGATAGGTGCAAGGGGAGAAGCAGTATGCACCTCCTAAAACTTCTGCCTCAGAGTGGGAACAATTGGTTTTGCTTTTTTTAAAAGAGATGTTTTTAATGGGCTTTAAGCTCAGCAGCTGACTGTATACTGGGCCACCATCAGGGGGAGGATGGGCGATACAACCATCCCAGGACCGGCAGGACTAGTGGGCCCCGCCCCTTTAAAAAAAATGTAAAAAGAAAAAGGGTGAGAAAACAGGGCAGCTGCCCAGGGCACATTCATTCCTGGGTGCCCGAAGCAGCTGTACTGTCGGCCCTGCCTGTATATTTAATGGTGAACTCTGCAGGATTAAGTCTTGCATAGTTCAGAATTCAGAAGTGGTAGACTATCCGTGGTCTACTATGGTAGAGTGCTGCAGAAAGTGAGACACAGGTTTCTTCTCTCTGGCCCTGGCTAACCTGAATAATGTTTGTCCACTTTAAAAACCCTGGTTCTTTACTTGCCATCTTTAAATGCATGACCTCACTGCGTCAGGCTAAATGTAACCGACACTGAAAGTGACCCCCTGGTTACATTTACCTAAATCACCCCGTCCACAAACTTCCATTACTGGGCACATTGTGGTGATGTCATCAGTGACATCATGGGGCATCACAATCTTCCAGCTGGGACCCCACCCACGTTGCACACCTACGACATGCCACATCACCCACGTTGCACACCCACGAAATCCCACATCACCCACTTTGCACACACATTAAATGCCCAATCATACCCATTACATGCCCCCATCACCCTGATTAATTGGAAGGAGCTAGAGCTTGCTTAACAGTGGTAGAGGGAGTGAAACTATTTGAAGCTCCAGAAGTGTGCTTTAATATCCTCTGGCTAATGCCGCCCTCTGGTAAAGTGCCGCCCTAGGCAAGTGCCGCCCTAGGCGAGTGCCTTGTTTGCCTTGTGGTTGATACATTACTGCCGGGACCCACAATGCCTGTAAAGATTCCTGATCGGGTCTCTGGCAGACTAGGACCCTCTTGCCCTTGCTGTCCTCGCCCCATATTATCACCATTTCAAGGAGGAGTGATGCTCTACATTCACATAAGGCTCTTGTTGGCCACTAATCATCATTGGCTCATGGGCAGTTGACGTGATATAGAAACCTCTACATCATACCTATTATCCTTACCTGTGTCTCTGTGAGCATGAGTGAAGTAGCTACTTCAAATCTCTTGGGTCTCGATAAATATTTATTGAGTTTAAACTGGTTCTCCAGCTCGAGAAGTTGCTGACTAGTGAAGGCAGTGCGAGGTCGTCTACATTTCCCTATCAGTCCAGGCTGGTGGGAGGCTGGAAACAAACAGAAAAAAAAGATTAATAAATGGGACTATTGGCTGCCATATCAATAAAATATATATATAATGGTAACATCATATAATGCGTGACAATAAACAGTTATACTGTTATTAGTGACCGTCCCGAGTGACCGTTAAATCTAAACAATATCCAAGCTCCTCCCCTTCGACAAATCACTTTTAGAATGTTGGGTAGTATGAGGTCGTCCAACCAGGTGATGTAATGTTTGTAGTTCTGTTAAAATGACTTCATAACAATGCAACATTCCAAAAGGTTTACAGGTCTCTATACCTAGGTCTAACTGTGGCTGATAAACGACAAATCAAGTAATCATCCAACTGTCTTTAAAAATGGCAGACATCTGTTGTAGTTGTAGTCCTGGAACACAAGAAAAATATCAGATGCCTCAAACCCCAGACACAAGACTATTCCAGATTGTAGAAACATATTAGGGACTCACCGCCAAAGATAGGGCTAGCTTTTTTTTTACCCATGAGCTGGTAAGGGTCACGAAACGCGTCAGTATTTTACTTATTTTTCACCTTCCCACATAGTTGCGTGCACGGAATTTAAAAATTTTAAGCACAGCCTTTTACTATATTTCAATAACTATGACACGGGGGGGGTAATCTGCTGGAGTGCCCAGCCTTTATTGGTTGCTGGGTAGTCCTCAGCAACCAATAAAGGCTGGGCACTCCAGCTGATTACCCCCCCGTGTCATAGTTATTGAAATAAGGGTTGCAATTTGACACCGCGGATGTAGTTTGTCCACTGTGCTTAATAGGGGAATCATTGTGACACTAGCCCCTGTATTATTTAAAGTGGAGTGTAACCTGATAATTTAAAAAAAAAAAAAAAAAAAAATACAAACAAAAAAAACAACACAATTTTAAAATGTAATCTGTATTTCCCTGGCCCTTTTCCAAGTCCACTTCTAAAATGAATACTGGCACTCCTGTGCCATCCCTTCCCATGTGAGATCCCTGCTCAGGAGGGTTAGCAAGCAAAAAAAAAAAAGTCACACAGGACAAATAAAGTATAAAGTAAAGAGAAATTAATCTAATAGCCTGATCCACCTCAAATAAAGTCATATAGCAAAAGAAAAGGCTTCATTTCCCCACCGCTAACACACACACAATGATCAGGTACTTCAGATCTGCTCCAAGTCTATTGTCAGCAAATGATTCACACCCAGTGTTAATATTTGCATGGCCAGGTAAATCTCCCCTTCTCATGCACCCCTGTGCACTGCTGCACTGTGACCTGCCCCCACTGTGATCCAGATAACACTGTGTAAACACTTCTATAACCTGGGTGTCTATCTGTGTTTGTACACCAATCATTACTTATTAGGCAGCTGATAAACACAGCTTGTGTATATTGATTTCCACAATCTAAAGCTTTTATTAATTTAGCTCCGCATTTGTCATTTTAATCATAGACTATATTGGGTGACATGAAGATTGCCAACTGGAACTGTAATGATAATAGTGCCCATAATTTACTTTCTTTTTTTTTTTTTTTCATAACAATATCTATGGACTTTATTCAGGAATAAAAACCTTTAGGCCAATGTAGACGAGTTTGGAAAATGCTCCACTTTGGCTAAACTCTGCAATTTTGGGCTTTCATTTTGCATTTCCCTTGTCAATTCCCTCATTCATCCATGTGGCAGTGTGATGACTGTAACATTACATTTCAGTTGAGGGGCTACTCAATACAGTGGGAATTGCAGGGAGTTGAGATGGGAATTTCAAACTTAAAGGACAACTGTAACAAACAATGTTGTGTTTAATTAAATGATTGCATCAAGTGTAGGCATTTTATATAGAAATACTTTAATGAAAGAATACAAATAAAGCTCCTTATTGAGCCATCTTTACTCCATATAGCTCTACCAGGAGGCAGACATTTTGTTTAGAATCTTGGGTCAGATCTTTGTTCATCTGAACCAAGGTGAGTGAAGATCTGACCCAAGATTCTAACCAACATGTCTGCCCCCTGAGAGAACGATATGGAGTAAAGATTCTAACCAACATGTCTGCCCCCTGAGAGAACGATATGGAGTAAAGATTCTAAACAACATGTCTGCCCCCTGAGAGAACTATATGGAGTAAAGATTCTAACCAACATGTCTGCCCCCTGAGAGAACTATATGGAGTAAAGATTCTAACCAACATGTCTGCCCCCTGAGAGGACTATATGGAGTAAAGATTCTAACCAACATGTCTGCCCCTTGAGAGAACTATATGGAGTAAAGATTCTAACCAACATGTCTGCCCCCTGAGAGAACAATATGGAGTAAAGATTCTAACCAACATGTCTGCCCCCTGAGAGAACGATATGGAGTAAAGAAGGCTGAATAAGGTACTTATTTTTTATTCTTTCATTAGAGGTTTTCTTTATAAATCATCTACACTTGGATACAATCTTTCAATTAAACATAAGTTGTTGTTTTTTTGCTACAGTTGTACTTTAAGGACAAAGTACCTGAGTTAGAAAAATTGTCTCCATAAAATGGAAATTCCTGCAGTTATGTTTACGGAGTAGATCCTTTGGTTTTATGCCAATATCAGCATTAATGTCTAGAAACGAGAAAATGTAACACTGATTTTTTGCAGTCCAGCTTCTCCCGTAGGGTTAGATTTGTATTGATCCAACCAAAGGGGGAATTTAATGGGCGCTCCCTCACCTCGTGAGGGAAAAGTGGGTGGTGATGTATTTTTAATTAAAATAATTAGTAATAAATAAAAAAAAATTATTCTATTTATTAAATGTGTGTATTTTTAATAGTTAAAATATCCCAATAGTTGTCTTGTAAATAAGACCGTTATTTAAAAAGGGGATGGGGGGCTGGTCCAAGACCTGAAAAACGTAATAAACAAACTAACTAACTAACGATATTTCTTTTTTTCCCAATCTTTTGTATAATAATGAAGACTGTCCTCCATAAATCAAAACCATGAAATATATATATATTTTTTTTACATTTTATGAGGATTAATATCACAGAGCATATTGTGTTATCTAAGACCGCGATTTGCAAACTGGAAAACTAAACACGTCTTATCTTATGTCAGCAAAATGTACAGAATTAATAAGCGTATTATTAATAGTCATGGTTGATTCTGTGTTGAGCACACAGCAAGGACAGAGCTGGGACTGTGGACCTTTGTTTAGAAAATAGTGTAATCATTAAACCAGCCTGTTTAACTCTGTTTATATTATTAGCAGTGTATATAGCTATGAAAGAGACATTTATTAAATATTAAACACTCTGAGGTTTACACAACTCTACATCAGCCACAGCGAGGTTAATGCTATGAGCCAAAACACCTGATGTGTGTATATATATATATATATATATCTATATATATATATATATATATAATAATCCATGTCTCCTAAAATCCCTATTGCTGGCAACTTTTTAAATCGTTTTACATAGAACTCTTTGGAAGGTACCAATTTTTTTATAAATTTTTTTACATATATATATTCACATATGCAAAATAATGCCCATATGTTAAGAAAACTAGTTGTGTATCTTTTTACAAACTCCGGTGAAGAAGAGAACAAAGGATTTTTTCATAGTATTAGTAAGGGCCTAGTATATTTATCATGCCACTGCATCAGTTGACTCCATCACTCTTTTATTATATGCTTATAAAAATTAGTATTTTTCATGTCAGGCCATTTATGAAGAATGTCATTGTTTTATCCACGAACATGTATATAAAATGCCTATTTCTCCAATCTGTGCATTGTAAACCACAGATTGGAGAAATCAGCCGCATAGTATGCATTTATTAAAAGCCCCCTCCCCCCCCCCCGCCAAAAAAAACCCGTGAGGGGCTGGCAAACCTCTTGCGTAAACAAATGCATATATGATGGAAGTAGTGCTGCCAAAAAGTTATACCCCATACAAAAGGGAACCATATTAGGGAGGAAACAAATATGGGAGGTATCCAGCCAGAGAGTCACAGATATTGGTCAGGAGGTATACAGCCGGAGAGTGACAGATATTGGTTGGGAGGTATACAGCCGGAGAGTGACAGATATTGGTTGGGAGGTATACAGCCGGAGAGTGACAGATATTGGTCAGGAGGTATACAGCTGGAGAGTGACAGATATTGGTCAGGAGGTATACAGCCGGAGAGTGACAGATATTGGTCGGGAGGTATACAGCCGGAGAGTGACAGATATTGGTCAGGAGGTATACAGCCGGAGAGTGACAGATATTGGTCGGGAGGTATACAGCCAGAGAGTGACAGATATTGGTTGGGAGGTATCCAGCCAGAGAGTGACAGATATTGGTTGGGAGGTATACAGCCGGAGAGTGACAGATATTGGTTGGGAGGTATACAGCCAGAGAGTGACAGATATTGGTTGGGAGGTATCCAGCCAGAGAGTGACAGATATTGGTTGGGAGGTATACAGCCGGAGAGTGACAGATATTGGTTGGGAGGTATACAGCCAGAGAGTGACAGATATTGGTCAGGAGGTATACAGCCGGAGAGTGACAGATATTGGTTGGGAGGTATACAGACGGAGAGTGACAGATATTGGTCGGGAGGTATACAGCCGGAGAGTGACAGATATTGGTCGGGAGGTATACAGCCAGAGAGTGACAGATATTGGTCGGGAGGTATACAGCCGGAGAGTGACAGATATTGGTTGGGAGGTATACAGCCGGAGAGTGACAGATATTGGTCGGGAGGTATACAGCCAGAGAGTGACAGATATTGGTTGGGAGGTATCCAGCCAGAGAGTGACAGATATTGGTTGGGAGGTATACAGCCAGAGAGTGACAGATATTGGTTGGGAGGTATACAGCCGGAGAGTGACAGATATTGGTCAGGAGGTATACAGCCGGAGAGTGACAGATATTGGTTGGGAGGTATACAGCCAGAGAGTGACAGATATTGGTCAGGAGGTATACAGCCGGAGAGTGACAGATATTGGTCGGGAGGTATACAGCCAGAGAGTGACAGATATTGGTCGGGAGGTATACAGCCGGAGAGTGACAGATATTGGTTGGGAGGTATACAGCCGGAGAGTGACAGATATTGGTTGGGAGGTATACAGCCAGAGAGTGACAGATATTGGTCAGGAGGTATACAGCCGGAGAGTGACAGATATTGGTCGGGAGGTATACAGACGGAGAGTGACAGATATTGGTTGGGAGGTATACAGCCAGAGAGTGACAGATATTGGTTGGGAGGTATACAGCTAGAGAGTGACAGATATTGGTTGGGAGGTATACAGCTAGAGAGTGACAGATATTGGTTGGGAGGTATACAGCTAGAGAGTGACAGATATTGGTCGGGAGGTATACAGCCGGAGAGTGACAGATATTGGTTGGGAGGTATACAGCCGGAGAGTGACAGATATTGGTTGGGAGGTATACAGCCGGAGAGTGACAGATATTGGTTGGGAGGTATACAGCCGGCGAGTGACAGATATTGGTTGGGAGGTATACAGCCGGCGAGTGACAGATATTGGTCGGGAGGTATACAGCCGGAGAGTGACAGATATTGGTTGGGAGGTATACAGCCGGAGAGTGACAGATATTGGTTGGGAGGTATACAGCCGGAGAGTGACAGATATTGGTTGGGAGGTATACAGCCGGAGAGTGACAGATATTGGTTGGGAGGTATACAGCCGGAGAGTGACAGATATTGGTTGGGAGGTATACAGCCAGAGAGTGACAGATATTGGTCGGGAGGTATACAGCCAGAGAGTGACAGATATTGGTCGGGAGGTATACAGCCAGAGAGTGACAGATATTGGTCGGGAGGTATACAGCTAGAGAGTGACAGATATTGGTTGGGAGGTATACAGCCAGAGAGTGACAGATATTGGTTGGGAGGTATACAGCCAGAGAGTGACAGATATTGGTTGGGAGGTATACAGCTAGAGAGTGACAGATATTGGTCGGGAGGTATACAGCTAGAGAGTGACAGATATTGGTCGGGAGGTATACAGCTAGAGAGTGACAGATATTGGTTGGGAGGTATACAGCCAGAGAGTGACAGATGAGTCTGATATTTATCTGTAATCAGGTTAAAAACCCTTGGTGGATTGCATTAGTCTTCAAATCAAATTATATATTATTACTTCTACATCCCTCCAGGTTATGCATGCATAAACAATCAATTATAAAGTGCACACAGTATATAATTATTAACAATGAGTATTATCCATTAACAAACCTATTATAGTACGTGTGTTTAATATATGTGGCTGAGACATGCAGCTATCACAATATGCTACTCGTACAATAAATGCATTTCATTATTCTTTTTTTTTTTATTTATAAATCTTTATTAATCGTATCAAAGAGATCAACACAGTAGATCCATGCAAAGCCCAAATCACCTCCCCTCGCACGTCCCCCCCCCTAGAAGAAACCAATCACCCCCCCAGAAGAAATGTGACGGAATCACCCCCCAGAAGAAATGTTTTGATCGATTCGGGTGGGAAAGAGGTATGTGCCACTTCCCTTTCTATCCATTAAAACAAATAAAATATACAGTGTGATGAACACTACATACATATTACAGGAGATATCTTAAAACCCTAAACATTCGGTCCTCGGGGGGGGGCTACATAGCAATAGGAAAAGATAAAGCCACCGATCTGTGATGGCTGGGGACTAGGGTGGGCGCATGGAACACATGCGCATTTTTTGCATTTCATTATTAGTGGCTAGTTCAGTAGGAATCTTAGACCAATATCTTTGTTTTGTTTTGTTTTTTTGTTTCGTGCTTAACCAAATATCTATTACTTAAATTAAATACGTTTTGAGTCATTATCAGATTACACAAGCAGAACAAAGCACACACATTGCACTCCCTCTAAGCAATCCCACTGTTAATACACATCCTGTACACTCCCCAAACCACAAATTTGTGGTCGGAGGAGGGCCTTCTGGGTAACTAAGAGCCCTTAATCACATCTAATGAACCGTAAAAGTGGTTCATCCCACATTCACTGGGTCCAAGTTTTACAAGACACTAATGCAGGCTTGAGTAGCCTGGGATCTGTCAGATGTTGGGTACACAGCTCACTCTTGAAATACTGAGGTGCTGGTGAACTTAAGTTAAATTACATTTTCAAACTGCATGTAAGTGTACACATTGGTCCCTAGTTGCCTAGTTTCCCCCTATAGATGAACCTGTCCTGCCTCCATCCACTGTGAACACTAACAGGAGTGGACTACAAGTGACCCTGGCTGAATAGGGATGGTTTCAAGTTTTTTGACCCACTTGAAAAATCAAAATCCACATATCCCTGGTCAGTGGCCCTGGTTACTTGAGCTGGGTAGCCCAGTTGGTGTGACTTTGTCCAGCACTGACATAGTTAAAGGGTGATAGTTTAACAGACACCTCAATTATGTAGAGCTCGAGCAATGCAACAAGACAAAGAAAGAAGGAGTTTACAGCTTGTCATGCAGAGCGTAAAGCAGGCACTTACAATGTGATTTATTGCTGCAGAAACCATTCACTTTTAATTTATTGAAACGTCCTTGAGAAGGGAGGGGGGGGGGGCGACAAATGAAACAAAGCTGCACTAAATGTCAGCTCTTCAGACCGGGACTCATCACTCTATTTAATGCCCTTGCACCCTTCGCTGTAAGGAGCAGGGTATTATTATTATACATGTTCACACTGCAGAGGTTTTATTGTCTACACGTCCAGGGTGCTGCCAAGATATCCAACCAAATAAAGTCTACACTAACCTGCTGCGGGGATAGATTAACTCAGGCAAAAGATGACAGGCCTCTGGACATACCTGTCATCAGGTGAGGAAGTGGCGTTTAGCCCTGGTCATTCCAACCCCCACTTAAATAAATGGATACATCCATCTTTCTCAGGTTCCATCCAATTTAGCAAACGCCCTTCTCTTGGCAATCTCAAGCCCACTGTACAACCAACATCCCCAAGCTTTTTACTTATAGTTATAGGGTGAGGCTTGCCCTGAAAGGGGTGGGGGGTGGACAGTAAAAATGGGTTGTCCCTTCCCAAAAGTGTGCAGTCTCATTCCCACAGTGGGACAAAACCAAATACCACTCCCCTCACCGGGAGAAGGAAGATTGACCCCCAAGGAAAGGCTTTGACCCCCTAGCTTTTGGTGCTGGCTTAAGTTATTATGGGGAGGAACGAATTCAAATTAGATAGACAGCGTTATATATGAATATAAAAATCAGTATAAATAAAAAGTAAGAGTTAAATAAAACCACTCCAATACACAGGAATAGGTGGCATAAAAAATATCTAAGTTTAATAAATATGGCAAAAAAAATAATAGATGACCCACAATGTTATCAATGTAGAGACAAAGAACAAACATATAATATACAAAGTATAAATAGAGCTACCACAATCAATAAGGTATATAACCAAATAAAAGCATGGAATCAATTAAAAGAAAGAGGGAGAAAGGCAAAGTGTACAGTGAATTAATACTCACCTAATGATCCGTCCGAGATAATGCTGGACTCAGAGAAGGGGGGCTAAGAATCCAAGAAAAAGCGAGAGAGAGCCTGGCCAGGTCTTTCGCAATAAAGGACACCAAAAAAGGCAATGCGTTTCGGTAACGTCTTCAGCCTTTGGTTGGACGCCAAAGACTGAAGAAGTTATTTTTTTGCCATATTTATTAAACTTAGATATTTTTTATACCACCTATTCCTGTGTACTGGAGTGGTTATATTTACCTCATGCTTTTTATTTATATAGATTTTTATATTCATATATAGCGCTGTCTATCTAGTTTGCATTCGTTCCTCCCTTTGTTTTCTCTACGGTGGTGTTCCACTGAGAATTACAGCAGCTATTTAATCCAATTTATTTTAAACCAGTTCATATCAGTCCGTTTTATATCAGAGGATTCCATCCGGGACAAAAACCTCCGTTTCAATATTCACTAATGTACCACTATTTGGGTTTGTATATGATTTAATTATATTTATATTTATCTACACTTATATTATTATATTATGTTATCTACTGTTATCTTCTGCGCTTTGTATTTCCCTCGGGTTACATTTTTCTTAAGTTATTATGGGCCTTATTTATCAAGACAAAACTGGTGCTATTTCAGAAAAAAGTGCTAAAATAGTAGTAATAACTAGACATGTGCAAAACTAAAATTTTCGTTTCGTTTTCGTCCATTATTTATTTCGTCTAAAACGAATTTCGTTCATTACTGCATTCGTTTCAGACGAAATTCGTTCATTATTTTCGTTTCGTTTTATTCGTTCGTACAAATCCATTGACCTACACATTCCATAAACCGAAAGTCTATAAACCGAATGTCGTCCGGTTTATAGACTTTCGGCTTATGGAATACATGTAATACTATTGGCTTTCTATAAACCGAACTAGAGTCCCCATTCAAAAGAAATTCTTATGAATGGGGACTCGAGTTCGGTTTATAGAAAGCCAAGTATTACATGTATTCCATAAGCCGAAAGTCTATAAACCGAAACGACATTCGGTTTATAGAATAGCAATAGCATTACATGTATTCTATAAACCGAAAGTCTATAAACCGAATGTCTTTCAGTTTATGGAATACATGTAATGCTATTGCTATTCTATAAACCGAAATAGAGTCCCCATTCATACGAATAGGTCAATTGACCTATTCGTATGAATGGGGACTCTATTTCGGTTTATAGTATAGCAATAGCATTACATGCATTCCATAAACCAAAAGTCGTTCATTATGTCGGTTTGTGGAATGTATGTAATGCTATTGGTATTCTATAAACCGACTCTATTTCGGTTTATAGAATGCTAATAGCACGAATGGACGAATGATTTTCGTTTATTAACCATTCGTTCATTCGGCTTTCGTTAGTTTAGCATTTTCGTTATTCTTTTTCGGACGAATGGACAAAAATGCTATTTTCGGACGAAAATGCATTCGCCCGAAAACGAATGCACATGTCTAGTAATAACCATGGAAACCAATGGAATGTTATAGCAGCTTGCTCCAAATTTAGCACTTTTTTTTTTGCCTTGATAAATCCGGCCCTATGTATTTAAGATATGATTATTAAACAGTTAATTTCTTTGTGAATTTATTAATGCCTCAATAAAGTACCACAGCCTTTTATCTCCAAACTTACTGTGTATTGTCTGTGTATTTAGTTCCTCGCACATACCCCTCTCATGGATATAAAAATAATTTGCTTTTCAATACACGGTGTCGGGCCTGTTTGGAAAGCTTGCAATCTCCAGGCCGTGCTGTGATCCTCCTGATTCCAGGAATAAATCTATACAGCTTCCAGTAAACATTGTTTAGTTTCCCTCAGTCGCAGGTGAGATCTTACACTATCTGTGCCCAGGCGCGAGGCAGAAAGATTTCCCAATGTGACCCTGCAATAAACCCTCACCTGGGAGCGTGTGAGCGTATGTACAGAGATCACTTAGATATATGTTCCCTCCCTCCTGGTTCTTCAGTGTCATTTTCACACATGGCCAGTTCTCCTAATGCTGAGTTTTGCTACTAATTTCGACAGACATGTTGGTTAGAATCTTTACTCCATATAGTCCTCTCGGGGGGCAGACATGTTGGTTAGAATCTTTACTCCATATAGTCCTCTCAGGGGGCAGACATGTTGGTTAGAATCTTTACTCCATATTGTTCTCTCAGGGGGCAGACATGTTGGTTAGAATCTTTACTCCATATCGTTCTCTCAGGGGGCAGACATGTTGTTTAGAATCTTTACTCCATATAGCTCTCTCGGGGCAGACATGTTGGTTAGAATCTTTACTCCATATCGTTCTCTCAGGGGGCAGACATGTTGGTTAGAATCTTTACTCCATATAGTTCTCTCAGGGGCAGTGGTGTATCTTGATTTTGTGCTGCCCTAGGCAGACAAAATCCGGGCACCCCCCTACCCAAGCTGCACACCCACGTTACACACATAAGACATGCCCCATCATTCAGACTCACATCAAGCTCACACTCCCATCACACTCAGTCACACACTCCTACTCCCATCACACTCAGTCACACACTCCTACTCCCATCACGCACACACTGTCTCCCATCACACACACTCTGACTCCCATCACACTCACTCTGACTCCCATCACACTCAGTCACACACAGTCTCCCATCACACACACTCTGACTCCCATCACACTCAGTCACACACAGTCTCCCATCACACACACTCTGACTCCCATCACACTCAGTCACACACTGTCTCCCATCACACACACTCTGATTCCCATCACACTCAGTCACACACACACACACACACACACACACACACTGTCTCCCATCACACACACTCTGACTCCCATCACACTCAGTCACTCACACACACACACACAGTCTCCCATCAGCACTTACCTTTCCCTGGCAGGCAGGCAGCATGGTCCCTCCATGCTGCCTGTTCGGCTTCCCGGCGATTGTGCCGACAGGTCACGTGACCGGGCGCGCGTATGACATCAGCGCGCCCGTCACGTGACTGTCGGCACTTCCGTGTCGGCACACTGCACGGGGAGCCGAACAGGCAGCACGGAGGTTTCTCTGTGCTGCCTGTTCGGCTCCCCGTGCAGCCTGGCAGGCAGAGCGATGGTGAGGGGGGATCTTCCGATCCCCTCTCACCTCCGTCTCTGCCTGCAAGCGCGGTGGGGTTTTTTTTTTTTTTTTTTAAAGGGCCGGATTTTTTTTTTTTTTTTCATTTTTTTTTTCTCCAGTGCTGGGGGGCGCTGCCGCCCCCCAAAATTTGCCGCCATAGGCATCCGCCTAGGATGCCTCGCGGTAAATACAGCACTGCTCAGGGGGCAGACATGTTGTTTAGAATCTTTACTCCATATAGTTCTCTCAGGGGGCAGACATGTTGTTTAGAATCTTTACTCCATATAGTTCTCTCAGTGGGCAGACATGTTGTTTAGAATCTTTACTCCATATAGCTCTCTCGGGGCAGACATGTTGGTTAGAATCTTTACTCCATATAGTTCTCTCAGGGGGCAGACATGTTGGTTAGAATCTTTACTCCATATAGTTCTCTCAGGGGGCAGACATGTTGGTTAGAATCTTTACTCCATATAGTTCTCTCAGGGGGCAGACATGTTGGTTAGAATCTTTACTCCATATCGTTCTCTCAGGGGGCAGACATGTTGTTTAGAATCTTGGGTCAGATCTTCACTCACCTTAGTTCAGATGAACAAAGATCTGAGTAAAGATTCTAAACAAAATGTCTGCCTCCTGGTAGAGCTATATGGAGTAAAGATGGCTCAATAAGGTACTTTATTTATATTCTTTCATTAAAGCATTTCTTTACAAGATGCCTACACTTGATGCAATCCTTTAATTAAACACAATTTCATTTTTTTTTTTTTTTTTACTACTTTTGTCCTTTAACATTCCTTGAAAGAGGAAGTATATTGATTCCCAAAATGTGTCTGTTCTTTGGCGTTGAGATCACAGATAATTATGCAAAGTTGTGATTTGTACTTTGGGTTCCTGCTGTGCTGTCAGAGAGCACCTATCCTATCGCTATCGCACTAGTGATAAATTAACTTATTTAATCATATTCAAACACATGCCGGGATCTTCTGCTCATGCCGGTGGATCTCACCTCTGTACACCTTTGTTATATTCTGCACTCTAAACTAAAAAATGTAATACATGCCCCATCAAACACCAAACCCTCTTATATAGCTACACAATGTTCCAATATGGGACACAGAACCTGCAACCCCTACTCATTTCTCTTTGGGGTCTCTCGAACACCAAGGGTGGGGAGCAGATTCTACACATGCACAACCACTGTGCATGTGTGCTTACTGATTGACTGCTACACTCTTTATGTAGGCATCTAGCATGCTATGTATGAAAACTGCCATGTGTGGCTGGTTTCAACGGGATCGCTATCGTTAGAGAGAGCCAAGGACAGACCAAGTTCCAATACAAGGTCACCAGTGTCTGTGGCAAGGTCGGTGAAGGTCTTTAGAACATCATTAACTTGTTCCTCCATTACACGCTCCAGAAGATGCCCATCTTGAATAATGAAATTGCCTGGCTTGGCTGCTAATGCCAATAGGTTATACTTTTTTTTTAATGTAAACTAATTCATACTGCCTGGGTACCACAGTGAGACCCATCTTGGTGGCACTTAAATTATCGCCAAACCTGGGAACATTGAGGGGCCCAGAAATCATCCCATTACACTTCTGCTAGAAGAAGCTACAAAAATGGGTGGGGCTTGCCCTGAAAGGGGGGGTCCATAAAAATGGCATGTCCCTTCCCAAAAGTGTGCAGTCTCATTCCCACAGTGGGAAGCCAGGAAAATACTAAATACCACTTCCCTCACCGGGGGAAGGAAGATTTGACCCCCAAGACTTGACAATAAGTTGTCAAACTAGTCCCCCCAGTTCAAAGTGAGCTGGTTCCCAGGTATCTCATTGCCACCAGTGATGACATTTATATGGACTTGTTCCCTGTGTTTTCTAAGCATTAAGTATATCTGGTCTCTGACAACCTGGAATATAGTAGCATGACGTATACCATATAACGGTGTGTTGATAGTCAGCCAATGGATGGTCATGCTGTAGGAGATCAGCATCCATAACATTCAAACAGGGGTTATTATGAAGAAAAAAAATATTATTTTATGGAAATGTGGTGGAAATATGAAATAACAATCCAATGTAAGTGAATAAGACAAGTACCATTAGAGTACCTAACATATCACAAATATGCATAAGTCTGACTTAATGTCTAGCATTATATAGTGGACTCCATGCCCTATAAATGAAAGTTTCTTATGTTGATAGTGTCTGCAGAACAGCATAATGCCATAAAAATGGGAAAACAAACATTAGTTAGCTTAATGCATATTCAGAATGTAACAAAAATATACACTTTTTATGAAGGATTAAACTTTAAGGGCTGTTTAAGATTCAACTGTAAACCCTTAAAAAAAAATATTGCTAAGTAACATCCCTTTACAATCATTAATATGACATAGGTCGGCAAACAAAAAAGTTACGTTTAATTGACAGATTACATCAAGTGTATCCGAAATGTTTTAATGAAAGAATACAAAAAAAATATGTTTATTGTGCAGTCTCTAATTCTATAGCACTATCAGGGGCAGACATCTTGGGTCAGATGAGAGAGCTCTTCCTTCATCTAAACCAAGATTTTAAACATGTCTGCCCCCTGATAGGGTTATAAAAGCAATAAGGCACTTTATCCCTATTCTTTTCATGTACGCATTTCTATTTAAAATGCCGACACTTGATGCAGTTTTTCAAACAAACATTTTGTGTCAACAGTTTAAGACAGTTCTCTTAACTTTAAATATATGTCATCCACAATCTAGACCAGCTATAAATGGTATACATTGGATATATCTAGCATGCTATTACTCCTGCCATTTCCAGCATAATGCTCCTAGGTCCAGTACATAGCAGGACTCTAAACCTTGGCTGATCCCCCCCCCCCCCCCCCCCCCTGAATCTCACCAGGGACCTTAAATCTAGCTGCTGACATGAGTTTCAAAGGATTATCCCTTCAGAACAAGAACTGTTCATTGTCTGAGTCCCAAGAGCCCCATTAAATAGGCAAGTGCTCAATTACAGAGGGTTAGATAGATACATTCACTCAGGTCAACAGGTCACTGTCTGCTTTGACAGGGGACACAGAGGCTAGGGGCCCCAGCCTGAATGGGTTGTGCTAACAGGTTAAACAGTGGCTTAGGCCCCCCGTAGTTAGGCCCCCCGTATTGCTCCCAGGGGCATCAGCGCAAGACTTAACTGAATCACTACTTTATCTATTAATACAGCACTAGGTGGAGAAAATATTGTGCCCATTTGTGTACTATAGATGCATCTTTCTGTAGAGCGCGCCGAAAAACTTTGAGCCCCTTTTACCTGCTTAATAATATATTACATTCTGTGCAACTAATTTCTCTTGTCAAGAAGATTATACAGTTTTATATTAATGAGGACAATGAATTTTAGTTGCTGCCCACTCTACTCACTTACCTTCTAGAAAGACCATGTGGTTCGGAACCTTCTGACCAGTACTATATAAGAATGTGAGAGGCAGCAGGTCATCTAGCAGAAAGTCTCTCTCTTACAGACACAACCCCTTTATTTAAAGGGTCTCTGTCACCTAAACATTGTTTTTACTGTGAAAGTAGAGAATGAAAAATGATCTATACATTGTGTTAACAGAATTGCAAGCAAATGCCTAAAAAAGGAAGACAAGGTGTTTAAAACGTGTCTGTGAGCCTCCTGCTTATAACATTACCTGTGGCTTGATATGCAAAGTTCCCATTTTGAAGCAGTTAATTTGCATATCCAGCCACAGGTGATGTCACAAGCAGGATACATCATGACACTGGCATTTGACTCAAATCTATGCAATGTATAAATCATGTTTGATACATTTTTTATTCACAGTATACACAATGTACATGTTTCAAAAGCACCTTGTGTACACTTGTGGCTAACCATGGCCATTTTAGTTGATGTGGACTACAACTAGCCTTGTGGCAGCCTGAGCATCATGGGTGTTGTAGTCCACAACAGTTGGAGTGCCCACTGCTAAGGGTTAGTCAGCACTGTTCACTAGGATGTGATGAGACATCTTTAATCTGGGGTAAACAGTCTCCTGTTACCCCCCCTCCCCCCCCCCCCCCCCCCCCCACACAGATGCCATAATACTCACGGTGGAGTTCAGGTCCACGGTGCAGAAGCAGTCCAGCTCTCAGCCAGTGTTCTAGGGGCAATGCCGCTGCTTTTAGGGGGTCATGTCCTGTTCCAGGGACCCCAGAGAAGCCACTGTAGGGGAAAGTTGGTTGTGGAGACCCCAGGGTGGGCAAATGGTATAAATGTGTAGGGTACAAGCTGGGCAGGGGCAGGAAACCCGTCTTGGGAAAGAGATGAGCTATTGAGGCTGACTGGGACACTGTTTGTTCTCTGCCCTGGCTGGGCAACAGAAGGGGGCGCTCTTCAGCCAGCAGGGCATCAATCCGGAACCTCTGGGAGTTCTCCATGGCTTTCTGCATTGGCTCTGTCTGATTGGGGGGGATCTTCAGCGTGGAGAGGTAGAACCCACCTGGATATCTTTAGGAGTAGAGACTGTTCTGGGATCCACACTTGCTCCTGCAGAGGTGAGTTTTTGGTGGGGTGACGACTAAGACAGAAAGGTCACTTTGGGGGGTAAGAGTATTATTTGAAATCCCTTTGCTCTTAATAAGTCATAGTGTTCTGGTTCCGTCGGTCCTGCGATCTTGTGTTGGACACCTGTGGAGGTAGGTTACCTTCTCTGTGGACATTGGTGGATCTGTGACAGATGCTCACACATCCTTCATGTATATAGCAAGCCCACCGACATCTCTTCTGTCTGCCAAATAGTACTTCTTGCAGCTTACTTGAGAACAGGTGGCTTGTCTACCTTTACCATGAGCTGACCTGCCTGCCTGTAAGTCAGGAGCTGGATCAGATCACCTTACCCCTCGCCTGTCCCAGTCCTTCTCACTCACTTTGATCCTCTGTTTCCCTGTGTGCCCTCCTGCTGCCTGCTCCCCATTGGCTCCCAAATCCGTTACCTCATCCCCCTTCTGTCCCTGACAAGTGGCAAAAACTCATCTCACTAATTAAGTCATTAGCCTCTCATTTGAAGCCAAACCCCTCTGCAGACTCAGACCCAACCAGGTCATTTTATCTGGGAAGGCGATTTAATGATGGATTTGTTGGCTGTCTCTCTGCTGGGTGAGACTCTGACCATCAGCTAATTAATAGACCCTCAGAGAGGGCTGTGTCACCAAGGGGAGAGGTCAGATCAATAGGGTCCTACACCCTCAAGACCCCTCTCATTTAAGCAGTTTGCACCGACCTTTCCTGCTGTGATAATATATGGCTCTCAAACACATATCTAAATTATTATTATTATTATTATAGCAATAGTAGTGATTAATCCTGGAGTCAGGACCCTTGAACTGTACAGTCCTCAATATCTGGGACAAACTAATCTGCCTGGGCTGAAATATATTTTATTATACACCTTGGGGTCCTGTGTCCCGACTGTGAGGATTTAGCAGATATACGGTACTATATTAAGATTAAAATACAAGTAATTCAATCAATGGGTTGTGTATAAGACAGGAGTGTATATAACACGAAGATACAAAGTGCAGGGTATTGCATGCCAGGGCTGTGGGAGCTGGCAAGGGAGAGCAAGGTGCAGATTGCTGCTAGAGGGTGTTGCATGTGTAAGGTGTAAGGTACAGGTTACTTCAGGCTTCCAGAGGTTTCATGCAGGGTGCAGGTCGGGGCATGCAGAGTGAGAGATGCAGAATGCTGCATGCAAATTGTAGGGTGAATGCACTGCACGCAGAGTGTAAGTTGCAAGGTGCATCATTCTCTGACTAATGTAACGCAAAGAATCTTATTTTTTAATACATAATTACATGAAAATCCAACAAGAATAACTTTATATTTAACATAATCCTCACAATGTCACGCCTCTGTATGTAGTGTAGGTGTGTAATTTGTATACATTTTTAGGTGTGTAATTTACATTTGTCTGTCCATCGTGTATCTGTTAATATAAAATGCCTGCAGACAAGGTACAGGTAGGATCTAATCTGTTTATTCATGTATATCTAATGTTAGTAATATATACCGGTATATATATTGAAATGATATTTATTTGTGCCAACCTCGTCTTCGTTCATTATAACTCCAATTAATTCTCTCTTTCTGTTTTTCTCTTGGTATATTTTTTTTTATTTAAATAATATGTATTTTTCGTTATCTCGGGTATTTGCAGAATTTAATTCCTTTTAAATAGATCATCATCTGCTCGTCCATTTTTCAACCTACATTTCAGTCTACGATTAAACATTAATAATTGTGATATTAGGGGGGAAACAACTAAATAGAGATACAATTAAATTAAAAAGAAAAAAACAAAAAAAAATACAAATGAATAAAATTATTATTATTATTATAATTTTATTCGTTTGTATTTTTTTTTTGTTTTATTCTTTTTAATTTAATTGTATCTCTATTTAGTTGTTTCCCCCCTAATTCGGATCTTTCTGTTTCATCATGAACCAACCTCTGCCTCTATTCTTTAAGGTTAATTTTATTTTAAGCAGAAATTGATCCCGTAATCTTCCTTATTGCTTAATAAGAGCTAATTACTGCAAAAGCCTGTGTTGATTCGGTTTAGAGAGGTGTCTAATCTTTGATTGGATGAGCTCGTTTCTTTTAAAAGGTTATAAAGAAACCGTTTTGAATAACACAATTCAGATAAGAAACTTAATTATAAAGGGACAGGTTGTATAAACCTTTTATCAGTTTATGACTAGGGATTCTAAACTGTTATTTAGATAATAACAATATTTCTTTTGTTTCTAATAGGTGATGTCATAAAACTCCCCATACCTGTCAGAGATATCATTTATATTTATCAGAGTTTTAACTGACAAGCTTCCCTTGGACTAACCATCTGGGAGAATGACCTGCTAACCATAAAACAATTAAATTACAATTTACAAAAGGCAGCAATATCCCAATGCTAGAAAAAAACAAGTTAATAAACCAAGAGGAAAAAAATAGCACAAAAATATGACTTTCTTTATTGATAGTCTTCTAATTAAGTATTGATTAGCGTAGAAAATGTAAACTAATAAAAGATAGAGGGGGGGGGGGGGGGAGAGGAGATAATATGTGTAGATTGTATGTTTCATTTTATATAAAAGAAAAACATAGATCTAAAAAAAACAAGAAACTCTTTATCCTTCCAGAGTTATAAAGCTCTGTTCATTTCAATGTAATTAAATCATTATATTATATATTTTTTTCAATTTAACAACGGCCGGTGATTTTCTAAATTCCATTCTCGGGGATGGATTTTGATATCACCCGATGACGTAGAATTGGCAAGTTTGGTAATAAGACCTTTTATGGTCAGAGCCCCTTTTAACCCTTTGCAGTGCCTGCTAGGCTGTTTTGTCCGATCCGGTCATTCCTATTGCGGGGCTGTGTTAAAAATGTGTTTGCTTGAATATTAATTGAATACTCATTAGGTATATTATAATAAATATATATTATCCAGGGTGTATCTCTGTGGTAATGAATATAAAGCTTCTCCTCAGTTGCTTTAGATCTCATCATCGCTCACTGTTTGGATGAGGGAGATGGGAGTTGAAAGAGTACCATGACTGGAGGCAAGCAGGTTGCCCAATCCCTATACACACACTAATGATCACTTGACTGAGGGAGATAGGAGTAGCAGTCCAAGCAGAGCTGCAGGGCATGATGAGTTATTGTAGAGGGCACAGTGATTACCCACATTTCCTTTCTCTCTCTCTCTTTGTGATTATTACATTGTCTACTCAGCATCACCCCCTTAGCCCCCCACCCCCACCTCTCTGCTCCTCCCATTACTTTAATAAAGCATATTACAGCCTGTCTGCTGCCTGATATAGAGCAAATTTACTCAAGGGAAATCAGAAGAGGCCTTGTACCCCTGGCACCCCTCCTCTGTATGATTTAAAAGCCATTTCTAGATGGTAGAGACTCTTTAAATAATCACACTGTCTCCTTGTCAGTGTACCATATCTGTATCCGTTTAGCTTTGTCCTCTGAGCAATTAACTTTTTACTGGCAGAGAGCATTACAAAAGGAGTAACCCTTCAAGGCACAGAGAGTAGTGCAATGCCTTGCTCAACCACGTTGGCAGATAATGGGTTAAATACGGTAAAAAAAAAAAGTAAAAAAAAAACAATAAATAATAATAATAAAAAAAAATATATATATATATACACATACATACACAATACAAAATGTCCCTCAGATTGTTAAAGACTAGATAAATACAGGAAAACCTTGTGATTGCTACATTATTATTTCATTTTAAATGTGGACCAATTGGCAACCTTAAAAACAAAATCATTTGGAGTTTGGAGAGAAGCCTACAATCCTCATTCAGCTAGATCTTCATCATGCATGCAGGAGGATGAATCCCAACAGTGTAGGGAGCAGGTGAACATTGAAGGGACTGTATCACCTAAACATAGAAACATAGAAACATAGAATGTGTCACCGGCAGATAAGAACCATTCGGTCCATCTAGTCTGCCCAATTTTTTTTTTTTTGAGTACTTTTATAAGTCCCCCGTTCCCGGTCTTATAGCTAGGATAGCCTTGTGTCTATCCCACGCATGCTTAAAATCCTTGACTGTGTTTACCTCTACCACTTCTGCTGGCAGGCTATTCCATACATCCACTACCCTCTCAGTAAAGTAATACTTCCTGATATTACTTTTAAATCGTTGCCCCTCTAATTTAAGACTATGTCCTCTAGTTGTGGTAGTTTTTCTTCTTTTAAATATACTCTCTTCCTTTACTGTGTTGATTCCCTTAAACATCGTCTTTACTGTAAATGTAGAGAATAAAACATGATTGAAAATGATCTATACTTTGTATTAGCAAAACTGCAAGTAAATGCCTAAATTAGGAGCAAAATATGTTGTAAATGTGTCTGTGTAGCCTCCGGCTTATGACATCACCTGTGACAAGGTATGCAAATTGCCCTCAAACCCACTTTGCACTCAGGACTTGCTCCAAAACTCACTTTGCACTCACATGCAAACATAGCACTGCAAGTACAGATCAACTGAAAATCATATGCAAAGTTAGCATTGCAGGTATAGATCAAATAAATAATTAATGGAAACCCTAAATTATAGGCATAGATCAAAGGTCACACATCCCAAAGGCCAGACCCCTCACCCAGATATTACACACAGGACATGCGCCAGAACCCACTTTGCACTCAGGAATTGAACCCCAAACCACTTTGCACTCAATAATTGCCCCCCTTTTGCCCGCCTCTAGCTACGCCACTCATTAAATGTAACTATTGTAAAAATGTAACAAACATAAACTGGAACAAATCAGTGCACACATATTAGCTGTCATGTGCATATTTTAAATCCAGACAGGGAAATACCTAGAATTTAGACATAGAAACACAGATAACACAGCTTTGGCTTTAGTCACGTAACAGTCATACTCTCTGCATGTTACATGTTACAGGGCACTCAGTTTACACGAACTGCAGCCAGGTTACTGCAGAGTTCACAGGGTTCGTATAATGGCCTTTGTCAGAGAACTGCTGCACCGTATAACATGTAGTACACAGTACTGTGAGCCTTTCTGTGGCTCAATAGAAGGTAATGGTATCCAAAAACATGGAACTTTAAGAAACATAGAATGTGTCACCGGCAGATAAGAACCATTCGGTCCATCTAGTCTGCCCAATGTTCTAAATACTTTTATTAGTCCCCAGCGAGGTCTCACCAGTGCTCTGTACAATGGCATGAGCACTTCCCTCTTTCTACTGCTAATACCTCACCCTATACAACCAATAATTCTGCTAATAACTCTCCCTATACAACCAAGCATTCTGCTAATACCTCTCCCTATACAACCAATCATTCTGCTAATACCTCTCCCTATACAACCAAGCATTCTGCTAATACCTCTCCCTATGCAACCAAGCATTCTGCTAAAACCTCTCCCTTTGCAACCAAGCATTCTGCTAATACCTCTCCCTATGCAACCACAGATTCTGCTAATACCTCTCCCTATGCAACTTAGCATTCTGCTAATACCTCTCCATATGCAAACAAGCATTCTGCTACTACCTCCTCCTATATAACCAAGCATTCTGCTAATACCTCTCCCTATATTATCAAGCATTCTGCTGGCATTTCCTGCTGCTCTATTACATTGCCTACCTACCTTTAAGTCCTCTGAAATGATTACTCCTAAATCCCTTTCCTCAGATGTTGCGGTTAGGACTGTACCAAATAGTCTATATTCTGCTTTTGGGTTTTTACGCCCAAGGTGCATAATCTTGCACTTGCAATTATCCACATTCTCATTTTTCTAGTTTAGCTAAATCATTTGCCATTTGGCTTATCCCTCCTGGAACATCAACCCTGCTGCAAATCTTTGTATTTAAGGACAACTCCTGGCTCTTTAATGAAAGAATATAAATAAAGCATCAATGCTTGTTTAGTACTGTCAGGGGGCAGCCATCTTGGGTCTTGATTGATCAGACTCATCTGAACCAAGATTCTCTGGATAGAACTATACAAGCAGAGAGGGCTTTGTAAGGTACTTTCTTTACATTCTTTCATTTGAAATCATTTCTTTAAATCATTTCTATTTGAAATACCTACATTTCATGTAATCTACCAGTTAAACATCACATATTTTTGCTGATAGTTGTCTTTTAATGGTTTGTGCAAACGTACAAATTGTAATATAAGTAGTCATAGGATGGTCAATTCACTGGCTTTAAGAGAAATTCATGGTTCAGAGAGAGAGAGAGACTCTAATCTAATGCATCTCTGTATATTAGTTTTGGATTGTGGGATACACCGGGTTCTATTCAATGACTTGTGTTAATTTATCTCATACAAAAAGTGATACATTAGGTTTTATGTCATTAAATCTGGGCCCCAGTGTTCATAGGGTCAGTTTTTAGAAAGATCCAGCCTTAATTTTAAGCATAAATACTGCTTAAAAAATAAACCTAATGCAATTCCTATAGGAGTGGGATGGGTTTGGCAGTAGGTGGAGTTTGGGCAATATGGGTGGAGCTAGTTAGTAAGCCCGGCTGTCTTCTGGATTTGGGAGAATATACCCTCAAAAATGGAACTTTAGAAAAATATCCCTGGAAAAACCTGCCACAGAGAAAAAGTTAGGGTTACAGCTTTCCTCTTATTCCCCAAAACTTGTATATAAACAGAAACGTGGCAGCGTTTAACCTCTCCAGGGCCTCTGGGCCTGGTACTGAGGGGGTTTCTGAAATTTTGGGACACGTTGGGTTGGACAGTTTCATTGTTAGGGGAAAAGCATGATCCAAATACCCTGCTTCCGACTACAAAAGAGGTGCAAAATGGAAGGTTTTGATATAAAAAATGTCAGCGCTCTGTTATCATCACTGCTCATTATCGCTGGTTAATGAGCTCCTGTGAGCTGATTACAGAGCAATTTGTCACCTGCTAATTCCCCCACCTCTCACCCGAATCCCTGGCATTGTAACGCACACATTGCTGGTCCGTCTGCGAGTTCCCAGGCCAAGCTGATAAGGACAAGTTGTGCTGTGTGAGAAACACCTTACCCCCTGCAAAGTCCTGACACACAGTTCAAGTCAAACAAACATGTGAATTAATCTCCCAGTGCAGACATCAAGGAAGAGAGCAACAGTGCAGATAGAAACCCAGCTCGATGGTCTACAAGGGCCTATCTACGGCCTGTAAGAAGTGGATGAGGATATCTCCCCCAAGGAAGCAGTGGGATGGGGATAGTGTCACATGCTTTACTGATCACTTGTGCCATTTGAAATGGGACATTTTCCTTGAAATTATTAGATTAATCCTGCCCTAAATCATAGCTGCCAACGTCGGCCATGTTTCCAGGGACACATATTTGTTCCACATGCTGCAGAAAGAGCATGCAATGTGCAGCCCGGCAATATGTAGGATGGATATACACACAGACACAATCTAATTAATTAATCAGGGTGGAGATCTCCCGGGAAACATGATTGTCCCTGGAAACATGGCCGATGTTGGCACCTATGAGATGGTGATTGTTATGTCATGTGCAGCAGCTAAATTATTCATTCCCATTAATTTGGGGGTAATCAGGGGAGACAGAGATATATGATAGATTGTTGGGATTTATTCAAGAAAGAGCGAATTGCAGGCAATTGAGAAGGGAATTGCAAAATTAAATCCACAATAGAAGAGTGGCCGTTATAGCTGTATTGGAGATTTTTTTTTTTTTCCCAACTCGGTTACTTTGGCTTTAATTTTGCAATTTCCTTCTCAATTCCATGATAATTGTGATGTTTGTTTCCAGTCACTTCTATGTGAAAATAAAAAAAAGGGAGGTAGAAAAATTTGGAAAAGCTCATATTTGTCTTTAAATGTAGTTTGTGGATTCATTGTGAAGCAGCCTCTGTGTAGACAGATGGACATAGTATGTCTGGGTTAGTCTGACAATGAGTTAACTCAGAGTCCTAGTTTACCATTAATTGATAAACCAAAGGGAGCTGAGTAGACCTTGGTTTCTAATTAATGTCCCTCATTAATGAGATAATGTCCATTTATTACAGGGTAATTATTAACCGGCAGCCACAATGCCTGGGACACAGGGAAGTTTCCCAGTTAGTTTAAATCCCAGGGAAGCAGTGAGTTCTTAATTTACCTTCAGTGTCTACATTTTCATTATAGAGAGGATTATTATTATTACAGTATGAATGGATATCGTAATAGATTTATATCTAAAGGCTTGAAATTCTGGAATAGTATGTATTCTGCTCACTCCAAAGAATTAAACACATGAATTAATCTGAGAAGGGGATAGCAGAGAATCACTACAATGACCTTTGGAAACATACAAATTATATGTGCAGTTACATCATCTAAAACATGTGTCTGCTAAATGTGGCTGGGAGCGGTAGGGGCCAGCGCATAGGGGCCAAGCACATATATTGTGTGCTCTCTGGGAGTTCTGCATACGGGTACCACCTTTTCTTCAGAGAAATATCAGCCTTGCTACTGCCTCCATGGACCTAAAGAGACTGTATAATGCCATTCAAATGAATGGAATTTCCTGTCTCTCTAGTGATGTCATCAGACAATGTGTTGCACCGTTAAGAGATCCTACTGTGTAAAAGAGCAAGGTCACTCAGAGTCCACATAATGTATTCAATTGGAAGAGCACAGGAAGTGACTTAATGAAACAAAACTTTATATCCTCAGTGTCTATATAATCAGTGCTGCCGCACCAGCAGTAACCATGCAGAGTAATCACAGGGAGGGCTTCAGTAGAATATTAAAAATGTGATTTATGCAGAATGCCTGCATCAAATCACTCTGGAAAAAAAGCCTGTGCGCTATACAAGCAGTGATCTCCATCTTGCACCTAGTCTGTCCCTCTTAAGATGTTCAGTTTAGTTTATAACTTTGTCCATGATTGTCCTTTATACCAAACTCCAAACGTGTCTGACACATGGTCACCTGATGAGAACGTTTGGCAAACACGGGGTTACAACCTAGATGTGCGAGATCCGGAAAGTCAAACGATGGAATAGTGGGTGATCTAGTAACTCTGCACTATCGATCCTTTCATGTCTAGTAAAATAGACGTGAGTAAAACGAGGTGAGAACGAGAGGCCATATTGCTTTTTTAGAAGACGACAGTTGACTTCCAGTGGTTCCTATTAGCACCCTATCTAACATTTAACATATACAAAACATGGTGTTTGGGGCTCTTAGGGTTATGGGGTTTAGTGACGAGGCAGAATGTACAATCCACAAGCCCACTTAATAAAAACAGTTGTTATGTAAACATCACAGCACATTATATACTATATCTATATAGTCATTTATGCACCAAGGGTTCTGTTTCACTACTGGATTCTGCACCGCAGGTTGCTCCGCTCTGGCATGTAAATTGTTAATGGAGACAATGCGATTGTAGCACAATAGCTGCCTCACCCTAGATCTCTGAGTGACAGGTTAATCAGGAGATTGGTTTGGTAAAGTGATGGGGATGAGGGGGCTGCTAGTGCCTCATTAAATGTGATAAACTGGTAAAGCCTCATGTTTATTTAGAAGATGTTTCTAATCCATAACTGACATGTTTTTAAACTCTCTGCAAGGTCACACAGCCGATTAACCCTTCAGTGCCTGACGCACCATCCGCTGCAGGCCTCTGTACTGTGCTCCACCCAGCGCACAATCTTTTGAGCCGGGGGGGGGTCAACTCATTTTACATTTTGCCCTCTCAGTCCAGCCAAAAAGTCATTACAGCAGTGTGTGTGATTCTCACATTAGCAGCGGCCAAGGGGTTTATGAACTATTCGTATATTAGTTTGTCTTTTTGCTTTAGAATTATGAGAAAGATTTAAAACATGACATTATCCACCTCTATGTCTATATGATGCTGTGTCTATGTGTAAGCCAGATCCCTTTAGTGAGATTGTTGCCCCTGGGCCTGTGGGGGTCTGCAGGAAGCTATCTGAATGCGTTTTACACAAACACAAAAAGGGTCAAAATGGTCAGTTTGTCTGTTTCTTTCTCAATTTGTGACTTTTTGTGCCGTGCAGATAATGTAAGAATAGAGAACTGTGCTTTACTCAAATAATCTAAACACTGACTTTTCCTATACAAAGCCTGCGACAAAAGGATTAGCCAATAAGTAGTTACTTTTCATTTTTTGGCTTAATGGGCTTTTTTCTGGCTGTAATTAATTTATACCTAACCCCCTAACCCAGCCAAGTGACTGACCAGGTATTTGGACCCAAATTTCCTAGATGGGGGCCACAGGAAAATGTTCCACTTTTCTATTAAACCCACAGTAAACGAACACATTTGAAATGACCCATTTCTTGGTTCAGTCCATTTCCCAGGATAAGCAATGTTTAGGTGGCAGAGCCCATTCGAATAACCATTTTAGAATAATAATACCGCAATCAATATGTCAATTTTTAAAAAAAAATCTCATCTGGAGGGCTATTGGTTACTTAACCCAAGTGTCTACTCATAGAGAGAGAATGGCAGGGAACTGAGACGACTTTGAAGGCCAAAGTAGCTGAGTTGGAAATTTTTCCCCATTCAGCTGCATTGGAGAATTTTTCCAACTCGGCTACTTTGGCCTTAAGTTTGAAATTCCCTTCTTATTGAGCAGACCCTGCAGTTTATTAAGGAGCTGGGTGTAAAAATGCAGTGCCAGCCGTACATTCACTACAACCAAGGTCATCTCCCATGTATGGTGTATTGTCCAATGCCTTGCTCCCTCTGCTGGTACATATAGAATCACTTACATGCTACGTGCTCCTGCCCATTATACCTGTGATTACACAAAGCAATGTAAATAATATGAATCAATGCCACCAACCCTTCTGCATTAATTTATTAACCCAATTTAATTCACTAACTGGAGTACCTTCTACCCCCCCCCCCCCCCCCTCATCCCTTTACACAGCAGGAGATCATTCCGGAAATAAATAGATCCATTAGGAGCGGGGTCCGCAGTGCCTGACAGACCGATGGAAGGAGTAAAATGAGATGGAAACTGGTGTGTAAATTAAAAGATATATATTCTAAGAAAATCAAATCTAAAACAGTAAAAATATATACACTTAGTGGGCCTGACTAATAGAGATTGACTGCTAAACCAAATAGTGGAATGGGGTGGGGATGGCCACAGCTTATAACCATAACCTGTACCTTGCATTTAAGATGTGATTGACTAATACCACCAAACATATGTAACCAAACAAATGTCTCCATGCCCCGCACTCTTGTGGAATACCTCCCAAAAAATGGAAACTGTTAAACCCGAAAAGGAAGGACCAGTTATACATTAATGTCTATGTATTTCAAAGTTGCCAACATCATCCATGTTTCCAGGGACACATATGTGTTCCACATGCTGCAGAAAGAGCATGCGAAGTGCAGCGCGGCAGTATGTAGGATGGATATACACACAGACACAATCCAATTAATTAATCAGGATGGAGATCTCATAGGACCTACCATGATTAATGGATTGGATTATGTCTGTGTGTATATCCATCCTACATACAGCCGGGCTGCACTTTGCATGCTCTTTCTGCAGCATGTGGAACACATATGTGTCCCTTGAAACATGGCCGATGTTGGCAACTATGGTATTTAGAATGTGATGTAATAAAAGTCCCTGTTGGTGTAATGGTCAGGTGTACCAATACTTTTGTCCATATAGTGTATTTTAATTGTGTTCTTTCGTTAAAGCAAAATCTACAACATATTCCGGGGGGCTTCACTGTGGTTCAATTTCTGTGATTAAAAAGGCATTTTTAGAAAGTCAAACAGTGCCGTCCAGGCCGTCCAACGCGGACGTGACCACGCTCCAATCAGAGAGAGCGATGGTCGTCACTCCGCCTCCCTCCGCGGTACCTTCGCACTGCTCCGAGAAATGGAAGTCCCTTAGCTTTGAGAGATGGGGGGCTTCTGCTCCATTAAAAAAAAAAAAATACTGTTTATTCCCCCGTTAAAGGAAAAGTACTATATATTTATATAATTAAATGTTTCCCCCAAATAAAATCAACATGGCCGACGTTGGCGTCTGTGGGTTGGGTGGATGCTTAATGTCCTTCACATACATATTTATGGCCTTACGAGAGGATCATGTTTTTTGTTTTTAAAAAAAAATAAAATCCGCCCTATCAGCCGGCGCTGTTTTGCCGTCACTTATTAAGTAATTCCCCTTTTCGTCTCTTTTCCACCTCCAGTCGCTAATTAAATATCTAGTGTGTAAATGAAACTAATCACCCAAAGTACATTTTCATTCCTCCTTTATTGATCGTTTATTGTCCCGCTGGGATCACCTGACCTCCAACTAACAGAATTAAATTAGCCACTTAACCTTTTCACTGCTGTTCCAGACAGCAATAGGCGCAATTATTCGGGAAACGACACAGATCAAAAGGTGGCGCCTATCCTGTTATTAGGAGATGGGAATAGCAAAGGAAAAATTAACACTTTTCCCTTTAAACAACCCCAATTCTACTGACATCCCTGTGATACCTCTTGGCACCAGGTCTCAGCAGCAATGGAGGGGTTAACCCCACTCCCATTACTATATAAAGAGCTGCCCCTCCCCATTTATACAGAGACCTTATAAACATAAAGAGCCCATTACTCACAGCCTCCCTGTGACCATTACCATGATTGGCTTATCAGTAACGGCCGAGAAAATATATCACGGTCATTTATTAAGGGAATGGTTCCAGAGGGCTGTGTAAAATTTGCATCTGTCTCCGTGACAAATAAAAAAAAAAGATATTCACTGGTTCCAAATTCCCCTGAAACTCCAGAACATGATGAGGATTATTCAGATATATCAGGTGGGGAATCAGCTTAATGACTGGGGAGTAGGCGGGGCTGTGCCTGAGAGTGAGGGAGGTACAGAAATTTACACCACAACCCTTGAATACAAGGCCCTGCCCCCGAAGAGCAAAAATCATCAAACTCTAAGATGTAGTGTTCATCTTCGTATGGGAGTGCCGAGGTGCCAGGGTGTCACGTGACAGCCACCATTCTGCATATTTGTGGTAGTGTGTAGCCAGGGAAGTGGACAGCCGAAGGGGCAATCTACCCAGGGCCTGCGCTATCTATAGGCAAGCCAGGCACCAGTCTAGGGTCCAGATATGGCACCCAATCTCCAAGATGGGGCTCCATCAGAGGATGTCTGTGCGCAGTGTACAGAAATCCTCTATTGCTGCCCACAGTAGACACCAGGGAGCCTGATTGGGGACAATGATGGAAATGGCAAGCTGTTTGAGGACAGAGAAAATTCTGGGTAGCTGTGTGTGGATAACGATGGCACTGGGCAGCTGTTTGGAAGCAGTGGTGGCGATGACAAGTTGTTTGGGGAATAAGATGACACTGACAAACTATTTGGGGACAGATATGGCAAATGGGGGGGGGGCACCAAACATAAATTCTGACCTGAGTGCAAGTGGGAGGATACTAGGGACAGAGCCAAAAAGACACAAAAATGAGGTTTTGCCTAAAGTGGCAAAATCCCTTGCACCAGCCCTGGATCCACCCCAGCGCCTCCCCGATTCTGAACACTCATAGGAGGACATCATTAATTTGCACTGGGGGCGGGTCCATGAGCTCCTTGCCACCTGGGCGCAGTGTACCCTGCCTACTCACCTTGGTGTGGCATTAGCCCTGGCTCCCTCTGTGAGATGCACCCTGTGCACACCACAAAGGCCAGCCCTGGATAACAAGCAATGCTTTTGACTGTGTACATGATATCACAGTCTGCTTTATACAAACTGCATAAAGAAAGAAGGTGTGACACTAACCCAAATATAAACAGTGAACAAAATTAGTGAATAAAGTGAAAAGGTAATTAAATTATACTCCTCCTCTGGCACTGCAGCACCCGTTAAGGTGCTCCTCGGGCACTTGGCAATAGAAAAACAAGACAGAGTTGGGGCGCATGTACCGGGAAGAGAAACAAAAAGCAACAATAGTGCAACACAGTTTAAATATAATTGGATGTATAGTAAATCTCTACAGGGGTGCACTCACAAACGGATATTGAAATCAGGCTCATCAGAATATTGTAGTCAGTCGGTTTTAATCATTTCCATCTAAAAAACATTAAAAAACCATTGCGCAGTGGCTAACACAAACCAGGCAATAAAAACAATGAATACACGTACAAAATATATAGCACTGAAAGTGCAACTTGCGTGAAAAAGTCCCGAGAGGTAAAACTTCTTTCCTGCTGCCACCAGGATGAGACACTCAGGCACTTTTCTTTGAAGAAATAAACAGCTGGATCCACTTCTCAACGCGTTTCGCCGGCTCTGCTGTCGGCTTCCTCAGGAGATTGGTGCTTTGTGCAAATTTGCAATAAAGTGCTGAAAGTTTGTAGCTAGAAAAACGCCTTAAAAAGGCTTCACGAAATACATTAACGTAGAACACCTGTAAAAAACACATATTGGGAAAGGGCACTTGTCTATGACGCAAGTGGGAGGAGGAAAAAACCCACTATGCGTCCAGACTATGCGCGATCACGTGACCCGGACTGGAGAGAAAAAAACCTACCCCCCTAACTATCCAACGCTTCTCGTTGGTTACAGATAGACGCTTGAAGCCACGTCATGGGGAGTTAGCCTACACGCTGAGTGACAGCTATAGACGGGGAGGATAGTTAGGGGGGTAGGTTTTTTTCTCTCCAGTCCGGGTCACGTGATCGCGCATAGTCTGGACGCATAGTGGGTTTTTTCCTCCTCCCACTTGCGTCATAGTGCCCTTTCCCAATATGTGTTTTTTACAGGTGTTCTACGTTAATGTATTTCGTGAAGCCTTTTTAAGGCGTTTTTCTAGCTACAAACTTTCAGCACTTTATTGCAAATTTGCACAAAGCACCAATCTCCTGAGGAAGCCGACAGCAGAGCCGGCGAAACGCGTTGAGAAGTGGATCCAGCTGTTTATTTCTTCAAAGAAAAGTGCCTGAGTGTCTCATCCTGGTGGCAGCAGGAAAGAAGTTTTACCTCTCGGGACTTTTTCACGCAAGTTGCACTTTAAGTGCTTTATATTTTGTACGTGTATTCATTGTTTTTATTGCCTGGTTTGTGTTAGCCACTGCGCAATGGTTTTTTAATGTTTTTTAGATGGAAATGATTAAAACCGACTGACTACAATATTCTGATGAGCCTGATTTCAATATCCGTTTGTGAGTGCACCCCTGTAGATATTTACAATACATCCAATTATATTTAAACTGTGTTGCACTATTGTTGCTTTTTGTTTCTCTTCCCGGTACATGCGCCCCAACTCTGTCTTGTTTTTATACAAACTGCAGAAAGCTATTTTGTCAACCCAACCATTACTTATATTGTGAATTAAAAAAAATATTAAAAATTATGGATACATTGTGTTCGCAAAATTGCATGCAAATACGTAAAATTGGTTTTAAATGTGTCTGTGTCGCCTGCTTATGACATCACCTGTGGCTTGATATGCAAATGGCCAACTTTTCAATGTGAAATGTGTCCCAAGCAAGGTTTAGCTTGACAGATTCCCTGTATTTGTCTTTCCTCTGGACAAATCTAAAAGAATATATATATATATATATATATATATATATATATATATATATATATATATATATATAAAACCTGTCTTCATACATCCCAAGTCCTTCTAGCAATGATTACAAGTCAATCCCCCCAGGGAACAAAACTATACCAGACTGATTATTAGGGTAAGCCATTGTCTGGTGTTGTACCTCCTGCTGGGATAACTAGTGCAGTAATTAGGATAATGAAAAGTAAGAGTGCAGGACTGGCATCTGTGATCACTTAACCAGCAACATTGACCCCTATCCTGGGTCCAACCCCCTGCATTGACCCTGGTGTGTCTGATTTGATCCATGTCTGTCCACCTACCCATTCACAGGCATGAAAACCAACACACTCCCAAACACATCTGCCACTCCCTTAACCACAATAGCCAGACAATGTGTCATTGTCGATAGTTTTTCAAAAAAAGACAGAATCCCACTTTATTGCCAAGTGGCCAGACTTCAGTGGTGCATAATGAGTGTTGGCTAGTCCCAGGAGCTTACAGTTAGTTTAGCATGCTAATGGGACACATTGTTACAGCTCATTGATGTTTTTTATTCTGTTGCTTTATATAAACAAAATGGAGGTTATGTATGAAAGTGTTAGACTCGGACATAGCGCCAAACATTGGACGCCATCAAGGTGTTTTTACCAGTGCATAATGCTAAATCCCATTAATAGGAGGAAGTATGCGTGATAGGCACTGGTTCTGTATGTCTGGGGTGCTCTGGGGCAAATAGCACCTGTATGAAGGAAACTGGCACATGTGCTAATGGACACAGATAGTGTGCCAATTAGGGTTGCCACCTGGCTGGTATTTTACCGGCAGGCCGGTAAAAAATTCGCTTTACCACAATGTTAAGTCTATGGAGGAAGTACCAAGGCCGGTATTTTTTTGAAGAAAAGGTGGCAACCCTAGTGCCAATGTGTAACACTAACGACATATCAAAGCTGAATGTTAAATTAAAAGTGAACCTTCAACTATTCTGCTACAAGAAGGAAAAAGCAGATGTGACCCTGGAAGCTTGCACTCTAATTGTTCTCAGCTGGCCGGTACTCTGGGGTCTGGACCCTAGATGTGAGGGGCTATTTACTAAATAATATTAACAGGCGTGTTTGTTGTGTTATCGGAAGGGGTTGGATATTTGGACGTGTGTTGCTTGGCGTGGGAGAGAGAGAGAGCCAATGAACGGGGTAATTATAGAAATCCTAAAGGGAATTTCACACTTCAGGCCAAAGTAGCTGATGTGAAAAATCTCTCCCATCCGGCTGCGTTGGAGAATTTTTCCAACTGAAGTTTGAAATTCCCACCTGCGCTTCTCTCTTTATTGAGTAGACCCTTAAGCCCCTACAGAGTGGCAGAAGGTGCGCGTGTGAGCACAGACTTGTGGGAACTGATTGAGTCTTTATGTCTAACACAGATGTTGAGAGGCCAGGGTCGGGTCACGTGTTTAACACAATGTTTCTGTGTCAGGCCTTTGTCATGCTAAAAGGACATATTAATGATAGTCTCTCCCATACCACCCACTAACAGCTATCCATCAGCAGGGTGCGGAGATATCTGTCAGGGCCCACCTCCTGCCTTCGGACCCCTCAGCCACCAATTCAATGATTAACCCATGCAGTACCTCCTCCTTCCGGCAGGAACAGGAGGCTGCAAGCACTCCAGCTTTTTGGGCAATGCAACTCCTATCATCCCTGCCCTCTGTTATATATATATATATGTAAAAAATAACAACCATATACATTTTCCATAACCGCCCCTTCTTAAAGGGGCCATGGGATCCCTGCGCCAATGGCTATGATGACACAGAGCTCTACCCGGCAGAGCTCCCTTGTTATGCTCCGTATACAGGGGCGGGCTGGGCAGGGTGGCAATTGCCCCCCAGGCCGCCCTAAGGTTTTTAAAACACGGCCGCTGGGCCAGTGTTTTTAAAAAAAAAAAAAAACGCGCTTGCAGGCAGAGACGTAGGTGAGAAGGGATCGGAAGATCCCCCCCCACCTCCGCTCTGCCTGCAAAGCTGCACGGGGAGCCGAACAGGCAGCACAGAGAAACCTCCGTGCTGCTTGTTCGGCTCCCCGTGCAGTGTGCCGACACGGAAGTGCCGACAGTCACGTGATCGGCGCTCTGACGTCAGACGCGCGCCGATCACGTGACCTGTCGGCACAACCGCCGGGAGGCCGAACAGGCAGCATGGAGGGACCATGCTGCCTGCCACTAGCCACCAGGTAAGTCCTCCTGCCACTAGCCACCAGGGAAGTCCTGCCACTAGCCACCTGGGAAAAAGGTAAGGGGGGGGGGGGGGCAAAAAACACTGGCATATTATTGGGCAAATTGGCTGGGGAATATTACATGGCAAATAAGACTGGCATATTATTGGGCAAATTGGCTGGGGAATATTACATGGCAAATAAGACTGGCATATTATTGGGCAAATTGGCTGGGGCATATTACATGGCAGAATAACACTGGCATTTTATTGGACAAATCGTCTGGGGAATATTAAATGGCAGAATAAGACTGGCATATTATTGGGCAAAATGGCTGGGGAATATTAAATGGCAATTAACACTGGCATATTGGGCAAATTAGCAGGGGCATATTAAATTGCAGATAACCTTGGAATATTATTGGGCAAATTTACTGAGTCATATTAAATTGCAGAATAACATTGGCATATTATGGGACAAATTGGCTGGGGAATATTAATGGCAAATAATATTGGAAATGTGTATGTAATGGGGTGATGGAGGCATGTAAATGTGGTGATGGGGCATGTCCTGGTGTGCAACGTGGGTTATGGGTCATGTCGTAGGTGTGCAACGTGGGTAGGGGGGGGGGGGGTGCCCAAATTTTGGGATATTGGGTGTCTAAATCCTGGCATATTGAGGGGCATAATCCTGGCATATTGAGGGGAAAATCCTGGCATATTGAGGGGGCATCATCTTGGCATATTGAGGGGAAAATCCTGGCATATTGGGTGTCTAAATCCTGGCATATTGAGGGGCATAATCCTGGCATATTGAGGGGCATAATCCTGGCATATTGAGGGGCATAATCCTGGCATATTTAGGGGAAAATCCTGGCATATTGAGGGGGCATCATCTTGGCATATTGAGGAGAAAATCCTGGCATATTGAGGGGCATAATCCTGGCATATTGAGGGGCATAATCCTGGCATACTGAGGGGCATAATCCTGGCATTTTGTAAGGGAAAATTCTAGCATATTAAATGGCAAATCCTGGCATATTGTGGGGGAAAATCCTGGCAATATTCGTTATAAAACAAGGAAAAGATGGCCGTGGATGGGGAGGCGATTCGATGGTGCAATGGGCCACTTGACTGGATTTGCCTCCCAGGCCTAAGGCTGCCAGCCCTCCCCTGTCCGTATATTCCCTGTTTTACATTACAAATTACCGTATTTGCTCGATTATAAGACGACCCTGATTATAAGACGACCCCCCAAACTTTGGATATTCCTTTAGGAAAAAAACTAAAAGCCTGACTAAGACTACCCTATAGGAAAAAAGTCGGAATTGTATATATTCACATGTAAATTGCTTTTTTAATAAAAGATTATATAAAAAAATGCATTTCTAGTGTTTATTTCCTTTTATGTGCCAATGCTGCCTTTCTCTTTCCCTTGTCCCCAGCTTTCTCTCCCCCCCCCCCCTTAGTGTTGTCTCTCTCTCCCCCTCCCTTCCCTCTCCCCCTCCCTTCCCTCTCCCCCCCCCCCCTTGTTTCTCTCTTCCCCTCCCTCCCCCCCCTCCCCTTGTTGCTCTGGTGCTCCCTCCCTCCCCCTCACCTGTGTAACAATCCCTGGTGGCTAGTGGGGGCAGCCGGGGGCTCCATGCTGCCCGACACTAGCTGAAATACCCCTCACTAAACCTTTTCAAATAGAAACATAGAATGTGTCACCGGCAGATAAGAACCATTCGGTCCATCTAGTCTGCCCAATGTTCTAAATACTTTTATTAGTTCCCAGTTCCCTATCTTATATCTAGGATAGCCTTGTGCCTATTCCCACATGCTTAAAATCCTTGACAGTGTTGACTGCTACCACTTCCGCTGGAAGGCTATTCCATACATCCACTACCCTCTCAGTAACCGGCCTGGGGAACCTGTGGCCCTCCTGCTGCTGATGAACTACATCTCCCATAATGCTCTTTCAGCTAAGAGACTGGCAGAGGAGTATGGGAAATGAAGTGCTGAAACATCTTGAGGGCCACAGCTTCCCCAGCCCTACCTTAAAACGTATAAGTGTGCCCCGGACCACTCACACGTTTATTTATGGATTCCTGCTCTGCTAATACTCCATTTTTAATAAGCATCTCTGAATAAAACTACTATCTTGGAACTAGGGTTGCCACCTTTTCTTCAAAAAAATACCGGCCTTGGTACTGTCTCCATAGACTTAACATTGGCCTGATGCCAGTATTTTAACCGGCCTGCCGGTAAAATACCGGCCAGGTGGCAACCCTACTTGGAACCCTGTCTCTGAGGAGTGTTTATTCCAAGATGGCCGCATCATAATAAGTCATATATTAACATAATAATACCAGCTAAATGTATTACTGCCTGATTACATGAAAATAATATTCTCCTGTTAGGAAACCTTGTTAATCATTTAGCTAAATTAATTTTCAATGGACAGAGGTCCTTTGAGGAGGAACAACTTTTAAACAGACCGAAGCCCACCTTAGCGAATTCTTTAAAGGGTAACCAAGAATACTGAGCAAAAATCTGCAATAGATTCTATGTGCTCCTCTCCAAAGCATGTGTCATTGACATTGGAACACTGCCCCCTGCTGCTTATGAGAGGACCTGCATTATAGCCAAACTAGATGAAAAGCTACAATACACCTGGATTTACTCACCTGGGAGCGGGATCAGTGAAATGTATTTGTTCACCAGTGTTTTATATCATTCTCTCTATTCTGTGAGATATATTGACTTTTTTTTGCAATGTTCATGTTTAAAACTTACATTTTTCCAGATTTCGGCCAGGGATTTACTGGGCATGGACATTCAGAGTGCTCAGGAGAATGGCTATTTTATTGCAATGCTTAAACACACAAAGGTCATACACATCTGAGGCTGCAGCAACATGTGTACTGCAATGTATTTAGAGAACAATGAATTACCATTGAGTTATTTCTTTCATCTATTCCAGCAATGGCCACCTCTCCTTTGCTGGATAGAATCCTCGCCCTGAACTCGCCCTACTCTGGGTGTATCCTGCCTCCTTGCAGGTGCCGTCTTTACCCCAAGGCAAAAGGCAGTGGTGTATCTTGGTGTTGTGCTGCCCTAGGCAGATAAAATTCACCACCATTACATGTCAACCTCACCCCATTATATACACATTGCATGTCCCCCATCACCCCCATTATATACACATTGCATGTCCCCCATCACCCCCATTATATACATGTCCCCCATCACCCCCATTATATACACATTGCATGCCCCACATCACCCCCATTATATACACATTGCATGCCCCACATCACCCCCATTATATACACATTGCATGCCCCACATCACCCCCATTATATACACATTGCATGTCGCCCATCACCCCCATTATATACATATTGCATGCCCCCCATCACCCCCATTATATACATGTCCCCCATCATATACACATTGCATGCCCCACATCACCTCCATTACATGCCCCATCACCCCATTATATACACATTGCATGCCCCCCATCACCCCATTATATACACATTGCATGTCCCCCATCACCCCCATTATATACACATTGCATGCCTCCCATCACCCCCATTATATACATGTCCCCCATCACCCCCATTATATACACATTGCATGTCCCTCATCACCCCCATTATATACACATTGCATGTCCCCCATCACCCCATTATATACACATTGCATGTCCCCCCATCACCCCATTATATACACATTGCATGTCCCCCCATCACCCCATTATATACACATTGCATGCCCCCCATCACCCCATTATATACACATTGCATGTCCCCCATCACCCCCATTATATACACATTGCATGTCCCCCATCACCCCATTATATACACATTGCATGCCCCCCATCACCCCATTATATACACATTGCATGTCCCCCATCACCCCCATTATATACATGTCCCCCATCACCCCCATTATATACACATTGCATGCCCCCCATCACCCCCATTATATACATGTCCCCCATCACCCCCATTATATACACATTGCATGCCCCCCATCACCCCCATTATATACATGTCCCCCATCACCCCCATTATATACACATTGCATGCCCCCCACCACCCCATTATATACACATTGCATGCCTCCCATCACCCCATTATATACACATTGCATGTCCCCCATCACCCCCATTATATACATGTCCCCCATCACCCCATTATATACACATTGCATGCCCCCATCACCCCCATTATATACATGTCCCCCATCACCCCCATTATATACACATTGCATGCCTCCCATCACCCCTATTATATACACATTGCATGTCCCCCATCACCCCCATTATATACACATTGCATGCCTCCCATCACCCCCATTATATACACATTGCATGTCCCCCATCACCCCCATTATATACACATTGCATGTCCCCCATCACCCCCATTATATACACATTGCATGCCCCATCACCCCATTATATACACATTGCATGTCCCCCATCACCCCATTATATACACATTGCATGTCCCCCATCACCCCATTATATACACATTGCATGCCCCCTATCACCCCCATTACATGCCCCATCACCCCATTATATACACATTGCATGTCCCCATCACCCCATTATATACACATTGCATGTCCCCCATCACCCCATTATATACACATTGCATGTCCCCCCATCACCCCATTATATACACATTGCATGTCCCCCATCACCCCATTATATACACATTGCATGTCCCCCATCACCCCATTATATACACATTGCATGTCCCCCATCACCCCATTATATACACATTGCATGCCCCCCATCACCCCATTATATACACATTACATGCCCCCCATCACCCCATTATATACACATTGCATGCCCCCCATCACCCCCATTATATACATGTCCCCCATCACCCCCATTATATACACATTGCATGCCCCCCATCACCCCCATTATATACATGTCCCCCATCACCCCCATTATATACACATTGCATGCCCCCCACCACCCCATTATATACACATTGCATGCCTCCCATCACCCCATTATATACACATTGCATGTCCCCCATCACCCCCATTATATACATGTCCCACATCACCCCCATTATATACACATTGCATGCCCCATCACCCCCATTATATACATGTCCCCCATCACCCCCATTATATACACATTGCATGCCTCCCATCACCCCTATTATATACACATTGCATGTCCCCCATCACCCCCATTATATACACATTGCATGCCTCCCATCACCCCCATTATATACACATTGCATGTCCCCCATCACCCCCATTATATACACATTGCATGTCCCCCATCACCCCCATTATATACACATTGCATGCCCCATCACCCCATTATATACACATTGCATGTCCCCCATCACCCCATTATATACACATTGCATGTCCCCCATCACCCCATTATATACACATTGCATGCCCCCTATCACCCCCATTACATGCCCCATCACCCCATTATATACACATTGCATGTCCCCATCACCCCATTATATACACATTGCATGTCCCCCATCACCCCATTATATACACATTGCATGTCCCCCATCACCCCATTATATACACATTGCATGCCCCCCATCACCCCATTATATACACATTACATGCCCCCCATCACCCCATTATATACACATTGCATGCCCCCATCACCCCCATTATATACACATTGCATGCCCCCCATCACCCCATTATATGCACATTGCATGCCCCCCATCACCCCCATTATATACACATTGCATTCCCCCCATCACCCCCTTATATACACATTGCATTACCCCCATCACCCCATTATATACACATTGCATGCCTCCCATCACCCCCATTATATACACATTGCATGCCCCCCATCATCCCATTATATACACATTGCATGCCCCCCATCACCCCATTATATACACATTACATGCCCCCCATCACCCCATTATATACACATTGCATGCCCCCATCACCCCCATTATATACACATTGCATGCCCCCCATCACCCCATTATATGCACATTGCATGCCCCCCATCACCCCCATTATATACACATTGCATGCCCCCATCACCCCCATTATATACACATTGCATGCCCCCCATCACCCCATTATATGCACATTGCATGCCCCCCATCACCCCCTTATATACACATTGCATTACCCCCATCACCCCATTATATACACATTGCATGTCCCCATCACCACCATTACATGTCCCCATCACCCCATTATATGCACATTGCATGCCCCACATCACCCCCATTATATACACATTGCATTCCCCCCATCACCCCCTTATATACACATTGCATTACCCCCATCACCCCATTATATACACATTACATGCCCCCTATCACCCCATTATATACACATTGCATTCCCCCCATCACCCCATTATATACACATTGCATGTCCCCCATCACCCCATTATATACACATTGCATGCCCCCCATCACCCCATTATATACACATTGCATGCCCCCCATCACCCCATTATATACACATTGCATGCCCCCCATCACCCCATTATATACACATTGCATGCCCCCCATCACCCCCATTATATACATGTCCCCCATCACCCCCATTATATACATGCCTCCCATCACCCCCATTATATACACATTGCATGCCTCCCATCACCCCCATTATATACACATTGCATGCCTCCCATCACCCCCATTATATACACATTGCATGCCCCCCACCACCCCATTATATACACATTGCATGCCTCCCATCACCCCCATTATATACACATTGCATGCCCCCCATCACCCCCATTATATACACATTGCATGCCTCCCATCACCCCCATTATATACACATTGCATGCCCCCCATCACCCCATTATATACACATTGCATGCCCCCCATCACCCCATTATATACACATTGCATGCCTCCCATCACCCCCATTATATACACATTGCATGCCCCCCATCACCCCCATTATATACACATTGCATGCCTCCCATCACCCCCATTATATACACATTGCATGCCCCCCATCACCCCATTATATACACATTGCATGCCTCCCATCACCCCCATTATATACACATTGCATGCCTCCCATCACCCCCATTATATACACATTGCATGCCCCCCATCACCCCATTATATACACATTGCATGTCCCCCCATCACCCCCATTACATACACATTGCATGTCCCCCATCACCCCATTATATACACATTGCATGCCCCCCATCACCCCATTATATACACATTGCATGCCCCCCATCACCCCCATTATATACACATTACATGCCCCCCATCACCCCATTATATACACATTGCATGCCCCCCATCACCCCATTATATACACATTGCATGTCCCCCATCACCCCCATTATATACACATTGCATGCCTCCCATCACCCCCATTATATACACATTGCATGCCTCCCATCACCCCCATTATATACACATTGCATGCCCCCCATCACCCCCATTATATACACATTGCATGCCCCCCATCACCCCATTATATACACATTGCATGCCCCCCATCACCCCATTATATACACATTGCATGCCCCACATCACCCCATTATATACACATTGCATGCCCCCCATCACCCCCATTATATACATGCCCCCCACCACCCCATTATATACACATTGCATGCCCCCCATCACCCCATTATATACACATTGCATGGAGAGACCCTCACATTTGGCAGTCAGAGCGCGATAACCAGGAAATGCTGTGTCTCGCATGTGAGACACAGCAGATAGTAAACCCGCGGGTGTCTATTAAGATGCACATCGGCTTTACTTCAAAGTCCCGGGAACTTAAACGTTCAAGGAAGCAAGGGTTAAATAAAGTGCAATGTTCCTTTAAGGCCAAAGTGGCTGAGTTGGAAATGTTGGGTCACACATAAGGCCCAGGAGGCATTAAAAATATACTCTGTGTGGACAATGCACCATCATCACAAAACCATGTGTAATGTCAGTGCAATGTTATAGTGTCAATGCAACCAGTAGGCTGGAATGTAAGAACAGTATCACATGTGTGATATGGTAGGATGTGGTGCCCATAAAAAAGATGCTTGCCTTGGGTCCAATTAACAATACAAGCAAGAAGAGCCACCATCAGAAATTGTGGGGGCCTTACAGGAATAATGATCTGGCCCCTGGGGGGGGGGGGGGGGGTCTAGGTTTTTTCCTTTGTCCCCCTTCATTCCAGTTCTTCTTCCCAACTTTCATTATAGCCCCCAAAGCACAATATTGCACCTACAGAACATGCCCCCTCAAACCATTGCAGAACACACAGGACTTGCCAACACACAACAATGCAGCTCCCACAGGACTTGCCCCTTCACCACAACAATCATTGGAATTGCAATTGCACTGCCAGAACATGCCATTACACTGTCTGGATTTGCCATTGCACCCCCAGACTTGCCATTACACCCCAGGACTTTACATTGCACCCCAGAGTTGCCATTACACCCCAGAAGTTTACATTAGACCCCACACTTGACATTGCAGACACAGACTTGCCATTACACCCAGGGACTTATATTGCACTCCAAGACTTGCCATTACACCCCTAGACTTACCATTTCACACTCAGACTTACCATAACACGTCCAGGACTTTTTATTGCACCCCCAGAAATTTATATTGCACCCCCAGGACTTTACAATGCACCCTCAGATCTTGCTGTACCCATGGGCTTTGTTCCCTGACGTATAGTGGGACAGCCAGAGGTTGTCTATGCACTGCTCGATGATAGAGCTGTGTAGAGCAAAGAGGGCTCAATAAGGTACTTTGATTATAAGCATCACCACAATCTTTTAGTCAAACAGATGAGCTTGGATTGTTTTCAGTGATTAACTGGATAGCTTTGCAGTTCCTTTAAAGCCCTGAGGGGAGCAGCAAAGTCTTGGTAATCTCCTATGTGTGCCAGGGATTGTGATAATGAACAGAGATGCTCTCTCTCTAGGATACAGCTACTGAACCAATAATCACTCAGATATCACATAGAGCTGTAATGATGTGTAATAATATGTAAATATTAGACTAGGTAATAGTTCACTTCCATAGAAAACCTGGAATTCTGCATATTCTCTCTGTTTTATGCATTATAATATTCGTTGACCTATAATCCTTGCGTGCACCCCAGCTATCCAGTTTTATACGGGATAGATAGTTCTATTTTGGGACCTGTGCAGTTATCCCCAAATAAAAGTTCTACTCAGTTAAATGCAGACCATTCTACAGTCTTCTTTCCATCTAATGCAGCCCTGAAGTATGTATTTTTTTTTTATATTTGCCACTGAATAAATGGTGATGCGGTCACACTCCTCTCCTGTCTTTCTTGGGGTCATATTTAATTTTATCTGCCCCTCATAGTGACTGCTTTTTGCACTTAATCGTTATGTTCCACAGAGTGTACGGCTGTGGATATCAGTCTTTGGATCTGTGCAGTTTCACAGAGCACCAGCTTTTCATTCGTCATGTGTTTACTGTTTAGCATTTACCTGGCAGCTGACAGTCAGACCCCCGCTGACCATACAGTGCATCCGAGCACATGACTCCTTATACTTAATGGGATTTCTGGCCTTGAGATTAGCAGCTGTGTGCAAGGTGACAATCCAGCCGTCCAATCAGGTTGGAAGAAGGGCCGGACCCACCCTTTTTTTAAATAAAATATATTTAGATTCTGAGCCGGATTAATGCCAACTAGGGTTGCCACCTTTTCTTCAGAAAATACATTCCATGGTACAGTCTCCATACTCTTAACATTGGCCTGATGCCAATTTGTTTACCGGCCTGCTATTAAAATACCGGCCAGGTTTCAACCTTAATGCCAACTGATGCGCTAAGCACAGCCCAGAACACCATAATGTGAAATAAGAGATTAAAAACGCTAATAATAATTATATAGTATAATAATGCACAGGCAGAAGAACTAATGTACTGCCATCTAGTGGGAAAAAAAACTCACTACATACCACCAGCTCAAATACCCCTCACTAAACCTTTAAAAAAGAAACATAGAATGTGTCGGCAGATAAGAACCATTCATCCATCTAGTCTGCCCAATTTTCGAAATACTTTTATTAGTCCCCAGTTCCCGATCTTATATCTAGGATAGCCTTGTGTCTATCCCACGCATGCTTAAACTCCTTCAGTGTGTTTACCTCTACCACTTCCGCTGGAAGGCTATTCCATACATCCACTACCCTCTCAGTAAAGTAATACTTTCATTAGTCCCTGACCTTATCTTATATCTAGGATAGCCTTATACCTATCCCATGCATGCTTAAACTCCTTCATTGTGTTTACCTTTACCACTTCTACTGGATGACTATTCCATACATCCACTACCCTCTCAGTAAAGTAATACTTTCATTAGTCCCTGGTCTTATCTTATATCTAGGATAGCCTTATACCTATCCCATGCATGCTTAAACTCCTTCATTGTGTTTACCTTTACCACTTCTACTGGATGACTATTCCATACATCCACTACCCTCTCAGTAATGTAATCCTTTCATTAGTCCCTGGCCTTATCTTATATCTAGGATAGCCTCATACCTATCCCACGCATGCGTAAACTCCTTCACTGTATTAACCTCTACCACTTCTACTGGAAGACTATTCCATACATCCACTACCCTCTCAGTAAAGTAATACTTTCATTAGTCCCTGGTCTTATCTTATATCTAGGATAGCCTTATACCTATCCCACGCATGCTTAAACTCCTTCACTGTATTAACCTCTACCACTTCTACTGGAAGACTATTCCATACATCCACTACCCTCTCAGTAAAGTAATACTTTCATTAGTCCCTGGTCTTATCTTATATCTATGATAGCCTTATACCTATTCCACACATGCTTACACTCCTTCACTGTATTAACCTCTACCACTTCTACTGGAAGACTATTCCATGCATCCACTACCCTCTCAGTAAAGTAATACTTCCTGATATTACATTTAAATCGTTGCCCCTCTAATTTAAGACTATGTCCTCTAGTTGTGGTAGTTTTTCTTCTTTTAAATATACTCTCCTCCGTTACTGTGTTGATTCCCTATACTACTATCACTATTATTATTCATATTCTTGTTGTATATTTATATATTAGTTTATTTAGTGGTGCCAATGGAGCTGGTCAGTCCAGCCATGACTTTTTCATAAAAAATGGAATTTCAAAGTTAAAGGACAAATGAACTTATTTTTCAACACTGAGTCAATAATTAGTTTAAGTGAACATATTTATTCGGGGGGGGGGGGGGGGGGGCTACGGACTTACTTCATACTTTATTTAATTTGTAGAGTCCCAAGCCCCTGGTAGGGTCTCTATGACTTGCATTGCTGGGAAAAAGGGTTTTGTTTTCCTTTTAAGACCAAACTAGCCTAGTTAGAACAATTCTCTAATACAATGTACAAGTCATTTTCAATAATTGTTTATTCTCTGCATTCACAGTATAAACAAGGTGACACAGTCCCGTTAAGTTTGAAATTCACTTATCCATTCGTTCTTGCATGAATAAAGACCTTTGGCCTTAATCTCTTCTTACAATCCGGGGTTCAGCAGTTCTGGTGCAGAGATTGTGTGACAAGATGGATTGCAATCTGTTGAGTGCCCTGGTGTCTATGTGTAAATGTGGCAATAAATCATTCAAAGAAATCCCAGAATCCTATTTGTAAGAGACACCCTTGTACATACTCCCAAACCTTAATTCATGTACAGGTTGAGTATCCCTTGTCCAGAATGCTGGGGACCAGAAGTATTTTGGTTAATGGATCATTTGTACCGGCTGAAAATTCATAGTTGTTAACATAGGCAACGTTTCCAGGGACACATATCTTTTCCACATGCTGCAGAAAGAGCATGCAAAGTGCAGCCCCGCAGTATGTAGGATGGATATACGCACAGACACAATCCAATTAATTAATCATGGTAGGTCCTATGAGATCTCCACCCTGATTAATTAATTGGATTGTGTCTGTGCGTATATCCATCCTACATACTGCTGGGCTGCACTTTGCATGCTCTTTCTGCAGCATGTGGAACAAATATGTGTCCCTGGAAACATGGCCAATGTTGGCAACTATGAAAATGATCAATACATTGTATTAGCAAAATTGCCAGCAAATGCCTAAATCAGGAGAAAAATGTGTTTTAAATGTGTCTGTGGAGTCTCCCGCTTATGACATCACCTGTGACCTGATATGCAAATGAACTGGTTTTCAATGAGAAATGTGTAATTTTGCAACAAATAATTGTCCCTGGAAACATGGCCGATGTTGGCAACTATGTATTCTCTACATTCAGAGTAAAAACAATGTTTAGATGATACAGCCCCTTTAAGGCAGACATTGCCAATCAGACTTCCAATGATGCTCAGGCAGCCCATGCTGGGAGCAATCCAGCAGCAAAAAAAAAAGTCCTCTTTTCCTTATTTCTCTGTGACTACCGTCAGTTGTTGTTGAACTACAACTCCCAGAATCCCCAAGCTTTAAAAGGGTCTCCTGTTGGCCATTTTCTACTAAAAGCAGTGTGCACTGGATTAGAAAAGATGGACAAGAAGAAACAAGGCTTTAAAATAAGTCAGAATGTAGTTTTATTGGAACACCTGAGGTGAAATAGGCTTCGAAAAAATCAGCAGCTCACATAACAATTACACCTTTCCCACCGCCCGACCGATACACATTAAAACATAGGCCTTTCCTGCAATTCAACTTAAATAATTAGCATCTTAAAAAAAACCCAAAAAAAACGATCTTCCCTTTCCCTTTTACGTACTGGCAGAAATATAATATTAATAACTTTGTTTTATAGATTTATATATAAACAAGAACCATTTATACATCTATAGTACACATACTGCGCATTCAAATAAATAAGGAATATGGTGGGATTAAGACGGGTCAATCTTTGGTAGAATGGGGGATTGTCGGATGTGTCGCGGGTCTCTCGGAATAAGGTCTGACACGGGTCCAGATACCATAGAGCTGCGATTCCCATTATCCCAAGCCGGCGCATAGTTCTGGTCCAATGACCTGCACTTGCTAATCCACGGCATCCTGCAATTTTGAACCTGCTGTTCTAGGTATGCAAAACACTTCTCCCCTGACTTGATCCTTTATGTTCTGCTCTGTGAAGGTCCACAATGACCCTTTTGACCTCTACTAGTGTCTGTTGGCCAAATGTTGTCCATGGGACATTGGTCCAAAAAGTTGGATACCTTCCTTGAGTACGGTTCTAGGTGCATGCCCTATTTGTATACTTCTGGCATTGAATAACAGGTCAAGACATTAATTTGGAGGATAGAAGGCATACAATCTTTGTTTTAGCACAATACGCTATTGAGTTGTGTTCTTATCATGCTATTTATCAATAGCTACAGACTATAAGCTACATCCAGAGGGGACTTTAATAGTGCAGATGCAACTAGTTGCGAAGCTACTTTTTTATGTTCGTACATCATTTCAGATTAAACACAACATAGTACAATCCATAGTGTTGTAGCCAATGCGACCACCGTGACTCTGGAGTACTCTAAGAGTCATCAGGCAAACTACCAACTAGGCACCCTAACTAAGGACATTATCAAGCTGAAGGCTTTTACTTTCAGTATATGGATATTTGATACCAATACCGTATAATTTATTGCATGTATCATAGAGAGTGTGTATTCTATGTGAATTCATTAGCGATGTATAACCAGACAGTGGGGCATATAACTTATTAATAAAATGTCAGACAAGGTATCTCTCTTGAGATGTCCATGGCCAGATGAGTTAGTACCTTAAAAGCCTAGATAACAGTAGACCATGAGGTTCTCCAATAGCAGAGGTGGCCAAACTTTGCCTCTACGACTATTGCTGGACTACAACTCCCATTTAAAATGTTGCTGGCTGAAGATGATAGAGTTGCAGCTAACAATAGCTAGAAATCCAAAAGTCCGCCATAGCTGCTATTGGACTTGGGTTCATTAACTAAAAAAAAAAAAATGTCATGTTAATCATTAACCTGCAAGTGGAGTTTACATAGAAAAGTCTTCAGAAGGAGAGGAAGCCAGTTTATGTTCCTGAAAAGCCGAGAGACAACACATGAGATGACTTGAGCATTCATGATGGCTTGGTCCATGAGATCAACCTGTGTGAGCAGCTACCATATCAATCTTTCCTTTCGCGGAACCATTGCGGTTGTCTGAAACTATAAAATACAATGACCGCGACCTCTTCTCCAGTGCAGGTTACCATCCTGTGGGTTCTACTGTCCTATCACAATTGTCCCAGAGATACTTGGACTGTAAGATCAGAGATTGACAAGTTCTCACCAGCAGATTTTTTGCCCAGACGCAAATCCGAGCGAAGCAACATTCCGCTGACCAGCCGCCGATCTAGCGTTCTATAGGTATGTCTCTTCTTCAGAGCTCGTAGCCGAAATATCGTCAGTGTACCCGTGGAATTAGAGTTCTTTGGCATTCTCTCTTATACAGTTATTTCTATGGAGATTTCATACTGCACTCTACAGTGGAAGCAGTCCCTGAGTGTGGAACTCACTTTCATGAAGTATTAGTCTTCCTAAATGGTAAAGAGCCTTGCTGTACCAGTGAATGCCCACCCGCGGAGATGAGTCACTTGCCCCCAATCCTCCCAGATTGTACAGTACCCGAAGGGGCCAAAATACCAATTGTGCTAGCCTCTGTCTCTGTACCAGGGCAAAACAAGAAACCACCACTTCATCCACAACAATCGTCCCATGTTGGGTGAGTGGAGCATAAACTCCAGTGTCTGTTTGCGAACTAACTGAGCTCACCTTCGCTGGTAGGACACCTAGCACCCCTGACACTAGAATATACTGCCCAGGCCTTACGAGACCAGCGAATACTGCTTGGAAACCAGTAGCCGGCGTGGTGTAATTGTCTGCCACAAAGATGAGATGTGTAGGTGTCAGGGAAAGTCGTCGAGGTGGGTCCGCAGTCTCGATCACCTGGAACAGACTCTCCGCTTGGCCATTGCTGTCCAGAAAGGTCAAGAAGTCACTGTAGATGGCACGGCCCTCGTTATCTGCCGCCAGAACCCGCCAGCCGGGGCGCAGGTCCGAAACGGGCACTCTCTCCCCAGATTCCAGCGTGGCCATGGCATGTCCGGGGAAACAGCCACCGGTCTTGGCTGCAGCCGAATGTTCTGGAGAAAGAAAGATAGAACAGTCACGACATGGTAGGAGTAAACGAGAAACACATAACGGACCTTAGACAGAATCAGTCACACACAGCATTTCTCTCTGTCTTGTTAAAACCACTTTATTGTCACTCTGTCCACCAAACACAAATGCAAACTTAGGTTGTTGTTTATTTTTTTTTTTTATTTTTTTTTTTTAAACGACGCTGACAAACCGTTCCAGTTTATAGGTATATATTTTGTCTTTGAATATGTATTTTTCTGCCGCTCCCTCATACAAACACCACATCACTGCCCTGGCCACCCTCTAAATATAACTACTGCAAAGGATCTCTGACTCAGTGAAGTCTTTTCACAACGCCTCCACCTAATGATTTCCTATGGTCGACTGAGGATGCTAGAGAATACAGTAGCTGCACACGTTTTCCGACGCTTGGTACAGAGTGTACCATAACCAAACTGAGGTTGGCGGGAGTTGTAGTTGCTTAGCTTTCACCTGCCTATGGATGAGGATGCTGGGAGGTTTATGCCACAAGCAGCTAGGGTACAGTCAGTCACCCACTGGCTGCGGTTTTCTGAGAATGATGGGAGTTGAAGTCAAGCCGTAACTGAATAGCCTGCCACGAGTACACTACCCACAGCTTGTGGGGGGAGTAAACCCTGAAGCCGCCTCACCTGAGCAGGGCGGCTCATGGTGGTATAAATCCGGCCAGCAGTGAGAGGAGAAGGTTGTGGTTCATATAAAAAGACACACAAACAGAGTGGGGGCAGATCGGCACAATAAGTACCTTCAGTGCTGAGAGCTTGTGAGTCTGTGACTGATATAAATAAATCCTGTAATTACAGCAGGTTCCAGTGAGCAGGGAAGTCAACTGAAAAAAAGCTGGTGAGCTATCCAATCCAGAAATAAAAGGAATCAAACAGAGCATCCTGTTAACTCTGGTACTCCCTCTGCAGAGCACTCCCACCACTGCCAGCCAGCATGAGCTTTGAGTAATAAACCAACTAGGGAGTTGCTAAAGGGTAATTAAATTAAACCTGGACATAGGTAGCTGTGGCAATAATACTCCCATGGTAAATTATTACTGTCAGCGGTGGGCGGGGCAAGAGTGGGGCGGGGCAGGGCGGGACAGAGCGGGGCGGGGTTGAGGGGAATGAACATTTCACCTTCACTGACTAACCTATCGATTTATGCAGGGACAAGTTGCATTGTTACAAAAGTGAGATGTTGCTAGAGATTTAACTTATGCATTGTCCATGGCCATCTAGCAGGAGAAGCTCTCCACATTTCTCCCTGCACCATGTATAGTTAACCATTTAAGGACCAGAGATTTCAGTTTGTCAGAAACAAAAGCGATTTTTTTCCATTTTTTTTTTTTTTGTAATTATGTCATTAATCGCATCCTCACAAGTTATATGCTGTTTTTAAAAGGACAGTTGCAGCTTTCTTTGGATCATATATATATATATATATATATATATATATATATATATATATTTATAAAATCTACAATAAATAAAAAAGGAGGAAACTTTTGAACAATAGTTTTTGCAATGTTTTCCCAATGATATCCTGCACAACTAGTTCAACACTAACAAAACCCACATATCCCAACTAACTAACAACTAAAAAGAAAAAAACATCATTCCCAGACAAAAAAAATAAATTCTGAGAAGTAAAATGATCAGAGCCATCAGACCTACAGCACAATTAATACTTATATATATTAATATACAAATATGGGGAAAAATAAAGCAAATACATAATAAACTGTGATCCACAAGGGATGGAAATGGTAAACTTTATTAATTTATATCCAGGAATTGCTGGTACTCTCTTCTATCATGGACCTGTGACTCTCAGTCATTCACAGTCAGTGTGAGCAGTACAGAGAGTGACTTGGAGGCAGAGTCCATTTTTAAAACCATTGGGTCTTCACTGTGATCACATGACCACCAGGCCTCTGATTGGTTCCTGGAACACTGCCTCGGTTGCGAGGCAGAATTCCGAGGCCTGAGAAACGGCGTGTAGCGTTGTGCACTTCAATCTTTAATGCAGGGCGGGTTATCCCATCAAAAGTTCACTATCAGGGCAGTGATCTTGACAGGATTAACAAATAGATGGAGCTATTCAAATAAGATGCAGATGAAACAGTGTAATAGTTGAGTTGATCAAATACTTATGTCTCCTTTAAACAAGTTTTTGTTTTATTCCATAATTTGCAACAATAAATATTTTGGTTAAACTAGACAGACTTGTGTCTTTTTAAAAAAAATTTAAAAAAACATCGGTAAGGTTGTTATTGTATGATTTTTAAGATTACGAGTCCAGAGAGTGTATTTTTATCTCCCTGTTTCAAGATTAGTAATAGATATTGTGATACCACCTTAATAAAAATACATAACGAAACCACACACTAAAAAGAAAAACAAATAAACACATAAACAGAGCCAGGGGTGAATCAATTCCCTCACTTACAAATAAACCCATCTCAGGAATTAACACTTCTATCATCCCAAAATCCACAAATAAAAATTCAGTAACACAAACAAGAACCATATTACAAATATTTAGCTGGGCAGAGACCCCGCCTGTGGTGCCGGGAGACATGCCAGACAGAGTGGGGGCGAGTACCCACTCACTCCAGGAAGATTTGCTCCAATGAGATTTCTTCGTATAGAAGAATATTGTCTATGTCTATATGTCCGAGAGGTGAGGCTCCAATTATAGGTATGGCAAACATCTGGACATATCATCAAATATAGAAATAATCCTATATTCCTATTTGCCAGTCACTAGACTGACTGGCTCACCTATGTTCAAGCACGTGCAGCTTTAAAGTATCATCCAAACAGAGCAGTTTCCATTGGTCAATACATTATGGCAAATGATACGTAATGATACATTGTACCCTAACGGGCTCTGTACTGGTTGGTTTTATTATTGGATGAGCAGCCAATCGGAAAGAAGAAGCCAATTGCATGTTGGGAAATATGTTGATAAACTAACGCACGCTACAAAGCCTTTTTTTTTTTATTCTCTTACAGCGTGTTAAACAAGTAACCGTCCACAGCAAAACACTGCCTTTTAGTAATATTTAAGAGCAGGCCGAGAGTGGATCAGGTATACTACCTGTATATACTACCTGTATACAGTGCGGACTATAGAGGTGTCACTGCTACAGTCTGTAAGGCTAACTAGTACTATGCTTTTATGTGCTTCTATCTATCTGGCGCCTGTATTGCTAAAAGAAAATGACTTATATTATATATTATATTATCTATACATGTCACCATTGCGTCTAATCCATCTCCCTACAAATCTGTCTCTCTGAGTATCTACATGTTAATCTGAGTATGTATCTGTTTATTATTCAATCTCTTTGCCTTCTTATCTTTCTGTCCGTCTATCTACCTATCTGTCTGTCCATCTATTTGTTTGACAGCCGCCCGTCTTCTATTTTCCAACAGTCCTGGATTTGACGATACAGTCCTGGTTTTTTTTTGGTTTTTTTTGGGGGGGGGGGGGGGGTACTGTCAAATTCGGGGCTGTCCAATCTCGTGGGGTTTACGAAATGTTGTGTGATGTCATGTAACTTGTCCCTTTTGGTTACACCCCAGCCGCATCCCGGGAATTGGTTTGTCTGTCTGTCTTTGTGTTTATCAATTTGACTGTCTGGATGGACAGATGTGTGTCTCTCTCTCTATGGATCTTTCTCTCGATGTCTCTTTTTCTAAATCTATCTATTTATCTCAGCCCAGTTCATGGGCCAGCCTACTAAGTTTCAGGATCCAGGGTGGTACTCCCATAACTTTTATGTAACACAATCACAAAAGTTAGGAGCCAGCAACATGAATTTTAGAAGCCGTGGTACCTGGCTCCAGGGATTTGTCAAGCCCTGATCTATCCATCTATCTACCTATCATCCATCAGTGAGGTATAGAAGCATGTCTTATAACAGTAGGCATCCAATCTTCCCATTTTATATCACGTTATAGAAGCCATCAATATATAATCCTACAGTATCTGAAGATGCTCGGAGTTCATAGATTAGGATTTTGTTTTGTCATTCAGATCATGCTCCCCATGTGTTCAATGTCCTGCTAGCTCTCCATGCTTTCTGGCAAGGCAGAGGTGTTGTTTCAGGAATGGTCCCATCCTCCCCCCCCCTCCCCCTTCTCTGACACACACACCTCGCTGCCTCAGACCCCTGTTTGCTTTTGGTTTAAATATAGGTGATCAGGTCGTTTTGAACTTTTCCAAGGTCCTAACTGTGATTATTTTTAATATCCGTCTTGTTTTGCTGGGCTGGGCTGTGTGTTCTCTGTGGTCGGGGGATGTGGCTTTAAGATGCAGCCTGTGACCGCAGAGGGGAGCAATCTGGCAATTCTCTGTTTCCCTCCCCTTTCCTCTCACCTCCTCTCTCCTCTCTCTCACTACCCTGTCCTCCTCTCCACTCTTTCCTTACTTAGAGTATCTGTCCCTGCCTAACCTCCTTGGTGCCTGACTCCCCCCCACCTTTCTTCTGCCTACCTTGTGCAATGTGATTAGAGGTTGGGTAATGCTCAATTAGCAAAGCAGTAATGGCCATTACTTCCTGTGTGTTGTTCTCCCCACTCACTAACCTAGTGACAGACACGCTTATACGCATTCACATCCTACACCCATTTCATGTACTTTACTCTCTACAAGGGGATTAGGCATACAAATCTGACAATCAGGCCTCAACCCTCACAGAAGCTGCCACTGATAAACTAGACAGTACTGGAGAGTCCAACGGGTCAAAGACATACATTTCACTACAGACAAATCTTTCTGCTTTATTTCTCTTTAAACAAATTAAAATGTAAACCAGACCTGTTTATTTGTTAGCGTGCACGTATAGAATCAGGTCTCGGAGTTGGCAGGCATGCTAGGTGACCCTAGTAAATGGTGACCACTATCACAGCTGGTAATTTCAGCACTAAAGATCGATAGTGAGCGTAGGGTTTTTTGTTTTTTTTTATAAACTGCAAAAAGAGAGGGTAAAAGAGAGCAATGTGAACCTGAGGATGATAATAATATTGGGATCTATCAGTTAAACCGTGAGTAGGGTTGCCACCTTTTCTCTAGAAAAATACCAGCCATGCCAATGCTTCCATAGACTTAACATTGGTCTCAAACCAAGTTTTTACTGGCCTGCCGGTAAAATACTGGCCCGGTGGCGACCCTAACCTAAGCTATGGTGAGCTGTGAAGTTTGGAGTTATCATCACTTATATACAAGTCCCCTTATGTGTCAGGTTAAAATTGTTCAACTCCTTCCTTTCGGGCCTAGTGGTTTCACTCTGAAACCACATTTTCTTGGTCGGTTCTCAGTGGTTGCTTTCTCGCTTGGAAACCAGCGCTGCACACCCATCAGTAGAGACCTCTAGTGTTAGAATTTGGTATGGCATGCAGCCATAGCGGGCTTGTTGAAGCCTGTACGCCATTTTAGTTTGTGGATGTGTTGTGTGCCGTGGCAGTCCATGTGTGATCCAGGGCTCATTTTCCATAATAAAACCACCTGAAACATGTAACAGTGCTTAAAAAATAATTAATGGTTTAAAATTAACATTAGTTTTTATTATGTCACTAGATATATTTTTTTTTTTTAAACACATTGCATTTTTAGTTTCCAATTTTGATGTCATTTGTCATTAAAGATATTTTAATGATACATTATAACCCATCAAGGGAGTTGTTAGAAGCCTATCAGCAGAAAAATAAATGACTAGCCAATCAGAAAGATGTAGCTAGATGCATGATGGGAAATGTGTTCAAAGCACAAGAGACAGATGCTATGCATACAAACATGTTAATAAAACTGCTAGTGTCTGCCCTTTTGAGGGTTTTTGTGTGTGAACTTTAGGAATCTTCTATGTCTTGTAAAAATACAGCCAGTTACCAGGCTTACATGGGGTTAAGTTTCAGGAAATGGCTAGGTAAGTTAAATGTTGGAAGCCAAATCTGATTTTTTACATAGATATATATTCTATAAATGGGATTCTTTTCAGCACCCAGGGTATGATACCCAACTTACTGGTGGAAAAAATCACAAATACAATATTTAATCAGCTGTAGTAACAGGATAAAGGATACAGAGCACAGTACACGGCACTGTTCAATATAAAACAGTACAAGTCTATATATGTTACAGAGAAGACCGTGAATCAAGGGGAGCAGAGTTACACTAGGAAGAAGACCAGGTCTGCCACTATGTAACTCCGTATCAGCATATACATTAAAGGGACAGTCTGGTCCCCAAACACACTTTGGTGCAAGATGAAGATATACTGCTTGTATAGTTACTTTTTGTCCCCCCCCCCCAGTGTGATTTGATGCAGGCATTCTGATGGTCATGTGCTTCTATCCCTGTACTAAGGCAAAGTTTCTAGCACCATCCTAGACACTTACATCCCAACAGCAAAGTGCTTCCATCTTTACCCCGGATCACTGTCCTGACCCCGAGCTCTGCCAGGGAAAGCATTCCTGAGCTGGAGATGCCATATTACATCCCAGCAGGGCTGGAGAGTACCGGTTAGTGCCAGCTCCCCCCACGCACGGGGACAGGGAAGCCGGATCTAATCATTAACCATTAATTGCCAAAATATCTAGTTTTGCACACACAAAAAAAGGGGTTAAATCTATTGTATTGAAATATACCAGAGATGTCAACTAACCCAATCATGAATGAAACGGGGGCAGTGTCAGTCCAGGTCTGCCGCTATGTAACTCAGGAACAGGTAGTAAATTAAAGGGACAGTCTAGTCCCCAAACTCACTTTGGTGCAAGATGAAGATTACTGTTTGTATAGAGTACAGGCTTTTTTTCAGTGTGATTTGATGCAGGCATTCTGCATAAATCATACTAGCAATATTTGACTCAAGCCCTCCCGCCGTGATTACTCTGTATGTCTACTACAGGTGCGGCAGCACTGATTATATAGACATTGAACATATAAAGTTTTGTTTTATTTAGTCACTTCCTATGCTGCTGCAAAAGAATACGTTGTGTGGACTCTAAGTGACCTTGCTCTTGTACACAGTAGGATCTCTTAAAAGTGCAACACATTGTCTCATGACATCACCAGAGAGACAGGAAATTCCATTCATTTGAATGAAATTATTCTCATTGGTTCCTGTAGCAAAAAAAAAAAAAGGAAATTGACTTTTACTCAGCTAGTGTGGCCAGTCCTGGTTTCTTGCATCTAGCTGTAAGTATTTTATATTTTAAGTAATGCAAAATGTAAATCATGCATTTTAAAATACTTTGGAAGCACATTAATATGCATTAATATTTGGAAGATGCATTGTGGGTACCAGACTGTCCCTTTAATGTCTGACTCTAGCTCAGCCTTCGTCAGGTCATCGTTGCTCCTTATTTAATTACTAGACCTATCCATATGTCTGTGTTTTTAAATTTGTTTCTTTTCCTCCTAGACTCTGCTAGACACCACTTGGTCAATAAAAAATAAAAACCCACAATGGTCAATGTTCACATGGATCTGTTTATTTTAAATACATTATACAATTTTACAGAAGCAAAATATACAATATATGATTGTAGTAGTACCAAATGATAACACGACTGCTGTATACATAAAAAAACAAAAACAAATATACACTGGCATACAATAATATATTAGCTCATTTGTTTGTTACAATCTTTAACCCCTTAAGGACACATGACAGTCCTGACAATTCATAAATGTAAACATGGATGGTTAGGCCAATTTTTTTTAAGAAAAATCATATTACATTTTGCTTTACAAGGATACATACGGAATCAAAAGAAAGCCATATATTTCCCTAAAAACAATATAATGTTTGGATGAGTACACTAAATGGGATAGAGAAACGAAACACACACATAACAAAACATTTCACCCAAAACGCTTGCACTTAGGGGATAAAAAAAAAAAAATCAGTCTGCCTGGGTGAGCTGCAGATAAGGACCCCCAGAGCAGGTTATCTTCTAGCTGTTGTTGGGCTACAACTCCCATCATCCTCAAATAGCGGAATCATTGCATGATTACCAGCACCTGTATCAGGGGAGCCGTAGTCTGACAACATGTAGGTGATTTTTTAAATTGGTCATCCCCTGCCTTAATACAATAATGCAAAAAACATGTCCTTCCTAGTTCACATGTGTCTTCACAGACTTACTACAGATGTGAGAATGATTTCCAAATTTGGGAATTGGAACGGGTTCTTATTCTCGTAGCTCTCTGGCTTGGTACAGTACAGTTTTTACGACTCCTAAAACTTTGCATATTAAGTTATTTTTTTCCACTGGTTCAAATACATGATCTGATTGTACTTTTGTTATAGATGTTGCATTGTTTTGGATTTGGGGACGCTGTTGGGCAATCCTCACATCTGTAGGTAGTAGTTCATTTATGACATTCCAAGGAGAATATCCTGACTTTACCAAACGCATTTCACCTTTTTTTTTTTTTTTTTTTAAATAATTAATCCATAGCAGCCATTTTTCCCCGTAGCTTACTTCTTGTGTTCCACCCATGTAGCCAGAACAACTGTGAGTAATAGTTCTAAGAATAATTTAGAATCATTGGGATTTATGTAGAACTACAAATAACGGGCCAAAGTTCTAAAAGAGGGAATTGAACAATGGAATGCATCCAGCTGATGGTTCCACTATTCAAACTTGACCCCAGAATTTCTTTGATAATAATGTTATCCTTCTTGCAATCATTTTTAACCACCGTCTCTCGTTATCTTACGTTGATTGGATATTCGTTCTATCGCTTCTCTGTACTTCTTTCTCTTATATTCAGTTAATCCCAACACTTCGGTCTTGATGTCCTTCCCTCTTGTCCACTCGTTTCTTCTTTACTCTTCATTCCTGAACCGTACTGTGCCTGGAAGGACCAGCCTCCCTATCAGCCACTTCACTTGTGGACCACAAGCCCATCTTCTCCACTCGCTCCAATCCCACTGTCCTCAATGCTTCTTCATCGTCACTGCCTTCCTCGGCCTCCTTTCCACTTTCCCTAAACCCTTATCATGGATACTATGCCCCTCTCCTTTCTTCTTCTTTTTCTTCTTCATTTTTTTCTCCTGTCCAACTGCCCCTTTCTCTTTCAATTCCTTTTTCTTCTTTCTCTCCTCTTTTGTCCTTTTCTTATTTTTCGTTTTCCAAGCGGTGGACCCCAACTCCTCGGTGACAGGCGCTCTGTAAGAATGAAAACATATAGAAAGCTTATTGACGTCAGTCATGTTCAACTCCTACAAGACATTTTTTAAAATTTTGACGTAGACTAGAGGACCATCAATTCTGGTCGGTTCATTTTCTATCAAATTGCAGCTACCTCCGTCTATTGTCACAGTCTATGTTCCAAAGACCCTAGAAAGCCTCCTTTCATCCAACAGGTAGTTCAAAAGAAGAACAATGTTTTTTCATAAAAATTACATCCTCTTCTCAAATTAAACAGAGTCTCACAACCCCACTGGTCCTATCAGTAGTGTCCCTTAGGGCAGACGTTTCATAGATTGAGAAACTAAATTCAATATGTTGTGATAATAGACTGGAAAATCTTTGTATTGTTTTTACACTGGTGTGAACATTTGCTGTCCGGCCTCACTTTTTATGAATAAAGCTAGAATAATGAGAATACAATTATTATTCTTAAGTTCAATAACTTATCAATGCCCCCCCCCCCCATTTATATTTATTATTTATTGTTCAAAATAAATACTGTCATCTGCTACATCAGGGTCAGAAACAGTAAAGTGTGTTATTTTGTTATACCAATATAGCGTTTGAACTGCAAACCTGGATACATATTTTTTCTTATCCGGCTTTTTTTTAAAAAGTGTTGAACTTTTGAAAAGTGCTCAAAAGAACTGACTTTATATAATATAGAGAGTGTGTTAGCCAACTGCATTGAAGTAAGATGACAATGGGGTCTATTCAATGAGTTAATTTATCCCATGCCACTGAATCCCATAGACTGCAATAGAAAAATTGGGGTTAAAAAAACAGTAATTAGTGATGTTTTGTGTCTTTGAATTGGGCCCAATGACATGTAGTAGGACAGAAGAAGTCTGGGTTATCTTATAAAATGTTATTACACAAATACAACATTTTATCTGCATCCAGATGCACAGAATGTCTTCTTCCTTCATTTAAATCTACAAAAACATTGAAGAATAATATGGTACAATAATAGTTGTGTAATTTGCCCCATGATCAGCTTTTCTGTTTAGACATTTACGAGTCCAGGTAGAGTTTTGCACAGTTATGCTGCCTGCTTGCTTCCTCGACTTTCACGGGCTCCGTGAATTAAACCCAGTGACGGAGGAGGAGGAAAGCTGGGGCAGGGTACTAAAACTTTGTAACACATAGCTTCATGGACCAAACCATTGTATAATGCCCATGCTTGCCAGGGGAGCTTATGAATAGGTGATGAGAAATGATGCAGTGTAACTACTCATGGATACTGCTCTCCATTCTTTTACTCACCTCAAGTAGTTATCCCATTGTTCATATTCATGCTCAGTCTGCACATCTGCCACACCCTGCATCCTCCAGTCGTGGTATGGGTCTTCAGCCTTGTCCAATCTGTTCTTGTTGACGGATGACTTCCACGCATGGTTCTGGGGAGTGGCTGCTTGGACTCCACCGAGGACGGATTCTGATGAGACATAAGACAGACAAGCCATAAGCCACTCTCAGTCAGCTAGCCTAACCGAGAATATGTAAGGCACTGAAACAAAAGATACTTACCAAGCAAAAAGGGGCCGATCTTCAACCATGCACCCCTGGGACGATCCTCAAAAGAGAGAGAGGCACTACAAGGTCAACCAGACACTCTGTCCAGTGCTCCCATGGAGCAGTGGAGTTCCTGGCCCTTGTATCCATGAGGCAGCCACTACAGCGGTGCCCATGTGAGGCCAAGGATAGTCCAAGGTGTGATATGTATAAATTACCGAAACACAGATGTGGCCGTGAGTCATCCACTACACAGGGGCTTCCTGGTTGGAAAGGTAGATTTTCTTTGTCCACCAACCAAGATTGTCCCATTCTTGTCATTCAAAAGATGTGTATATCATACCTTACATCTTTACTTTATTCAAAGTTACTTGGGTGAAAACTGAGCCTTGTGTTTAAATATACACAAAGACATTGTTGTTACGTAATAAACATTGAGTGTTTGAGCACATGCAAAATCCACAGATTTGCATACCTCCCCACGTAAAGGACTTAAATTGGGATGTCCACCGGCCTGGTAACGCAAACGGGGAGTGTGCACATGCACGAGCGTGTTACATTACACACTCACACACGTGCTTTAGCAGTATCTCACTTTTCTTACAGCGTCCCAGCAAAATAATTAAAAAAAAACAACTTTTATAACTTCTGTGATGTAATGAACATTTAGATAACTTTGAAAGCATCTTGTGTATGTAGTCTGAATTTAGATTAACACCTCACTGGCTCTTTAAGAGAGAATAACGTTTCCTAAGGGGAAAACACCTACTATACTAAAGTCACTGTGGGTACATAGAGCGGTTATAACTTACATTAATTTAAAAAATAATCTGAATAACTAAAACTATAACTCATCTTTTTTTTCTCTTTCAAAAATGTGGTCACAGTGTGAAACTAAAAATTCCTTCCCCGGACTTCTATTTTGCTTGTAAGGGGCAAACGTCGGTTTGCTTTTCACATGCTCTATTGAGATATTCCTGCATTAGTTTGGAATGTTGTACCTGACATAGAAGGATCTACTCAATAAAGAGAGAGCTGCAGGGAACTGAGACCGGAGTTTGAAACTTAAGGCCACAGTAGCTGAGTTGGAAAAAAAAATCGCCCCTTCAGCTGCATTGGAGAATGTTTGTTTCCAAATCTGGCTACATTGGCCTGAATTTTGAAATTCCCATCTCGATTCCCTCGCAATTCACTCTTTATTGAGCAGAGCTTTCACTTTTGTTACACTCCTACAGAGCTCCATGCACCTTTAACCCCTTCAGGGTCAGAGGCAATCAATATTCGTGGGGCAACACTGAAGCCTATAAACAATTGCTCCCAGGAGCGCTCGTTTGTGCCATACAAACAGTATATAAGATATGTGGTACACTGAATGAGAAAGAGGGAAATTACAGCTAAACACAAACACTGCAGCATTGTAAAAACAGGGGGGGGGGGGTGTTGCTGGGATCACTGAGGTAGATCATGATCCAGCTTTGCATCTGCCTGTGTATCATACAAAAACAGAGCACTGGGTAATTTAGCTAACCCTCTAGCATTATCTGTGCAGGGGAAGAGAAGATGGTCCTGCTCACAAAGCATTGTGTGTGCAGTGCATCAGGCATCCCCATTTAGGTTTGCTAGATGTCACCGAAACATCACAGCAAATGTCCAGTTTTGCCATCAGTTTCTTTGCCATCAGAATGGTGGACGGTCAAACCTGGTGACCTTCCGTGACGCAGACTGGCAATGCAGGTAATCACGCAAACAGCAGGAAGAAGAGAGGGGACTGGTGCCTCTATACCGTGTTTATCAAGGAGGATATTTCCCATGATGCACTCAAGTACGCCACTGGAAATAGTAGGGACAATTTACTCAAAAAGGACCGAACAGTCAAGGGGATTGCAATAATCAGGCATTAATAGCCGAGTCGGACAGAGAGGCAAGATGGAGACGGTTTCCAACTCGGCTATCAAGGTCTGATGTGTCCAGTTCACTTGGCAGTTCACTTTAATCAAATAGATTCCGTTGTGTTTTAAGTCGAAGGGGTATTAGTGGCACACAAAATGCTGAGTATATGAAACAAAATAACAAAACATATAGATAGATGTCACACAAAGCTGGTTCATGTGACCTAATCACTTGAAAACGAATCAAATATATATATTCCGTCTGGCATAGGAGACTAAATAATGCTTCATATCCATTTAGCCAACAGTTAAAAAAATAACACAATCTAAAAAGGAATCATCGCTAAATGCTATATAACAGAATCAGTATCACATTTTCTATGATATATTAACCATTTATTTGTGTGATGGGCCGTAGATGGTAACTAACCATTACAAAAATAAAATAATAATCAGTATAGCACCAGTTTAGTAGCCATGGTGGCAAAGCATTGATGGACAATATTGGCACAGACACACAGTGACATCAAATCTGTCCTTGCGCATCCTCACTGTGGTTCCCAGACAGTAATTACCAATGGCACGCTCCTGTGCTCATAAGATCTACTCAGCATCCATATTAATAGTCAGTAATGTATTATTTAATACAACTCTTTCCGATATTGGGAAATTGACAGGTATGATGGCCCTGCAGAGTTTAATAATAATAAGTATAGGATGAGCTGCTCTGAACTCAGGATGAAGTCTGCTCTGTTACAATCACTATGTGCTGGTGTACTGAGCATTTCTAATAACCCCCCCCCCCCCCCCCCCCCCCAACAATTCTAAATGTCTGTGTATTCTGGATCCTTGGTAGGAAAAAATATATCAGAACTGATCATGTCACCGTGGGCAGGAATACATTGGTCCAAGGTTCCAGTATGTTATCTGTTGGAAGACTCAATGTTGAGGAGCATCAGTCCTCAAATGGATAAAACTATATGGAGTGTCTGTAGTGAACCTGCTCTTAGTAACACCCGGAACAGGTTATCAAACATTTGGCGTTGTTTGATCTTGCGGGGTCATGTTCCATACCTGCGTCAGGGTGCATGTCATGTCTGCAGAGACGGCTAAAATCATGTGTGTTAAACGTGGCACACCCATGAACTGCAACAAAGGTCATTGTTTTAAATAGGACCACACATGCTACTTTCTTGGGTTTTAAAGTATTGTAAATGTTTTAATGTCTTCTTACTTTATTTTCAAGGTAATCTTTACCTATACAGAGCTAAGTGCTTTATTCATGCTGAATTGCCTACTTTGGCCATAAGTTTGAAATCCCCTAGTCTGTTCCTTGCAATTCCCTTTTTCAGGAAAAATCCCCCCAGTCTTGTTTTTCTTTCAAGCTAAATATGATCCTTTCCAGGTAAGTATTTTCCTGCAGCCCATGAACCAGTTTAGTAGCCCTTCTCTGAACTCTCTCCAAAGTATCAATATCCTTCTGGAGATACGGTCTCCAGTACTGCGTACAATACTCCAAGTAATGTCTCACCAGTGCTCTGTACAATACTCCAAGTGAGGTCTCACCAGTGCTCTGTACAATACTCCAAGTGAGGCCTCACCAGCGCTCTGTACAATACTCCAAGTGAGGTCTCACCAGCGCTCTGTACAATACTCCAAGTGAGGTCTCACCAGCGCTCTGTACAATACTCCAAGTGAGGTCTCACCAGTGCTCTGTACAATACTCCAAGTGAGGTCTCACCAGTGCTCTGTACAATACTCCAGGTGAGGTCTCACAAATGCTCTGTACAATACTCCAGGTGAGGTCTCACAAATGCTCTGTACAATACTCCAAGTGAGGTCTCACCAGTTACAAAAGTTACAAACAGTCAATAATTTGGGGTGTATCACAAAGAGCTTGTGTTAATACAAGTTTATAATAGCTATGCCTGGTAGAGATTACCCTTCTGTCTCACAGAATAATACACATTGAAAAGATACATAAATTTACTTAAATCCATCACCTAAACAGTGTACTGTGAATTGATCTATACGTATTGTATGTGCTGAATCTAGTATATGTCACCGGTCTGCACCTTCATTTGCACCATATCGACTACAATGGAAAAGCAGAATTTGCATAGCATGTCTCAAAGTGATGTCATAAAAGTAAGACCATACAGACATGCTAACAATCTGTGTTTCTCTTGCTTTACTCATTTGGTTACAATCGTGCTCATACTATCTATAAATCATAATATAAGCTCTACATTTAAATATAATCTACATTGGCTTAAAGATATATCTTCTTTAACGCAACTATGGTTTTGCAGTGTTGGTGTTGAATGTTTGGCAGAGCAGAGAGTAGTATATCACAAGTACATCAATTTACATATTGGCATATTTTACACGCTGGTCTTACCTGACTTCACAGAGCAGTGGATATGGGATTTGGACTCGTAGAAGACCCAGTCGAAGCCAGCTTCCACCGCCAACCTCGCCAGCATTCCGTACTTATTGCGGTCTCGGTCCGAGGTGGTGATGTCCACGGCCCGGCCCTCGTAGTGCAAGGATTCCTCGGAATGGTGACCGTCTTCATCCCATCCCTCCGTCACCCGTAGCTTGACACCTGGCCACTGGTTCATGACAGAAATGGCCAAGGAGTTCAGTCGATCCTTGCAGCGCTGCAACAAGAGAAGTGGAGTTTACTATTAAGAGAAAGATCCTTTTCATCCTCTACCTATATAAAACCCTATGCCCAACGTTCTATAATAACTATTTAACCCCGTACTTCCAAGTGTGTATACTAAAACAATTTGTGGTGTATACCTTCCTACTGCAAGCTAAGCCAAGTAGGACAAGTGCCACAAGACATGGCACTAGTCACCTCCTTTTTTCATGACATTTCTAGAATAGCCTGTATTCCCAGCCCATCATGTCCATGCCATGATTCGGTGCCCATAGTTGCCAACATCGGCCAGGATGGATATACGCACAGACACAATACAATTAATTTAATCATGGTAGGTCCTATGAGATTTCCACCCTGATTAATTAATTGGATTGTGTCTCTGCATATATCCATCATACATACTGCCGGGCTGCAGGTTGGATGCTCTTTCTGCAGCATGTGGAACAAATATGTGTCCCTGGAAACATGGCCAATGTTGGCAACTATGAGTTTCGAAACCTTCATAGAGAATGCCCTGCAAACGTGCCCAAACCTCTCCCTTCCTGAGATAGGCCAACTAACAACCAGACTTCTATATAAAATTCCCACCCATATAGGTAGTCAGTGTATTTCCTGCCCTAACTCAGGGGGCTCATTTCTTCCTCATTTGTTGCTTTCCTAGGAAGGATTATTCTCCCAGGCATTACATCCTTGGACGGGTGCAGGCATTTACTAATATGCAAGGAACCCTGGTCAAGCATCTATCAAATGTTATTGCATACTAATCTATTTTCAAAGTACTTTAAAATGCATGTTTTACATATTGCTTAAAATATTTAAAAAAAAACAGCTAGATGAAATTACAGCAGTTTGCAAGAAACCAGGACTTCCCACACTAGCTGAGTAAAGGTCAATTTCCTATATTTATTTATTTTTGCAGCAGGAAACAATGAGAATGATTTAATTCAAATGAATGGGATATCCTGTTTCTCTAGTGATGTCATCAGACAATACTGTGTACAAGAGCAAGTCTATTACAGTCCACACAATGTATTCTATTCCAGAAGCACAGGAAGGGACTAAATGAAACAAAACGTTATCTGCTCAGTGTCTACATAATCAGTGCTGCCGCACCTGCAGTAAACATGCAGAGTAATCGCTGGTGAGGGCTTGAGTCAAATAATAAAAATGTGATTTATGCAGAATGCCTGCATCAAATCACACTAGGAAAAGAGTCTGTGCACTATACAAGCAGTAATCCTCATCTTGCACCAAAGTGAGTTTGGGGACTTTAAGTCTCGGTTAGGCATTTAACGATAATGCATTCACCAGGAGTATGAAACAGAGAGTTTTTTCCCTGTAAGGAAATTGATCTGTTCTGTATGTGCAACATTTCTCAAGTTATTTATTTGAACCAAAGGTTACACCCATAGGGTCATGGAGCACATGTATGCCTTACAGGTGTACATGCAACATGTAATATACCTGCACTATTAACTCTGCGTAATTGGAAAGCCTACAGCTATTTGAAATTGAATGCTAGCGATCTTAATTTCTATGGGTCTTGTTCTGTCTAGGATTGCTCATTTGGTAAATGCCATGACTGCCAAGCCTGTTCAAACCTTAAGGTCCAAATCCCAGCAGGGTCATCTCAGCCCTTCATCCTTCTGAAGTCAATAAATGAGTACCATCAATTGCATAGTTGCCAACATCGGCCATGTTTCCAGGGACAAATATGTGTTCTACATGCTGCAGACAGAGCATGCAAAGTGCTGCCCGGCAGTATGTAGGATGGATATACACACAGACAGAATCCAATTCATTAATTCGGTTGGAGATCTCGTAGAACCTACCACGATTAATTAATTGGATTCTGTCTGTGTGTATATTCATCCTACATACTGCTTGGCTGCACTTTGCATGCTCTTTCTGCAGCATGTGGAACAAATATGTGTCCCTGGAAACATGGCCGATGTTGGCAACTGTGCAATTGGGTAATAATTATTCAGCTGTTGATTTGGTTAATTCTGGAAACATATGCTAAGAAGCCCTTCCAGTACCACTGGGAGAAAGGTGCTATATAAATGCCAGAGTTGCCAACATCGGCCATGTTCCCAGGGACACATATTTGTTCCACATGCTGCAGAAAGAGCATGCAAAGTGCAGCCCAGCAGTATGTAGGATGGATATACACACAGACACAATCCAATTCATTAATCATGGTAGGTCCTATGAGATCTCCATCCTGATTAATTAATTGGATTCTGCCTGTCCGTATATCCATCCTACATACTGCCGGGCTGCACTTTGCATGCTCTTTCTGCAGCATGTGGAACAAATATGTGTCCATGGAAACATACTGATGTTGGCAACTATGAATTATATCCCCAAAAAAAGCATGCCAGGCCTCTTAAACTCTAACTGTTAGAGAATTAAAGAGACATTGCTGGGTACAGGTGTTCTAACCTAATATCGTTTGTTTAATAAAATGCAATGACAGAATATTTTGTCTGATGGTGGGGAGAGCTGTGTAAGACTTGCCTGGTAGCAAAGGAATGCTGCAATAGAGAGCATAATTGGAAAAAGTATCTGGAACTTTTTGCCATCGCACTCAAAATCAGTGACCTGGTTAATTATTCTATGACTGTAAAATCGCTGTATTAGTGCATTGCACACCCTCTCGGCCATCAGTGTGCTAAACGAAACTTGGAAGGATATATATAGAGTTTGGGTTTAATTTGGTGTATTCTCTGATGCTCCCAGCAATCGAGTAAGAAACGGATAGAAGAAAATAGACAAAGAAAGAAGCAAGAGGAAGGATGCAAGATAAATAAAGGCATCCATTAAGGAGAAGGTGCAAAGCCAGCCCTCTGCACACAATCTTATCTGGAAGCAGCCAAAGTACAGCACTCCTGTGCAAACACAGCTGTTGTGAGCAGGGCATTATGGGATGTCATAAGATTTTTAGATACTAAGTGACCTGCCCACCTTAAACAGCAAGTTTTAGAAGTACAGGCTCTTGCCCTGCCTGCTGTATCATCGCTCACCTAGGGGGGGACCACATCTCTGTTTGGATCAGAGCGGTTTATTAAAAGTCCTGGGGTTGCCAGGGCAGAAATCCATAATCTGCAGGGCAGCCGTAAAGTCTTCATATATTCTATATAACTCACCCGATGGGGACACAGTAAAATGAACACATATATATGTGTTTTAATGGTTTAAAACCTTTTTTCATACATAGCATTGACATCCAACAGAGGTGTTTGGAGTTTGTACACAGGGGAAGTTCTACAATGTATAGGATCTGCGCATGTTTATCTGTGAAAAATAGTGATGGGCTAGAGTCAAGATCTATGCTTCTATGATAGAGACGGCGTGTGACTTAGGAACTATCTACTTAGGGAATCCCACTAAGAACCTATCACCCCAATAAAGGACTCAACACCAGAGTGGAGTTTGAAGGTCACAGCATTTATTTCAACCACACTGTAACAATTGTATACTTTTAACTTTATAACACATGTAATAACATATATGAAAACATATGTCACACTTCAACCAACATCATAAACAATGATATAACATAAGGCTAATATTAGCAGAATATTAGTCTATTCCTTGGCGAGATCCCATGAGAATTGGCCCCAGGCGCAATAGTACCAACGTATTCCCATGATAGGAAAACCACCAGCCGACTCCTCCTAGCTGGTGGTACCATTGCCCAAATAACTCCTCAGGAACCTGCCCTTGAGGAGATTGTGCACTGCCGCCCATTGGACAGTGCACCCAGCGTAGCCCTCCCTGTGAGGGCCACCTCCCGCTCTGGAGCCAATTCTCTTAGTGCCCCCTGCCACGACACGGGAATCCTAACTCAAAAACTGGGGAGGAGGATATACACTTTGGGTAAAATTGTTGTAATGCAAATCAAAAAACCCCCCCAGCTTATTATACCAATTTTCACCCCACCACTATAGGGGATACCTAGTGGATACCCAGCCTGTCACTCAAAGAGGACCCATGACCTGGGTAATGATTAGACATGTGCAAAACTAAAATTTTCGTTTCGTTTTCGTCCATTCGGACGAAAATGTTATTTATTTCGTCTAAAACGAATTTCGTTCATTACTGCATTCGTTTCAGACGAAATTCGTTCATTTCGTTTTGTTTAATTTTATTCGTTCGTTTTATAGAATACGTGTAATACTATTGGCTTTCTATAAACCGAACGAGAGCCCCATTCATAAGAAATTCTTATGAATGGGGCTCTCGTTCGGTTCATAGAAAGGCAATAGTACTACATGTTTTCTATAAGCCGAAAGTCTATAAACCGAACGTTCGGTTTATAGAATAGCAATAGGATTACATGCATTCCATAAACCGAAAGTCATTCATTATGTCGGTTTATGGAATGTAAGTGTGCTATGCTATTGTATTCTATAAACCGACTCTATTTCGGCTTATAGAATGCAATTGTACTACGAATGGACGAATGAACGAATGATTTTCGTTTATTAACCATTCGTTCATTTGGCTTTCGTTAGCTTAGCATTTTCGTTATTCGTTTTTCGGACGAATGGACGAAAATGCTATTTTCGGACGAAAATGCATTAGTCCGAAAACGAATGCACATGTCTAGTAATGATCAACCACCTAACACATTGTAACTACCTAGGGAAAATACCCTGATCTGGGCCTAAGCATGTAGCCCTTTCTGTAATACTTAAATCCAGGGCTTTTTTTCATTTCAGTGCCTAATGGTTTCAGTGTCAATCTGATCTGACATAGGGGATCCCACTGCGAAACCTTCTATGCCGTCCTAATACCATCCAACAAACGCAAAGGGGGTTATAAGGCCGGCAGGCCTACCCAAAGGAGCTGGTCAGGACAATTCCACTGTGATGGACAATGATGATGTTCACAGACCTTGCTATCCACTATTGTGAATTGAAGTGAGATGAGCATTACTTCAATATTCGAAGACCTAACAATCCATTATGCAGGGCCAGATGAGCTCTTCTTGCAGGAGGAATGTATAGTTAGGGTTAGTTGGAATATTCATCTCCCTAGCTCTATTTGCGTATACCTGGTTATACTACAACTGTAGGTGGGCCACCACACAGTGTGTACCCCTATCCAGGTGGTCTTCATGTGAGCACTGCATCTTGTCTGGCTGGAAACATCTTCAACCCCCTTTGGCTTTCCTTTCCCCCATTTGGTTACATGTTGGTAGCAGCCTATTGTGAGGTTCCTGTGCAATAATGCAGACTGTTCTACCCACTGAATTTGGGTTTGTTCCCCAAACACTATCAGCCTGATTTCTGGCTTTCTCAGCCCGTTTTCCATAGTTAGGGTACTTTGTAAAAATAACTTCCAGGTGATGTAGTTTCTTGAAGACTAAACAGAATTAATGTTTGCTACCTGGAGGGGAGGGGAGGGTTTCCAGGCTTCGCTGACCCTTTGGCAGGGAAGGGGTTAACTCGATGACTCCTACCTCCTTCTCACCCCAGTGCTGATTGAGACAAGTGGAATGCAGACCCGATGTTTGTTCTATATTTAAAGGGAAAGACCCACCTAGAAACCCCACAGCCACAGCTCCCTTCCCATGGCTCATGCTTGATTTAAGTTCAAAAGTCCAAGTGAGGAGTTTCCGCTGAGAAAACCACAGCAAAGATCAATAGCTTGTAAACTTAATGTGCAAAAGAAGGGGTTTTACTGCCCCAGACGGGGATAAGGATGCTGGGGCAGGCTGCAACTCCCATCATGCACAGCCGTACAGTAGTTGCCAGTTGCTCTGTCTTCGGTTCAAACATTATAGGATCACATCAATAAAGAGGGAATTGCAGGGAACGGAGATGGGAATTTCAAACATCCAGCGACGCTGGAGGATTTTTCCAACTCGGCTACTTTGGCCTAGAGTTTGAAATTCCTGTCTCAATTCTCTGCAATTCTGCGTTTAGAAACTTCATTTCACATGATCCTCAGTCAGGTCTGCCAGTAGTTATACCTTAGAAATAGCTAAACTGTCGGGGCTTGCCAGTGACTGTGTGGGCCATACCATATAGCAGGGTCAGTGCTGTGGGCCATACCATATAGCAGGGTCAGTGCTGTGGGCCATACCAAATAGCAGGGTCAGTGCTGAGACCAATACAGCAGTCCATTTTCCATAAAAAAAAAATTGGTTCCAGAATAGGGTTGCCACCTTTTCTCCAAAAAAAATACCGGCCTTGGTACTGTCTCCATAGACTTAACATTGGCCTGATGCCAATTTTTTACCGGCCTGCCGGTAAAATACCGGCCAGGTGACAACCCTATTCCAGAATGACTATTTCAACATCTTCAATGCTGTAGGTCCCACATAAAGACAAAGGAAAGAATCCAGTTATGGTGTAAAGGGTCTGTGTCTTACCCTGTATTCCCTGTATTCCCTCTATGGCTATAGAGGGAATACAGCAATTATTGGGCAGACTAGATGGACCGAATGGTTCTTATCTGCCGACACATTCTATGTTTCTATATGAAAAATTACAATTAAAATCTTCACATCAGCCCAGGCCGCTTGGCTATGGGACCCTTTTGAATGATTTATTAAGGGTGGCTCTTGCTTCTTTTCATTAAACAAACTAACTGCTCTCCATGGGAAATGTGTCATTTGCATATCAAGCCACATGGTGAGGTCATAAACGGGAGACGACACAGAAATCCGTAGCTGAGCTTAAAATTAATCTCTCTCTTAAGCTATACATTTGCTTGTCATTCTGCGAGTGCAAAGTGCGGCTCATTTCTTACACCCTACATTCACTAAGAATGACCTTATACAAGCCTCTCATGCACTATTTAGCAATGATTGCTATATGTAGAGCTGTTTTTTTTTTGTTTTTTGCCATCCCTGAAAACGAATGTCAGGTTTGTAGCAGTGACGTTCTTTTCTTTATGGATCTGTAATGTCGTTATCTGCTGAGCAGAGATATTTCTAGATACTACTAAACGCATAGGAAGCGAATTCCTTGCGCATTTTATGATGGGCTGTCACACAGCGGTGCGTTGCTAGGAATCTGTACAACTACATAGAAACAAAAACATAGAAACAAAGATTAAGACTGCTGATAAAGACCCAAGGGGTCCACATCCTCTCCCTACTCTGCTATGTACCTGAAGGTTAGCCTTACATCTCAAAATGAATATTAAAAAGTCTGTCTTTTTTTTTCCCCCTTTGCCCCATTCCAGCAGGGCAGGTCACTGCACTCTATCCTCTCCATATCATGTTCTCAAACGTGGGGGGATTGGTGGGGGGGAGTGACAAAAATCTCTAACTATTACATTAGAAATATTGGAGAACGATATCATTCCTTGCCAGTATTAGAATCCCAGTATCTTAAAACGTATTCCAAACGTGGAATGTCCTTACGGGCAGGCTAAGGCGAAACGAGTAGGACATTCTGAAGGATGGTTTGCCTCGCTCAACCCATGATGCTAAAATGGAACGGGGAGATAAATGCTCAATACGAATTTCGACAGATAATGAAGTGAAGCAAATCACAAGAGCTGACACCCAGCTGATTTACTGTAGGAATAAACTGGACTTGCAACGAGGATATCAACAGAAGGGAGCCAGCACCCACAAAGGAGGTCAAGCAGTAAAAGTCTAACTGGGTGGTTACGTTTCAGGTGACCTGGAACCAGACCCACAAGGTAAACATATTGACAATCCGCACTTTTCACCTACAATTCACGCTTTTTTTTTTTTTTCAAAAAAAGAAAGCAAACAAGACGAACACAAAAAAACCGTGCTCACCTTTCTGCATGGAAACTAAAGGCTGTCATGTTGTTTGCAGACAAGAAATATTATTTATGTCCATTGAACTACAAGGCGCAGCCTATACAATATTATACTTATGTAAAGTGCATACTTTAATCATCTAGGTGCCATAGGTTAATAGGAAAGTTAGTTTCCCTCAGCTGACTGGCTCTCAGAGTCAATAACAAGCTTACTGAGATAAAATGCTCCCTTTTTATTAGTCCTTATCATTTCAGTCAAAATAAAAAAAGTGGAAAATAATAAATATGACATACAAGACCACGTTATGTCAATCTTTATTGTATTTCGTCTGAGATACTCACATATCCTGCACTAATGCTTCAGATATACAACATGTGCATGCATGGTAACATTAGGAAGACTGTATAAAGGTATTTTTTTTTTACTTTACAAGTACTACTTGGAAGGTGAAGTACTTTAGGAGATACACCACACTATCCCCCCCCCCCCCTTCCCCCCCAGTACCTGGGGTACTATGTACCAAGCTTTTGCAAATTGGGCTACTTCTAAAGAATAAATGCAAATCTGTTTGTACCAAGCATGTTGGAGTTGATTTGGGTGCTGATATAAAAATATAAGGGCTACAAAAAAATAACGGAGGAAAATGAAAACAACATCTACTACTTATGGGAGAAGGTCTGATAACGTAGTGATAATAGAGTTTTTATTAGGGGTCAACAGAGAGAGACATCTGCTCCATGCAGACCAAAATCAGACGAGCGCCTCTAGCTGATATTAAGCATGTATCTCAAAAGGAACTAGAGAGCATGCTGCTCTTAAATATGGCACACTATGTGGTGGTTGTGGTGCCCTGGGGGGAAAATGTAGGTGCTGCATGATGCCTCAACATCGAGGCATCATAGCAACACCAGCAAAGCATAACCTGTGTGGACCAGATACGTCCATTTTCACTAAGTGCCTGATGTACCTGGTACGGCCCATTGCCAGGAAGGGGACCACCCTGAAAGATACATTGTGGTTTTAAAGTGCATCCTGGAGATGGATTTTACCATAATCCAATTTAATGGTCCTCATTTAATCGACCTCAAAAAGAGAAAAGGATGAGTTGGCCCTGCTGGGAATTGACCCTGAGGGTTGAACAGATTCTATTGGCCAACTGAGCTATCTCCATGGCATAAGATACCTTGAAAATAGCATCACTGCATGGTAGGAAGGAAACAAATAATGATGAATTGTTTAATAAAACTATTAGCAGTGATTATTGGGATGTTACAAATAAACTATCATGGAGGAATAGCTGAGTTTATCTCTCTTGATTACATCCCAGTTACCATATAACTGTTTTATACACAATGTTACATATAACAACATATGTTTGTCTTTATACCAAGTCTCAAAAACGCATGGTACATGCTGAAATATTTGTAAAAATGTATTCACATAAATAACTTGTGAAGATAAGTCTGCTTTTTCAGGGGGCCACTTTGAAATTGAATTTTTATACCCTCCTCGGAGACAAATCCAGTTTAATTTTATTTTACTGCTTGCAATCAGGACCTTGGGTTTCTTTGGCTTCGTCCCAGCTTTCCCACTGGGTCAAAGAGCAGAAGTGATGCACTATGCCCAGCCCACCCAAGGTAAAATGACAGGAAGTGCAGCTTTGTTCTAAATATCAAATCCATTTTATAAAACAATACATGTGAGCGGAGGTAAAACTGATCGGCATTGGGTGAAGCACTCTTTACAGTGCCCTATGATGGTGCAAAATAAAACCTGTCTCATGAAAGGTTCAATTTAATTACACAAACAATATAAAAAAGAGAATAATCTACAGATTTCAGGGAATTGAGATACAGATTGCACAATAACTTTCCTGCAGAATGATGATAATTTGTACATAAATATACTACAGAAGGTGTGACCACATGGCACTTGCCTGTAACACACTTACATGGGGAAGACTGGTCCCAGCACTTCCTACAAGCACTTACCACATACTCTAAACTGGGCCGTCTGGACCATAGGGCAAAAGGGGGCAGCTGCCCTGGGTCTGAGCACTTTGCAGAGACCCTCCGAGTCTGCTACTTGACCCCTATCGTTTCTGCCTGGCTCACTTGCCAGAATGAATGACGTTATACTGATTTTCATGTTTAGCTGAGCTTTTGATGAAGCACAAGTGAGCGAAACGCATTAAATGTGTGCCCATACCAAGTCACTATATAAAGTGTATGCATTTAACCCTTATGGGCATGCTATATAAAGTGTATTCATTTAAACCTCATGGGGATGATATACAAAGTGTATGAATTTAACCCTTATGGGCATGCTATATAAAGTGTATGGATTTAAACCTTATGGGCATGCTATATAAAGTGTATGCATTTAAACCTTATGGGCATGCTATATAAAGTGTATGCATTTAACCCTTATGGGCATGCTATATAAAGTGTATGCATTTAACCCTTATGGTCATGCTATATAAAGTGTATGCATTCAAACCTCATGGGGATGATATATAAAGTGTATGCATTTAAACCTCATGGGGATGATATATAAAGTGTATTCATTTAAACCTCATGGGGATGCTATATAAGGTGTATGCATTTAAACCTTATGGGCATGCTATATAAAGTGTATGCATTTAAACCTGATGGGCATGCTATATAAAGTGTATGCATTTAAACCTTATGGGCATGCTATATAAAGTGTATGCATTTAACCCTTATTGGAATGCTATATAAAGTGTATGCATTTAAACCTCATGGGCATGATATACAAAGTGTATGTATTTAACCCTTATGGGCATGCTATATAAAGTGTATGCATTTAAACCTCAATGGCATGATAGATAAAGTGTATGCATTTAAACCTCAATGGCATGATAGATAAAGTGTATTTATTTAAACCTCATGGGGATGCTATATAAAGTGTATGCATTTAAACCTTATGGGCATGCTATATAAAGTGTATGCATTTAAACCTGATGGGCATGCTATATAAAGTGTATGCATTTAAACCTTATGGGCATGCTATATTAAGTGTATGCATTTAACCCTTATTGGCATGCTATATAAAGTGTATGCATTTAAACCTCATGGGCATGATATACAAAGTGTATGTATTTAACCCTTATGGGCATGCTATATAAAGTGTATGCATTTAAACCTCAATGGCATGATAGATAAAGTGTATGCATTTAAACCTCAATGGCATGATAGATAAAGTGTATGCATTTAAACCTCATGGGCATGATATACAAAGTGTATGTATTTAACCCTTATGGGCATGCTATATAAAGTGTATGCATTTAAACCTCATGGGGATGATATATAAAGTGTATGCATTTAAACCTCAATGGCATGATAGATAAAGTGTATGCATTTAAACCTCATGGGCATGCTATATAAAGTGTATGTATTTACTACTCATTGGCATCTTAATGGTACTTCATAACATTTTGAACATAGATAAGATGCTGTTGCTTAATTTTAAGTTTAATTTTAGTTTTAATTATTATGATATAACATAATGGACGTGGCAAGTTTTGGTGTGTGTGGTGTGGGCGTGGCTTGGTGTGGGTGGGCGTGGTTTCATTGGGCATTTCAGCCCCTGACCCAGACAGCACATTGTCTTGGGCCAGCCCTGTGTGCACTTCCCTCTTTCCCTACACAGCCTAGCATCCTGCTAGTATTTGCTACTGCTCTGCTACGTTGCCTTTAATCTCTTGACGCCGGATGGTGCTTTTGTCATTAAATTCAAAAGCATCAATATGGAGGTCTTGTGTTCCAGGCCCCGATCACAGACTGATCAGGGAACCAGGGGCACAGAGGGAGAGACCCTGTGGGTACCTGCCAAGGAATCACAAGACCTGTGACATGGCAGAAGCATTCAGGCATTATATGTGTGTCCTAGCTAAAGAGTTACATTTAGGTAATATGTTGGTGCAGTATGTTAATTAAATATTTTGGCCAAACAAAATCACTATACTATGAAGGAATGGCAAACAAGTTAATTAACATGCAGATTACTTACCAAGTGTGAGATTGCTGATTGTTTGAAATTTGGGTGTTCCCTCCATACAATGTAGATGGGGGGGTTTTAAGCCAAATTGGTGTCCGAATTATAATTCCTAATTTTGTACATTTTTATTACGCTAACTGAGATCCGCTGTTAATTTACAACACCGTTAATCTACTAGTAAACTCAGCCAAGGTTTATTTACTTTATTGACAACAATAACCACAGAGATTTCCTACTCCTTAGTACATCAATTACCAGAATGATCGAGGCTACCTATGGACAACGCAACGGAAGCATGGAAGACAAAGATGGCCTCACCAGAATACCAAACTACAACCATCACTAGATTAACCCACAGGACCACCACTCCAGATATACATAGTTACTACACTTCAGAAGTGTAGACCCGCTCTGTAGGGGTACATCTAGGGTTGCCACCTGGCCGGTATTTTACCGGCAGGCCGGTAAAAAAAATGGCATCAGGCCAATGTTAAGACACAGTACCAAGGCAAGTATTTTCCTGAACAAAAGGTGGCAACCCTAGGTACATCAGTTAAAGGTTCCTTGAAGAAGGGAAATTTTTACCATGTGTATTATTAGACGCTAGCCTTCTAGCACATTAATAAACTAGTGAAAAAAATGATACCTATATTTTCCATTTATGCAGCTAATAGTGCAATTTTGTTTAATATATCCCAGCAGATCTAAGCTGTAGTGTGGGCTGCAGAGGCTGTGGACACCCCTGCTGTGCATACATTATTATTCCATCTATGCCTTCCGCTGTCCAGTGCCCATCACATCCTTCCACCGCAAGCACCACATCTCTATATGTATTAGAAGAAAAAACATTTAACGAATTCCTTCCAGCCTTACAATGACCCCTTAGCAACCTGATTCTGCCTGGGCAGCCATGGCTGCTGTAATGCGAAGCCATTTCTGTTTGTTTTTCTTTTATACTGCATTTGATTTTAATCTATAAATTAACTTCAATTTACTTGATTCCAATTACTTTAAATAACTAATTTTTGTAAAATGCCACCACCGTGACTGCGCTTTGGCTCCAGTATTGACCGCAGGAGGAGAGCACAGTCTATTTCCTCAAACTGCTTTAGTATCGGAGGGGGTCTTGCACTTTAACTCTTTGACTCCCAGACGCGGGCGCTGCATATTGCAAGAGCAGGCTTTCACACCCCTCGGTCACACAAAGAGTTAATTAAAAAATGTAAAAAAAAAAATAAGAAACTTGTGGGACTGTTCCTTTTGGATTTTACCAAGTGTCAGATACATATTTCACATACCTCTCTGGGTATAACAACTTCTGAGCCCCCTCCAAAATATACACACCTCACTTCTAGAGAGTGACATGCAGAACGCTGCCGCTCCCTAGATTTTGTACAAAACACTAAAAAAATGTATAACTAATACTCCTTCCAATGGGAGTGATTGTGCTGACAAAAGTAGCACATAGTCTCCAGCACGGCTCTGTTAATTAGGGGAATACCTAACCTAGGCACATTTCTTTTGTAAAGGCGTCAGCCCAGAGATTCAGTGCTAGTCCTTAAAAAGAAACAGAATGCCAGATAAATGTAATTATTTCGAATCAACAGATAATAACTGAGCACCTCGGTGAAAGAAACAAGACGTGACACAATAAATGTCTTTAGGAAGAGGTTTAAAGGGCATAATGCGTATTAATAAACAGCAAGATAAGTATAAAATGTAATAATGGGCAGACTAGATGTGTCTATAGACTTTCTTTCTGTCACAATAATTCATTATTGTAAGACCGGAGTTTGAGCCCCAGCCTCAAGTTCTGAGTTGAGGCCCTGACCTCCATATCTGCGTTAGAGCCATAGCCCCGAGTTCTGAGTTGAGACCCCAGCCTCCATATCTGAGTCGAGGCCCAGCTTCCATATCTGAGTTGAGACCCCAGCCTCCATATCTGAGTTGAGGACCCAGTCTCCATATCTGAGTTGAGGCCCCAGCCTCCATATCTGAGTTGAGGACCCAGTCTCCATATCCGAGTTGAGGCCCCAGTCTCCATATATGAGTCGAGGACCCAGCCTCCATATTTAAATTGAGTTCCCTGTCTTCATATATAAGTTGAGACCCCTGCCTCCATATCTGAGTTAGAGCCCCAACCTCCAGTTCTGAGTTGAGGCCCTGTCTCCATATCTGAGTTGAGGCCCTGCCTCCATATCTGAGTTGGGGTCCCTGCCTCCATAGATGATGGGAGACCCATGCCTCCATATCTGGGTTCAGGTCCCTGTCTCCATATCTGAGTTGAGGCCCCAGCCTCCATATCTGGGTTCAGGCCCCCAACCGCCATATCTGAGTTGAGACTCCTTCCTCCATCTATATGAGTTGAGACCCCTGCCTCCAAATCCATGTTGAGGCCCCTGCCTCCATATATGAGTTGAGACCCCTGCCTCCATATCTGAGTTTAGGCCCCGGCCTGAATATCTCAACTAAAGCCTTGACCTCCTGATTGCAGATGAAGGCTTGGCCACAATCTCCAAATGATCACATCTACCTACATGATCAGGATAAAGGCTGCTCAGCCTATTACACTCCAGAGCTAAGCTGACCTAACAAAGAGGATCATGGGAATTACTGACATCACTAGGATTCATTCACAGCATTTTAATTAGACCCAACATTCAAAAATGTATAATAAAAACAAATCACACAAAACAAAATGTCATAACCGTACCAGCCTGGCTTATAACTAACACTGTTTGTAATGGTGGAAAAGGTGAATAATTACAGGTCTTATTACAGATGAATATAAATAAAATCTGCACACTTGGCGGACCGCTCTCTCCCTCTCGGGTACCTATCTGTTTGGCAGTTGTAACATGTTCCCGTCGGTGGGTGGGAATCCTGTTCATGGGGAAGGAAGTGACATTCCTGAGCCGCTGTCACTGATTTACCAAATCACTTAGAAAACAGTAACCACAAAGGAGAAGAGACCAAGCGAGCCGGCCATACTAAAGTCATAGTCACACGTGTGCGTGGGGATAGTGTCATTTACTATGCTTATTATTTAAACTGCATTGGAGAATTTTTTTCCAACTTGGCTACTTTGGTCTTAAGTTTAAAATTCTCAAATCCCTGCAATCCTCTCTTTATTGAGTAGACCCTTTTAATAAAACGGATTACTATTGTTGACTCAAAAAGGCCCAAAATTGAGAGCGGCCTAGACAAGAACAGGGGTTTTAAGCTTTAATTAGCCCAATGGCTTACCATGATCACTAGTACTGGCTTTCTGGGTTGGGTTTCATTCCTTTAAATCATAGGGATATCTCAAGACTGAGCCTTTTTTTTTCAGTGCCAGAGTCTTTATACATAAGCCACACTGCTTATACTTCTCTTTTTTACTATCAAAGCCACACTGGGTGCATGTAAGACAGATCTAAACAGCACATAGACAGGATAGGCGAAATCCCCAGCAGTGTGAAAGCATGGGTAGTTGGCACACACCCCAAACTTCATCCTGCATCCCTTTGCTTTTGTTCTTCCTGGACATAAGTTCTGTATTGGGTATATAGATGTATTGCATTGCAAACTAGTTCACCAGCCTGTGACACATTAATACAGTAAGATGACTGTTCCACTAATTAAGTATTCTGCTCTTTGTTTGTATTAAGGGAACTTGTTAATCTCTCATTTCACAATAGAACCTCACATAGATCCAGATTTAATAGAGCAAAACATTTTTTTTTTTAAATGGTGCAAAATGATCTATACATTGTGTTAGCAAAGTTGCATACAACTGCATAAAATAAGAGAAATATGTGTATTACAACTGTCTGCGTTGTCTCCTCCTTATGACATCACCAGAGGCTTAGTTCTTTTGCATATCACGCCACAGGTGATGTCATAAACAGCAGACACCACAGACACATTTAAAATATATTTTGTTCTCTTATTTGTTTTATTCTCCACATTCACAGTGTAAGCAATGCCCCTTGGTGTCACTGCAAATTTGAGAAAAGCAATAAGGTTTCTTTAAAGTGGTAGTATAGTATTATGAGATGTCTGGTCAGCTGTTTGGTTATACAAGCAGATGACATACTATACAAAACAATGGGGATGTTAAGGATTTAACTCTAACATGAGAAAACATCCCCTTTCTGGTAAAAATGGCCGACCTCCTCTCATAGACACTGTCAGTTTTACATATTAGTTATGTCAGGGCTTGTGTAGCCAACCAGCAAATTCAGGTGAATAAGTGAATCTATAATGACAAGGTAATGAGACTTTTCATCTGCTGCGGGTGGCCTTGGGTGTTTAAAGGATGCTAGTGTAAGAACAGAAATATGTGGTTGTGGCATCTGCTACTGTACAGATGTAACAAATAATGTTAGAAAAAAACACAATTAGTTGTTTCAAAAAAGAAAAGTGATATAATTGTTATTTAAGAATTTTGTAGGAGACTACATATAAAAATATTACCACCGTACACCACTATTACTACTACCATGCACTATTACCACTATTACTACTACCATGCACTATTACCACTATTACTACTACCATACACTATTACCACTATTACTACCTCCGAACACTATTACCACTATTACTAACACCATACACTATTACCACAATGACTACCAGCAAACACTATTACCACTATACACTATCACCACTATTACTACCACCATACATTATCACCACTATTACTATCACCATACCCTATTACCACTATTACAGCCAACAAACACTATTACCACTATTACTACCACCATACACTATTACCACTATTACTACCACCATACACTATTACCACTATTACTACAACCAAACACTATTACCACTATTACTACCACCATACACTATTACCACTATTACTGCCAACAAACACTATTGCCATTATTACTACCACCATACACTATTACTACTATTACTACCACCATACACTATTGCCACTATTACTACCACCATACACTATTACCACTATTACTACCACCATACACTATTACCACTATTACTACCACCATACACTATTACCACTATTACTACCACCAAACACTATTGCCACTATTACTACCACCATACACTATTACCACTATTACTACCACCATACACTATTACCACTATTACTACCACCAAACACTATTACCATTATTACAACCACCATACATTATTACCCCTATTACTACTACCAAACACTATTACCACTATTACTACCACCATACACTATTACCACTATTACTACCACCATACACTATTACCACTATTACTACCACCATACACTATTACCACTATTACTACCACCAAACACTATTACCACAATTATTACCAACAAACACTATTACCACTATTACTACCACCATACACTATTACCACTATTACTACCACCGTGCACTATTACCACTATTACTACCACCGTGCATCTATTCAGTTAGATCAAAGTATTGTATAGAATTATCCTCCTTCTTATTGTGGGATTACATGTGATGTACAAACTAAGAATAAAAAGTGTCTTTTTACCCTTTTTTTGCTTAAAGGACTGTAAGCAACAACAGAAAAGAAGTTCTGTTTAATGGAAAGATTGCATTTTAAAACAGAAATGCTTTAATGAAAGCCGGCCACACTATATAAATGTGAGAAGCACATTATGTAGGAATAATTGTGATATATCTAACCCTACGCATGATGCCCTGAGTCTTATTTTCCATTCTGTGTTAGTGCAAAGAAGTCTGAACCAACCTTAAAGATCCCAACAAAATGATGTGTAATTGATAAAGATTAAGATTTTTTTTCGTTTTAAATAGAAATGCTTTCATGAAAGAATACAAATGAAGTACTTTGTTTGTATAGCTCTATCAGGGAGCAGACATCCAAGATTCTAAACAATATGTCTGCCCTGATACAGCTTTACAAGCAAAGAGGGCTCAATAAGATACTTTATTTGTATTCTTTAATCAGGCATTTATATAGTGTGATCGATTTAACTGTCTGTTTGGTTCAGAGTGAGTTGAGTTCAGAATCATTTAAAGCAACATTTTTCATGTTCATATAATGATACATTAACCTTTTTAGTTCCAGATAGTTCTATTTGTTGGATAAGCTCTCATTATCATTCTTTCTCTAACGTCTTGTTTCAGAATGTTCATTTGATTATTGTGTCATTTTTCAATGTCAGTATTTAGTATGATAATATAATTATTGTTTGATGTTATTTCTGGTGATACACTATTTGCTCATCTAATATATTAATAACAGCGCACTGGTTTTTTAACATATCTTCACCCAGGGCTTCCAAAATACCCATCTCTAGTAAATTATCATCTTGGCCATCAGGTTGGCCAGCTGATAATGCCAATACTACACTTACCCACCTTGCATGCAAGGCAGGGCTGGAAAGGGGGGCAGGCGAACAATGGCCCCTCGGCTGCTCTCTAATCTCTCTCATTGGGCTGGGGCTGCACCACTTTTATCTTTTAAATGTCCCAGTCGGTAACATTTTTATCTTGTTATACAATTATCTTGTCTGCCTATCAATATCTCTACCTTATCTATCAGCAGATCCATTTTTGACGAAGTGGCACCAGGGGCAACTAAATTATTTTTGCACTCGGCCGACAATTGCCAGCCCTCCCCTGCCAACAATTGCCACCCCTCCCCTGCCAACAATTGCCAGCCCTTCTCTGCCAACAATTGCCAGCCCTCCCCTGCCAACAATTGCCAGCCCTCCCCTGCCAACAATTGCCAGCCCTTCTCTGCCAACAATTGACAGCCCTCCCCTGCCAACAATTGCCAGCCATCCCTTGCCAACAATTGCCAGACATCCCCTGCCAACAATTGCCAGACCTCCCCTGCCAACAATTGCCAGACCTCCCCTGCCAACAATTGCCAGCCCTCCCCTGCCAACAATTGCCAGCCCTCCCCTGCCAACAATTGCCAGACCTCCCCTGCCAACAATTGCCAGCCGTCCCCTGCCAACAATTGCCAGCCGTCCCCTGCCAACAATTGCCAGCCACCCCCTGCCAACAATTGCCAGCCATCCCCTACTTGCATGGGATATGTTAAAAGGTTTCACTGATTCAGACCCGTTTTATCTGAATACCTTTGCTGCCTTTTATGCCATTGCCCACATTTCCAACTCGACATTTAGCTCTTTAATCTGACTTTTTTTTCTTCCTCTTTGTCACAGTGGAAATACACTTCATGCTGTGATCTGCATCAATCCTGACAAACAGGAAAAATCCCACATTCCCGGCAGGTAGACACAGGCAGTGTGTACACTCAGAACAAACCACAGAACAAATCACAGAGTGGCCCAGAAACCACCTGAATCAGACAAAAGGGGTATAACAAAATAACACAACATAGTACAGGAAGAGAGGGTGAGATAGTCAGCAAAGCCATCTCTTATACATCACATTGGGAATGCTATACAGAATAGCCTACTAGGATTTTACACTATTAGTGCAAGAGGTTTAACCCTCTAATCCTCCCTCCTCTTAAAAAAAGTTACCAGGAGGCTGTCTTAACCACATTGTATGGCCTGTGCCAAGCAACACCCTGGTGCCCCACCTCACCCGCCGGATGAAGACTAAGGGTCGTATTTATCAAAACAAAAAAGGTGGAATTTTAGGGGGAAAAGTGCTAAAACAATAGTAATAACCATGAAAACCAATGTACTGAGCTCAGAGGACTTCCAAGGGAATATGATGTGATAACCAGACACAGTGATCATATGCCCCCCATGTACAAGGCACCATGCAACAAGGGCACCCCGGCAAGTGCCCAGTATGGCCATGCATTTAGACAGTACTGGTTGCAAGCCTTATAGTGCATTGGCCAAGGCATGTAGATATATACACTGGAAAGCTTGCTCACCACCAACCTGTGGAAGGATTATAAAATAATACCAGTATAATTTTGCTATTGAATGGATTAGAAACTTCCTTCTCCTTACTATTGACTATTAATTCTAGCTGGTTTCCACACTTTGATCTGTACAAAAGCAGCAGATGAATAGCAATTTCAGCTATTTTTTTTTATTTATTTATTTAATAGACCCTTGCTAGAAAGCACATAGAGAGACCAATTAATGTATCTATTCTTTGCTTTGTTTGAGTTCACACTCTCTATGTAACTGTCTTCATAGAGAGACAGAGCAACAGAGCAATGACAAGTGAAGCACTAACAGGCGATAGATAATATGATAAATATATGGGAATAATTAAAAAACAAAAACAAAAACAAAAAAACCCATTTCTGAAACAGAGTTTTTAACGCAGTCTGCCAGGCAGGATGCCGGGGTGCAATGTTCCTGAGTTTTGCTCTACTTTTTAGAACCAGGAATAACTGGTGTTTATTACTCTTAATAATTAAAACAGTCTTACAAAAATGATGGCTGGTAAATTGAAAATGGTCTCAAATAAAAAAAAAAATGATTTTTTTTTTAACCCGTTCAGTGCTGCAGGTTAATGGTAGGACATTACTTGTGACTTTTATTACTCTGCTGCCATCACATTTCTCCCCCAGTCAGCTGTGGAGCAAAACATATGTGGATTCACAAGACTATGGCCATCTCTCTCTCTGTCTCAGGTTTGGTTTTACCCGATGACAGGGAAACTAGAGCTGTCTAACAATGCCCCATCAGCCTGCACCTCTCTAATCTTTCCAAAACCTTAGCCACATGACCTGTTTTTACAGGACATCCTTTGGAAGTGACTTCTGGCATTAAATGTCCAACAGACTGAACACTTCCATCTAGATAGATAGATGGAGAACCACATGGCATGTTAATAATCTTTTACAATCATTTGAAATATCTACAAATATTCTGGAGGTCTATTACGCTGAGTAGTATACAGAATTATATCCATGATCCAGTGCCTGAAAGTTTTTTGGGTGAGATGTCACTTCCCCAGATCCTCTCCACTGGTCCATGATCTCCCTTGTTACTGCTTCCCTTGCCTCTCACATTATCTGCAGGTGTAGGAAAGCTGCTCCATCCCAGCTATTAACTGAGAGAGATCAGGGAATCTGCAGATCAGTCTGTAGTGGGATGCTACAGGTGGGCAGCCCTCCATGTACACATGTGTATGACTGGACCACCAAACTCTTCCTGAAAGACCTGGTCACATAACATTATTTGTATCACCTTTCCCAGCAATTGCCACAAGTAAAATGATGTTATCCAGCCTTCAGGGTTAAATATTCCCATAATAAATACGTGTCTGTATCTCCTCCTTCTCTGGGTTCTGTGACCCTTTGGCCCATTCCATAACCATGTGCCACGCTTCAATCCCTTTACTAATGACACAGCCACTTCCACACTCACCTGTGGCCACATTCTTTCCCTTGCTTTCTACCAGGAGGCACTTAACCCTCTGAGAGCCACTGCCAAGAACGTCATCCTCCAGCTGGATGCCTCTCAAATGGTTAACACTGATTAATTGCATGATCCTTTACATATGCCCTATATAGGGGCAAGTAAATCTCTGCATCCCTTTACCTGGGTCACCCACGTGACCCTGACCCCCTGAGACAAGGGGCAAATCACTGGTTTGTACTCTGCCCCTTACACCTTGCATTGCCCCCTGACCATGTTATCACCCTGTCATCATGCCCCCCGGTGCCCTGCACATACCTGGGTCATGAGCCGGTCCGCTCCCGTGTTCTCCTCGTCCTTGAAGATGATGTCCGGGTTGTAGTTTGGGGTGAGCTCCTTGAAGCGCTCCGAGTTCCGGGCGATCTTGCCCTCGTACCTGCCGCTGGCCCCCAGGGTCTTCTCGGGCACATTAGGGCTGAACTGTTTGTAAGAGAGCGGGGTGAGCTTGGTGGGTCTGCGCCTCCTGCCCACCACCCTGCCCGGCCCGCAGCCCCGCACCGCCGGGACCAGGAGCAGCAGCAACAGCGCAACTAGGGGCAGCTGCATGGGGCGGCCGGGGCTCCCTGGGCTGCCGATCACGGGAGCTTCATCCCCATTCCAGGGCGGCCGCTGGCGGATCTGGATTTCGGGCTGCTTACAGGTCGCCTTCGCTGTCCCCGGTGTTATGAATGTTAAGTCCGGGTTTGTCCTTCCAGGGGGTCTGAGTGTCCGGTGTTTCAGCCTAGACGCGGCTTGCAGGTGTCAGTGAGGCTCCGGTACTTCTGTCCTGTCAATGCAAGTGCCAAGCAGGACGTCAGTGCCGCACAGCAAGAGCAGCAGGAGGTCAGTGCCGGACAGTAAGAGCAGCGGGGGTCAGTGCCGGACAGTAAGAGCAGCAGGGGTCAGTGCCGGACAGTAAGAGCAGCAGGGGTCCGTGCCGGACAGTAAGAGCAGCGGGGGTCAGTGCCGGACAGTAAGAGCAGCAGGGGTCAGTGCCGGACAGTAAGAGCAGCAGGGGTCCGTGCCGGACAGTAAGAGCAGCAGGGGTCAGTGCCGGACAGTAAGAGCAGCAGGGGTCAGTGCCGGACAGTACGAGCAGCAGGGGTCAGTGCCGGGCAGTAAGAGCAGCGGGGGTCAGTGCCGGACAGTAAGAGCAGCGGGGGTCAGTGCCGGACAGTAGATATAGAATGTGGTCGGTGCCGGACAATAAGCGACTCAGGGTGTCAGTGCCGGACAGTAAGTGGATCAGTGCCGGACAGTAAGCTATTAAGGATACCGGACTGTAAGTGGGTCCCAGTGTCAGTCAGTACTGGAGTGAGGGTCAGAGAGAGTGCCAGTGATGGTCCCAATGCCGGAGTGAGAGCTGTCCCAGTGCTGCTGTCTCTGAGTTTACACTGTCAGTCGCAATAAATAGGAAAGGCGGTTTGTTTTGGCACATGGAGTGCAATAGGAGGAGGGGGGTCCTTATACTAGGGTCTGAGGAGCTGACACTCACTATCACGCCCACTTCATGACACAGCTGGGTCGCCAGTCGGATCGGTCCTTATGATGATGTCTGATGCTGTCTGTGAGGGGGTCTCTTTGGTAGGTTAAGCTGTGTCTCGGATGGTGAGAGGTGACGCTGTCTCTCTGTGAGACGTCTCTTTGCAGTCTGTCAAACTGGAGATCTGTCTTTTCTGCTTGCTGTACTTTACAATACTCTCCTTTGCATAGAGCGATGCCTGTCATTAGAGGGGATTGTCACCCAGCCTGTCTGTGACATCCCCTGTCTGTTATCTGTCTCTCCCCAGATTTGTCTGTCCTTCCTGTACACTGAGAGTTCATGAGATCGCTGGGATTGAGCCCTGCCCTGTCCTCTGTCCCTCTGGCACACCTAAGTAGTGCACTCGGGATATCATGTCCCATTATACACATTCATTTCACAATCATTGTATCAGTTCACTGACATGCCTTGTGCCCTGTAACATTGTTTCTCTCAGTGATACATGCAAACACTTTTTCTTGTAACCCCAGCATATTTCTGCCAATATTTACCTTGATACTGCGGAGCAGCTTGAGGATTATTGATATTATAAACCTCTTTCCCCCAGGATCTTGCACATGACTGACACCTCAGTCTCCTAAGAGGTTGTGCAGGAGCTGCATTCCAGGTCATGGTGTCAATTACTGATCTCATGAATATTTATATTCATATATAAATACCTCAGTCTGGCAAATCATTCTTTGTTTTTTTCCCCCTGATCTCTTTAAAGGTATATATCTACCCTATAACCCACTGGCCACCCTCCTCCTTGTCCCAGCAGTTATCCTGTGCACTGTATCTCTATCCAATACTCAGTGACATTCCTGTGACACTGATTTGAGTAAGTAATATGTAGTAGCTAAAGCTTTTTTTTTTTTTTTTTAAAGAAACACATACAGTAAGTTTCATATACACACATGCAATAAGTATCATATACACTTCCATTCAGTGCAACAGTCCACAGGAACATTCTACTGGTTCCCATGGTAACTGGACCACTTTCGAACGTTGGACCAGAATTGCTGTTTGATGGATAACTCGCATTCTGCATCTTCCTCTTCAGTAGCTATTTTGGATTTTTACTCTAGTGCGTCTCCAAAGTTTCCCTTCCAGATGTCCAAACCAGCCTAGCTTGTGAATGGGGGACGTGTGTAGTTAAATGAAGTTTGTTTTTCCATTTTATATTATTTACATCGGTCTAGGAAGCTCGAGTTTTCCAGGCAAGTCACTGCATGCGGAGATCAGACCGTTATATAATTTTAGATATATATTTTTAATGAAGTCCTGGGGGGCACAAGTTCTTAGGATATCTCGAGTAAAGGTGGTATACGGTCGCCTTAGGAATGCCCCTCTGTCAGGTACTCCCTGGGTGAGCTGGTACCTTCAGTATGCCTGAATTCATCATGTCACCTGCTGTTCTTACAAGTAAATACACAATAATGATAATACAATAATAGATTTGTTGAAGAGGTTGGGCTGTCTCTCTATAATACTTGCAGTCTCTGCAAAACTCCATTTATTCTTCTGACCTGCAGAGAGGTACAGTCAGCTGTTAATTAAACATGTTCTCCTTCCAAATTAAGATTTTGCAACTTTCTTTCCGTTTGTCCAGCTCTTAAGGATCAGGTGGATTTTTATTAGACTTTTTCCATGTGTAGGAACCTGGGGTTTTGTGGGTTAAATCTGCTTCTATCACAGAATGTTCTGGCTGAATTAGATGTGAACTTGGGATCATGCTGTGGCCGCACCTTGTCCTACCCTCCAGTCCCACCTCTGCCTGCTGTTTCCTTAGACTCTATTTACACCCCCTGCTCCCATTGCATTGCACCTGCTAGAGGCTACTCTGCACCAATCCCAGGTATCCATAGAGTAGCTACTCGCCTTCCCTACACATTTCACTTTGCTGAACCTTACTCCCCACACAGTCCTAGTTACTCCAGATGTGAACACAAGTGTCCCAGGGAATATCAAACTTCAGGCCAAAGTATAAGTGGAAAAAATTCTCCAATGCCACTGAATTGGAACATTTTTTTCCAACTCTGCTATTTTGGCCTTAAGTTTGAAGTTCCCTTCTCAACTCCCTGCATATCCCTGATAGTGCCTGTTTTATTAATAAAGCCCTATATATCCCATGTTAATGTGCCCTGATGTCTCACACAATGCATCTTTATTCTAAATAGATTTGTATAAGGAATACAGACCTTTTACTATGGATATCTGTAATGCCAGGGGTGGTATGGTCACCCACCCTGACTAATTTGCACCAGCAGCGTTAAGGGTGGTAGATAGAGCTGTATTATATTATTCACCAGTTTTGTCAATGTGAAGGCAGCTGGACAAGACTGACACATATGTATTATTTGCTAATGTATAAAGCCAATGTAGAGATAGTTATATGTGTTAAAGGGATGTGTAATACTATGGGATATGTCAGTCCTCTGAATGAACATATAATAATGATATTGAAACTGGGTGTTTGCATTATTATAAAAAGCCAACATATACTGAAGCACAGCAAATTTGGGACATGTTAGCTAACAATCTAAAAGGAATGCTTATAAAGTCATACCGACTAGAGAGTATTGACTTGTGATCCAAATAGAGGCCCAATATATGAAACATGTTTGAGCTGATGGAATTCAATAGTTAAAAATATATTTTCTACCAGTGTGTAGAGAAGTCTAATATAATGTAAATAAAACAAAACAGATACTTATTTGGAATAGGAGACAAATCTCTCATACAAAAGTCTTATTGAGGAGGAAACTGGTCCCCAGTAAGGTGAGAGAAAAAACACAAACCCACAGAGTAAAAAAAAAAACATGCATACTAAAGAATAGAAACACTCTTGTAAAACAACAGTATAAATGCAAACACAGACAATCAATCTCTGTGATCAGGGAGACTGCAGAGTGCAGAGCTCAGCAGCTCAATGGCGGAGCGATGCAGATGGGTTTGTATAGAAATAGCTCTGCAAAGTAACAATATAAGTGAAAAAGTAGAAATGCACAGAGGCCATATGTGTTTAGCAGGGCTGGATTAACCATTAAACAAAATAAGCACGTGCTTAGGGCACCACCAAAAAAAACATTTATATACATATACAACAGGAATGTTAATAATAAAACATTACTATATAATACTATTAATATTATAAAATGATAATTTTTAATAGATTATTTTACATGCTGAACTTATTGATTATTAATGTCTTGTTAGTTAAGCAACTATTGGATGTATTTTAGAGCTGTGCTTGGGGCATCAGTTGGCCTTAAAGGGACTGTATCACCTAAATGTTGTTTTTACAGTGTATATAGAGCATAAATTACAACGGTATGCAAAATACACGTTTCCCATTGAATAGCAGATCATTTGAATACCATGCCACAGGTAGGGTTGCCACCTTTTCTTCAGAAAAATACCGGCCTTGCTACTGTCTCCATAGACTTAACATTGGCCAGATGCCAATTTTTTACCGGCCAGGTGGCAACCCTAGCCACAGGTGATGTCATAAGCAGGCGACTCCACGGACACATTTAAAACATCTTTTCCTCCTAATTTAGACATTTGCTTGCAGTTCTGCTAACATAATGTATAGATCATTTTCAATCATTTTTTTATGCTCTCCATGCACAATCAAAACAACGTTTAGGTGATACAGTCCCTTTAATCCGACCTTGGCGCCTAGTGATTATAAACAGTCACTTCATCAGCAAAGACTGGAAAAATTGATCATTGTTTCTCGGTTGCTGGAGCAGTAGAACTGTGAAAGAGCATCCGAAAAATGTGCAAATGTTGAGGCTTTTGGTTTTGGTGGAAGCATTGACATTTCTAAAAGCTATACAGATATCTTCAGAGCACAGAGGTGGATAAGATGGATTCATATAGTCCATTGTCTGTTGCTGGGTCAGAACCAATTTAATTGATTTCTAACGCCAGAAACATTTAATTCAGAATTCTGCCTGAGATAGGCCTAGACTGGCAGATCCCTGACCTAGAACAGTCTTATTCCATATCCTAGCTACACGTGTCTGTAACCCCTTACTCCTGGGCACATTGACCCTAATTAAGTGCCATTCCTGATATCGCTAATGACTCTGTATTGTTCCCTTTGAGCTGAATGACTTATTTCAAGTGTAATAGTGATGAAGGTGTCAGAAAGGACTGAAGGTTGGGCCTCTCTCTGGGCACAGTCGCTCACTGCACCCTCCCTCCCCCTTATCATTGCTGTATCTGGGGCAGACATAACATACTGAGGGACTCTGGCCCTTGGGAATAAAGGTTACACTTGCTTACCAAATAGCACCCTTGGATTCTGGTTGAAATTTAACCAGCATTTGTGTTTGGTCCCTATTGTTTTGGTATGAGGCCCAATATTTCCACAACAGGATTAAATGATCTGATTAACTCTGTTAAATAACAATACTGGGCAGGGAAGGGCTTCCCTTCAGAGTTGCCAACTTGAAAAAATAATACTAAAACTCCCTGGTTTTATGCAGAATGGCAGCTCACTCTGTTAACCCCTTAGATCCTGGAAAATCTGCCCAGCTCATAAACTTGTCAAGAATAAGATGTACGATGACTAGAGATCCAGTAAAAGCCCATTGGTCCAGTGCTGGGTAAAACACCCTATACCCAAGTGCCAGGCTGGGTACCACTAGGCAAAAGGTGTCATGTCAAATGTAACATGATGATTATTTATGTTTCAGTTTATTTGTTTCCTTTTTTGTTCGATTTTATTGTCGTTTTGAAAAAAATGGAAAAAGAAAGAATTTATTTAAAGAAAAAAAAAAAGAGAAAAAAGTTTCACATCACAAGTTATTTATTAGGTCTGTCTGTGGCACTATACTACAGAGGATGCTGGGGCTTGAAAAGCATGACGGCGCATGTTTTGGGGAACCTTTATTCTTTCATTGGCAGGAAGCAAGGTGGGGATTGTGCACCCCCCAACAGGAGGTGAGCCATTCCAGGGTTAAACATTCTTTATAGTATGAATTAAAAAAAAAAAAAAAATATATATATATATATATATAAACTCTCTATTTGTTATATGTTTTCAGTGTGCCAGCTGCTTCTCCAGGTTATCATATCTCCTCGTGGCACATTAAAGAGGTTTGTTTGCATATACAGGTGAGGTCATAAACAGAAGACACTATAGAAATATTAAAAACACACCCCAAATGGCCCAAATGATTGTACCATTTATTCCTATGGTTGTAATTCTGTTAATTAATACAGCACTCTTTTTTTAAAACATTTTCCATTCTCTGCATGTTGAGGTGATGGATTCCCTTCCCTACAGGCCACCTGAAGTGCTCTGTAAATATTATCCTATGGATTAGATGGGTGAACATCTTGTCGTAATGTGTGTCACAGTTTAAATCAGGGAAACAGAATACATATTGCGGTTTTATCTGATAGAGTTATGAAAAATGCATTCGTTTAATAGTTTCTTCTTTAATTAACCCTATGTTGCCCTTGGAATGTTACCATACTCACAGTTTGGTGTTTCTACCTTATACACTGTTTATATTCTGTAAAAATGTATTGTCCCTGTTTACTATTCTGTAATAAGAAGCTTTGCTCCTAAAAAAAAAGACTTAAAGGGACTGTATCACCTAAACATTGTCTTTACTGTAAATGTAGCGAATAAAAAAATGATTGAAAATGATCTATACTTTGTATTAGCAAAACTGCAAGAAAAGGCCTAAATTAGGAGAAAAATGTGTTTTAAATGTGTCTGAGGAGTCTCCTGCTTATGACATCACCTGTGGCACAGTATGCAAATCAACTGCTTTACAATGGGAAATGTATAATTTGCATACCGTGCCACAGGTGATGTCATAAGCTGGAGACGCCACAGATACATATAAAACATATTTTTCTCCTAATTTATAAATTTGCTCACATAATATATAGATAATTTTCCATCAGTGTTTAGGCTTTTAACCAATTTTGTCATTTAGAGCTGAACTGTTAGTTGTCCGCAGGAGCAATGGTTAAACTGGTGGGTGACAGGTGAGCAAACGGCTCTAAATTCTCTTGATTATCTTTCTGGAATCCAAATGATAAGTCCTCAAAGCAATGCCTGATGATCACCTTAGTGCAGTGACGGCTGACCTTGGCACTTCGGATGTTTAGAAACTACATATCCCATCATGCAAGGCTAGCCATCAAGGCTTAATAGGATGCAGCTATCCTGACTTTATCTGGATGATTCTTCCTTCTCATACTTTTTTGATTCCTTCCCTTTCTTACAACCAGATAAGGGTTCGCAGGTTCAGCGGGAAGTTAAAAGAAGGGGGGGGGGGGGGTGTATGTGAATAAAACTAAAAACCAGCAGTTAGGTATTGGCACTTTAAAAAAAAAAAATCAAAATTAAGGTTGTCCACCACCTTTTAAAGGGACAGTCCATTCCCCAAACTCACTTTGGTGCATGTTGAATATTACTGCTCGTATAATGCACATGCTTTTTTTCCAGGGTAATTTGATGCAGGAATTCTGTATAAATCACATTTTGTAATATTTGACTCAAGCCCTCCCCCAGTGATTACTCTGCATGTTTACTGCAGGTGCGGCAGTATATAGACACTGAGGATATAATGTTTTGTTTCATTTAGTCATATTCTGTGCTTCTGGTATAGAATGAATTGTGTGGACTGGAATAGACTTGCTCTTGTACACAGTAGGATCTCTTAACAGTGCAACACATGATGTCTGATGACATTACTACAGAGACAGGAAATTAAATTATTCACATTGGTTCCTGTAGCAAAATAAAAAAAAAGGAAATGACTTTTACTCAGCTAATGTGGGCAGTCTTGGCTTCTTGCAAACTGCTGTCATTTCACCATGTCATCTGGGTGTACATATTTTAAAAGAGTATGACTCTAAAATGATATAACGCTGGAGAGGTGGCCGTCAAACGGTGCAGGGACTCGGATGAATGAATTCGTCAAAGCCGTCTCCGAAAACAGACAAACAGCAAGTGACGAACTTCAGATGAATGGATGTGTTAGAATGAATTTGTCCAAACTGCTGCGTGTGGAGACGAAATCATTTTGAGTTGAAAAGATCCGAGTGAATCTCTCAGCCGGTGAATTTGGATGCACTGGAGGCGCCAAATACAAAATGGTGAAGAGCTCACGCTGATTACCATCAGCTACCGAGTCCAGTTAGGACAGAGACAATAGATTGGCTTCATCGAGGTGCCTCAATGTACAATGTAAAACATGCATTTTAAAGTACTTTGAAAGCACATTAATATGCATTAATATTTGGAAGTTGCATTCTGGGTACCAGACAGCCCTTCTTTTCTATACTTGTTTTTATGCAATGGCTGATCTGGCACTGAGTGACCCACATATTTCTAACTCCTGACTTCAGTGGGGAGATAGCATTATACATTGTCACTTAGCATGATGGCAATACCTGCACCAGTTATATATATATATATATATATACACAAACCCCCCAAAGTATGGTCATTTCTGATGGTAAATTCAATGAGGGAAACATATCATAGGTGAAAGGTGTACTGAAATAACTGCAAGTTAGAACAACAGGAGAAAAGAATTTTCTAAGATTTCACTTTTTTTTGTTCCACACAGATTCTTGCTGCTATGGAAGGCTGTGTGAAGACCGATCGCGGGGTGGTCACAGCTCGCGGACCATTGGCTGGCCTGTGCTTTTCCTTACCTCCTACAGGTAAGTAACAATGTGTCATTTCCCCAAATTCTGTGTTACTCCGGACAACCTTCCAACTGTACGTTACCCAAATTTCCCTTATCTGGCTTTTGAGCATAGTTATTGTAAATACCAGGGTTGGTCATAGAGCTGCAATTATAAAACATCATAAAAAAATTAAATATCAAAAGGGCAGTGTTCCTATCCATTCCCAGTGCCATTTAGAATAGGGATACCAAAGTCTAGTGTCTGGGGGCCATGTGTACACTTGGAATTCTCAAAAACATTATGCTGAGAGAGGGATACATAACATTAATAGATAGTGGTAAATGTCCCCAAATTTTTATAGCTGGGATCAGCGAGCCAGGTCACAATTTGCTTTATAGGTAATCCAGCCAGTGCATTATTTCACAGATCTCTTATCTTCCAGCTCCTTCCTCCATGAGGAATGCATAGACCCATGTGGAAATATGTTAAACAGCTCAGTGGCATACATTTCTTTTTTTGGATAGTGCATTTCATTGAACGCCACTTAGAGGTATACTAATGTGTTATAAACAAAAGCACCATTTTGCATCCTCTCTGCCTGTATAGTGCTATCAGGAGGCAGCCATCTTGGGTCAGACCTTTCTTCATCTGACCCAAGATTCTAAACAACATGTCTGCCCTGTGATAGAGCAATAGCGAGTGCTCAATAAGGTGCTGTATTTTTATTCTTTCATTAAAGCATTTTTATTTAAAAATTCCTACACTTGATGCCAGCTTTCAATTAAACCGAAATTCTTATTTTTTTTTTGCTGACAGTTGTCCTTTTAAACACTACTTAATTCTATAGTATTTTGTTCTCTTGCCATCCAGTGTTTTCACCCTTCATTTTAATATCCACCAATTGTGACCATATAATATATTTAGTGGTTTATTGGTCAAGGCCAGACTGCCTTGTCTGAATAGCAGACGACAGGGAAGTGTGAGCCAAATTTACAGGGGAATCCCCACTAAATATCTCCTGTGTAATACATTAGGGCCGTGTGACCCTGCAAGGTTTAAAGTAACCCTTTTGTGGGTCATGTAAATGCTCCTTGTTTTCAAGGAATAATTAAACAAAATGCATTGCAGCAATATCCATGGCATAGGAAGGATCCGAGTCCTTTTGGAAGTGTTCAAGACTGCACTCTTGTGATCAGTCCCAATCTCATTCACTTTCGTATGTTCCCTTCTAGTGCACCCCCACCTTAAAGGACAACTGTAGGCAACAAATTAAGTTATTTTTAATTGAAAGATGGCATCAAGTGATTTAAATAGAAATACTGTAATAAAAAAATACAAATAAACTACCATATTCAGTCCTCTTTGCGCCATACTTCTCTGTCAGGGGGCAGACATGTTGTTTAGAATGTTGGGTCAGATTTTCATTCACCTGGGGTCAAATGAAGGAGGATCTGACCCAAGATTCTAAACAACATGTCTGCCCCCAGTTAGAGCTGGCTGGAGCAAGAAAACTACTCTGCACATCAATATTGGGAATGAATGTGTTTATTCACAACACATGTGGCAATGTTTGGACCTACTAGAGGTCTTTATCAAGAGAATGGAAGGTACATTGGTTTCAGGTACATTGGAGAATTTTTCCAACTCTACTTTTTAGTTCCCTGCAGTTCTCTCTTTCACAGTACAAAATAAAAAGAAACAAAACTTTTGCAGGTTACATTGGGATACCTTGTGCTCTTTTTCAAGAAATAACTTTCCTTCACAAAGTCCCCACTAAGGATCTCTATGGCCTCCCTACCAGCTCCCCATTCCATCAATGGATAACAGAAAGCTGACAGAACTGCAATTTGATAACCCTTAATGATAAACTTGGCTTAGTACTAGCTCCTCCAAAGACAACTCAAGTATCTCTGGAGTTCATTGTTCTCCATACTCCCATGAAGTAGAGAAATCTCTTTTGATTGTCTTTCGATTGGTAAGTATTTAAGTTATTCAAGGTTTAGTGACCTCCCACCTGCCATTGTTAGAAATGCCTTCACTTTCTAACCATAAATCCTCGACAAAGTGAATACCCGGTCTTTATTAGCCCAGTCGAGTGGCCACTCCCCATGGTGGCACTATGGATTCAGTAAAATGTGCGGTGCTGGTGAGTTCATCTCACCCCCTGAACGATATATTTTGCAGGGACAAGCCTGGCGAGCTCCCCCCTGCTAGAAGATCAGAGTTATGCATTGTTATAATGTAAGAGGTTTTAAAGGTTTCGTTATGCGTTATCCCCGGCCAGCTGAGCCCTTCCAGCAGAAGCTCACCAAGTTTGGAAATGTTCCTCTCAACTCTCGTTCTCTTGGCTGGTGGCAATAGAAGATGAACAAATACAATTCATCGGGCTTTTACTTGCACTGCATGATCTTTGCCAGGTGACTGAGAGTACCAGGTGGTATGAGGTACACAGAATATTCCTGCCCCATTATTATTTAGAATATGACATTTTTTATCACATAGCTCTGGTCTATGGAGACCTCTAATGAGTACCTTGTTTGCTGCTGGTAGAGGGAGACATATTAGTAGGGTGTTAAAATGAATGTTAGGTTAGGGTCACACCACGCATATATGCCAAATATTTACAAAGCAGGATTGTATAGTGATTTCACTGTAACATTCCACTGGGTGGGAAGGATTTCACAGGAATGACATTCTTTACCTACAGACCTCGGAGAGACATTGACCGGGGAAGAAGAAGCAGAAAGTGTGGAATATTCTTATCCCAGTACCATGAAAGCCATTGTCATAGCACCAGGATAACATGCCACCCTTGTCCTGGGAGGGCTGTCAATAGGGGCAGGAGGGCACTCCCCCCCGAGCTGCTCTCTCTCAATGGGCTTTTTACTTTAACCCCTTCGTGACGCATGGTGCTTGCGTCACAGACGACGCAAGCACCAAATCGTGACAACTTGTTCCTGGCCACAGATCACAAGGTGATTGGCAGTCAGGAACATTATGGCAGAGACTCGACCAGGGTCTTAATAGACCTCGTGGGTCGCTGCCCAAAGATCGCGAGACCAACTCAAAATGGCGGTAGGATCCCGCTGTTTAAAGCTGGACGTTCTATGCCGCCAGTCTGTAATATTTGAGATCTTTCTATGCAGTTGTCTCGTCTATAAATCTCGATACTCTGTCTATGTGTGTCTACCTCTGATGACATCAGGTGGGCTGATGAAGTGGCCTCAAGGGCAACTAAATTGTTTTTGCCCTCCTCTGACCCTAATTTTACAGATATCTGTCATAAGAAACAAAGGTATGCGTAATAGATACATGGACTATTCCTACTTCACAAACAGGGCTTCTGTATCAGAACTTGTAAAGTATATTAAATCTTTATTCCTGCTCCGTGAGGTCTGTACCCCCCCCCAAACTCCGGAGCTGGTTAATACAATTCCAAAGTATTCCCTCAGGGAGTCTTCTTTATTATTTAAATTACAACTGGCCAGTGTGAGCCAACGGATAGTGAAGGTGTTAAAACAGATATTTATACTTTTGCTATGAAAAGCTAGAAAAATGGGATCCTTTTAAAAAAAAAACAAAAAAAAAAACAATCTTCAAGTAAGTTAGATTTTTTGCAATTACAAAAACAGCCCAGCGTGAACTGAGAAATGAAAAAACAAATCCCTGTAAATTACCCCCCAGAAAAGTGTTGATCTGCAGGTTCAGTATTTGAAATGTGACGGATTTCAAAAGCTACTTTTTTTTTATTCCACTTTGGAAATATTTTGGTATAATTTACATGCACGAAAAATCAGGGGGAAAATGCAACATGAGCCCGTTAAAAACATATTTTTAAGAAGACTGGTAAAGGGATGCCAGTGATTTGTGTTCCCTGAAAAAAACTGCTGCTTGATTTACAGCATAGAGAGTAAAGGATCTCCGTCTAAACAGCTCAGAAGAAACAATTCATAGGGTTTTAACACATTCTAGGAATTTCTTTACCTTAGTATGTTGTAGGTGCATGGAATGGTCTTCCAACCGAGGTAGTGAATGTCCATGCAATTAACAAGTTCTACAGCTACACTGGACCTATGATCAGACACATATTTGTTCAACATGCTGCAGAAAGAGCATGCAAAGTGCAGCCCGGCAGTATGGAGGATGGATATATACGCACAGACAGAATCCAATTAATTAATCAGGGTGGAGATCTCATAGAACTGACCATGATTAATTAATTGGATTGTGTCTGTGTGTATATCCATCCTACAGATTGCCGGGCTGCACTTTGCATGCTCTTTCTGCAGCATGTGGAACAAATGTGTGTCCCTGGAAACATGGCCGATGTTGGCAACTTTTGAATATATTTGAGGTTTTTCCATCAGTTAGAAAATTGGGAAGATTGGAATGGTTGTAATCAGTTTTAATCTCTAGATTGTCAGCTCTGCGAGCGGGGCTCTCTACCTCATGTATCAGTCTGTCTCTGTCCATCTAATGTAGTATGGATTTCCCTTCTGTGCTCTGTACCAAGTGCTATGGAACTTATTGGTGCTTTATAAATAAATGTTAATGTAATGTGTGATCATCATATGGTCCTCTGGTATTCAGCATGTCTGTGATTGAGAGTGGACATTCCTGATCCACTCTCTCCAGGGTTAACCTACATTTAACCTTTTACTTGCCAAAGGCTCTCAATACAGTACACGTAATTAACATGTGGGCTCCTCCGGCCTGCAAATGGTTAAAGAGGAATAGTAAATAAATGGGTAATTATTCTGTGTGGTTTAACCCCAATAAAAGTCTCCTTGACCTTTTTATTTTGGTGCTCCTGTATAACACAGTCTCCCAAGGCTTTCCACGCAAGCCCCTTTAGTCTTAGTCCCGCTGTCTCCGATAGGGGAGGAGGGGGGGGCACCCTAATGAGGGGGCAGCCGGAAAGATGGGGACACCAGGTCCCGCCAGCAGCGAGACTGACTCTCCAGAAGCCTTGTTCATTCACAGCCCTTGTTATCCCCAATCTAAAAATACTCCCTAACCAATCAAAGAGGCCTTTAAATAAGCCCGGCTCCCCCAAAACCACTCGATAAAAAAAAAAAAATGTGACAAATTAGCAGGGTGGGGCAGCGGCAGAAAAGTGGAGGGGGGGGGGGGGAGGTTAGAGCAGGACTGTATTATTGGAATACTGTGCAAACTAAACAGAAAGCCAGCAAAAGCCACTATTTACAACCAGGGACGAACTTTCCTGTTAGTATAAAGTTTAACTTGGCATGCCAAGCAAAACATCCTAACCTCGGGGGTTAAACCCTTGCTCACAGGCTCTCCACTTCCTACATGCAGGGGTTAATAACACAGTCTTCTAGGAATTATATCACTCACACAGCACTTTTCACGGGTCGAGGAGTAACTCATTCCCATTCATATCGAGAGAGGCCTTGCATGTAAGCACGAAATCTCTGGGAAGAACCTGCGATACATTAAAGGCAGTATTAAAGGCGGTCTTAAAAGAATCATTAAAGGCAGTATTAAAGGCAGTATCAAAAGAATCATTAAAGGCAGTATTAAAGGCAGTATTAAAAGAATCATTAAAGGCAGTATTAAAGGCAGTATTAAAAGAATCATTAAAGGAAGCATTAAAAGAATCATTAAAGGCAGTATTAAAAGAATCATTAAAGGCAGTATTAAAGGCATCATTAAAGGCAGTATTAAAGGCAGTATTAAAAGAATCATTAAAGGCAGTATTAAAAGAATCATTAAAGGCAGTATTAAAAAAAATCAGCACTAGTGTGTGCAAATTCTTTAGACCCCAGCCTCACCCTTTGTTCCAGAATGTCTAAATATTATACGTGACCCAATATTGTTGTACAGCACTGTGGAATACGTTGGCGATATAGTTTTATCATGATATGAAAGTGTACTGAATTTCTACTGTGCAGGCATGGGGGTCACATGCCCAAATATGCCAGGGGTTACCAACCAGGTCCCCTCTACGGATTATATGCACAAGCGAGGGTCTCTCCTTCTAGTGTGGTAGAGAGAGACAGACGCAAGCAGAAGTTGGACTCTTTGGCTGAGCAAGGGTTAAACGAGAAGTGGCACTGCTTAACATGTATAGCTTGGAGGAAAGACGTAACAGGGGGAATATGATAGAAACATTTAAATACATAAAGGGAATCAACACAGTAAAGGAAGAGAGTATATTTAAATTAAGAAAAACTACCACAACTAGAGGACATTGTCTAAAATTAGAGGGGCAACGATTTAAAAGTAATATCAGGAAGTATTACTTTACTGAGAGGGTAGTGGATGTATGGAATAGCCTTCCAGCGGAAGTGGTAGAGGTTAACACAGTGAAGGAGTTTAAGCATGCGTGGGATAGGTATAAGGCTATCCTTGATATAAGATAAGGCCAGGGACTAATGAAAGTATTACTTTACTGAGATGGTAGTGGATGCATGGCATAGTCTTCCAGCGGAAGTGGTAGAGGTAAACACAGTGAAGGAGTTTAAGCATGCGTGGGATAGGTATAAGGCTATCCTAGATATAAGATAAGGCCAGGGAGTAATGAAAGTATTACTTTACTGAGAGGGTAGTGGATGCATGGCATAGTCTTCCAGCGGAAGTGGTAGATGTAAACACAGTGAAGGAGTTTAAGCATGCATGGGATAGGTATAAGGCTATCCTAGATATAAGATAAGTCTAGGGACTAATGAAAGTATTACTTTACTGAGAGGGTAGTGGATGTATGGAATAGCCTTCCAGCGGAAGTGGTAGAGGTTAATACAGTGAAGGAGTTTAAGCATGCATGGGATAGGTATAAGGCTATCCTAGATATAAGATAAGGCCAGGGACTAATGAAAGTATTACTTTACTGAGAGGGTAGTGGATGCATGGCATAGTCTTCCAGCGGAAGTGGTAGATGTAAACACAGTGAAGGAGTTTAAGCATGCATGGGATAGGTATAAGGCTATCCTAGATATAAGATAAGGCTAGGGACTAATGAAAGTATTACTTTACTGAGAGGGTAGTGGATGTATGGAATAGCCTTCCAGCGGAAGTGGTAGAGGTAAGCACAGTGATGGAGTTTAATCATGCATGGGATAGGCACAAGGCTGTCTTAGATATAAGATAGGGAACTGGGGACTAATAAAAGTACCGTATTTGCTCGATTATAAGACGACCCCCCAAACTTTGGATATTCCTTTAGGAAAAAAACTAAAAGCCTGAATATAAGACTACCGTATAGGAAAAAAGTTCAACTTGTATATATTAACATGTAAATTTCTTTTTTAATAAAAAAATGATATCAAAAAATGCATTTATTGTTTTTATTTCCTTTTATGTGCCAATCCTGCCTCTCTCCCCCCCCCTTAGTGTTGTCTCTCTCTCTTCCCCTCCCTTTGACTCCCCCCTCGCTCCCCTTGTCTCTCTCTCCCCCCTGTGCCCCCCTCCCTCCTCTTGTCTCTCTCCCCCCCCCTGTCTCTCTCTTCCTCTTTTCCCTTCCCTCTGTGTCTTCCCCCTCCCCTCTGTGTCTTCCCCCCTTCCCTCCACTTGTCTCTGTCTCTGCCACCCCCCCCTCCCCTTGTTGCTCTGGTCCCCCCTCCCTCCCCTTGTTGCTCTGGTCCCCCCTCCACCCACCCCCCTCACCTTTGTTCTAACTTCTTATGGCACGGATAAGTAGTTTATGGTAACTGCACTGTTACTTAAATGGTTGATCACAAAGTCCCAGCAGGGTCAACTCAGATCATCATCCTTCCGAGGTCGGTAAATGAATACCATCAATTGGGTAATAACCAGTGGCGTCCTGAGGGGGGTACGGACTGCACGGGGTGACACCCCCCATGCTGGAGGGAAGAAGACTGCGCAGAGGAGATGACCGGAGACATGGAGCAGCCAGGAGGTGAGTACTGGGGGAGGAGGGTGGCATATTATGGAGCAAAATCACTGGCATATTAAATGGAATAATAATACTGGCATATTAAATGGAATAATAATACTGGCATATTAAATGGAATAATAATACTGGCATATTAAATGGCAAAATAATACTGGCATTTTAAATGGAATAATAATACTGGCATATTAAATGGCAAAATAATACTGGCATATTAAATGCAATAATAATACTGGCATATTAAATGGCAACATAATACTGGCATATTAAATGGCAAAATAATATTGGCATATTATGGAGAAAAATCACTAGCATATTAAATGGCAAAAGCCCTGGCATATCAAATGCAAAATAATACTGACATATTATTGGGAAAATCGGCTGTAGCATACTAATGTGCAAAATAATACTGGCACATTAATGGGCAAATTGGCTGTGGCTTCTTAATGGCTGCACTTTGCATGGTCTTTCTGCAGCATGTGGAACAAATATGTGTCCCTGGAAACATGGCCGATGTTGGCAACTATGCTTAAGGGACTGGTGCGCAAAATGCATCTTCCAAAAGTTAATGCATATTAATGTGCTTTTAAAGTACTATAAAATGCATGTTTTACATTTTGCATTGTTTAAAATATAAAAAAAAATTACAGCAGTTTGCAAGAAACCAGGACTGCCCACATTAGCTGATTTAAAGTAATTTCCTTTTTTTTTTGCTGCAGGAACCAATGCGAATAATTTCATTCAAGTGCACAGAATATCCTGTTTCTCTAGTAATGTCATCAGAAAATGTGTTGCACTGTTAAGAGATCCTACTGTGTGCAAGAGCAAGTCTTTTACAGTCCACACAATGTATTCTATTCCAGCAGAACAGGAAGTGACTAAATGAAGAAAAACTTTATATCCTCAGTGTCTATATAATCAGTGCTGCTGCACCTGCAGTAAACATGCAGAGTAATCACTGGGGAGGGCTTGAGTCAAATATAAAAAAATGTGATTTATACAGAATGCCTGCATTAAATAACACTGGGAAAAAAAAGCCTGTGCACTATACAAGCAGTAATCGTCATCTTGCACCAAAGTGAGTTTGAGGACTAGACTGTCCCTTTAATGTCTCCATCTCTACGGATTATTGTATAAATTTGTTTGCAACTATATGAGATTCCCGTACCAGTCATTTACCTCCTGACATGATGTCATCTGGATGGAAGATCATTTTTCTATTCTTAGTCACAAGAAGTTTGCTAAATTCTACCAAAGCCCTCCAAAAGAGTTATTCGCACCGTTCCCGTGGGCAGGCCAGAGCACAGCTCCACAAACTTTCCCTATTTCTAAAGAACAGTGTGTTTTTTCTTTCTGCAGATTAATCAGAGAAGCTTTCATGTCTGACCCTCCCAGCTCCCGGAAAGGTGTTAAAATTTCATGTTAATTGAAAAATCTTTATCCGTTACCAACGAGCGCACATTTGAATAAGAGGTTTTATGTTCCTGTACGTCTTATTTTTATCAGTGCTAAAAAATTGATGCCGGCATAAAAATAATAATTCTAAAAACCCCACAATGTAAATTTGTATCCTTTCGTAATGGGTCACGTGGAGGCGTGATCATGACACAGTGCTTGTAGCTGAAGTCTGTCCACGCCCGTGGCCTAAGAGAATGGGTATTGGGAGAGGCAGCGACATCCTGTGGGGTTAGAGACTCCAATCGCCAACTTGTTGTCTGCAACCTCACTGCCCTTGTGCTATAACTTGGTTACAGAAGTTAATTGTCTGTTAAAATGTGTGTTTTACAGTTAAGCCCTACTAACCTTCCAATGGACAGAGGAACCTATGCAATAAATCCCGCCTGTTTAATATGGTGGATATCGGGGGAAACTGTTATGTGTTCTGATCTCACCATTGCCACTGTATAACTACGCAGAGAGTATGACTTAATCCAAGATTCTATACATAATTAAAAAAAAATATATTGATAAATTTGGTCTCACACACTGGTGGACAATATTTACAGTGGACAAAATTACAATGTGTGACACTGTAACAATTTGCAATGGTGATATATGCCCCCAAAGGAGATTCACTCACATATACTAGAGCCCTTATACTGGCTCTTCTGTAGGGGCCTAGTGGGACTACAACTCCTAATATCCTCAGATGGTGTAATACACTCTTCCTCAGATGTGTAATGTTAAAAATCGAGAAAGATCTATGGGTCAGGAAGAGAGACGAACCATAGTGTAGTACCAAAAGTAGAAATACAATTTTAATAGCCCCCACAACTCGTTAGGCTTACAGGGTAAAAAAAAAAAGATAAAATCACAATCAGTAAAACGTGCGTGCGACATGGGGAATAAGATCATCGCCAAAAAGAAAGTCCCCTTGGAACCAGTATGGCGTTTGGAGATCCTCACGAGCTGTAACACACAAAACTTCCGCATACGTCCCCTGACGTCGCACGACGCGTTTCGTCCAATGGGTTTTCTTCTCGGTGCCATTGTGGGATGTCATTCCGAAGCAGGGCTGTTCATGTTTCATAGCATCTTAGTTGTAATACCTCCCTTGTAATGATATATGAAAATAAGGCATTTGTCCTTATTGTCAGTGCAATAAAAACACAGCAATAATGATACAGTAAGAATTGGATGACTATACCACTTCTTTTACAGGGATTAAAGCAGGTCATCGGTCTGTAGTTTCTTTCAATGGCCATAGTAAAATGTGAGATTAGGCTGTCCTAAGTAAGGCATACAAAATATGAATTAAAATGGCACATTCTTGTTAAATGTACATATAATAGAACCAGTAGAGCCAGTCCAGAAAGGTTCCCACTGTACAGTACAACGCCGGAACCCCAACCAAAATCTCCTTTCATACTCTTATCAGAACTAATGGTTTGATTATAAAAATATAAATTTATTGAGAAAGAAGACACAGTGCTAAAATCATTTAAACCTAGACAATGTATACAAACCCAAATCTTAAATATGATTCATAAAACAACATTACAGACACTTAGATATAAGCAACTGCAAGAGAATATGCACCATTATACAGGTGGGCTAATGAATCCACCCTATTCATACTCTGTTATATACTCCTTTACCAAGGTATGCTTTGGCAAGTTTCATCCCCCGGCTTTTGTTGGACCATTAACTTTGTCAGACACTCCTTGGCTGAGAGTAGTAGTGGATGGGGAACAGCTGAAAGTATTTTGTCCGTACAAGGTTACCTTCTGTAAGAGGCATTATAGAGTATGATATGTAAAACCATCCTGTGCAGTGTAATAATACTCTTACTGTTAGGGAAGTGCAGTCTTAGGCCATGTGCTAGTAATTGCAAACTTGATAAGAAAAGTCCCTGGAGTCTTCAGTGTGTTCCTAATTTGGGGGGCGTAGGGGTATCATGTGAAGAGTCCTTTTGCCTTCCTCTTCTTGGGCTTTGACACTGTAACCAGTTGCCTCTGAGATGGGGAACCAGACACCGGCATCTGGGGAAAAAACAAAAATCCTATAAAAAAGCAAGACTGGCAATGTGAGCAAATGTATGTAGAAAATGTTTCCCCAATAAAGGACAATTGTTGGCAAACAAGTTTATTTGCAAGATTGGTACAAGTGTAGGCATTTTAGATAGAAATGATTTAATGAAAGAATATAGATAATGCACCTTATTGTGCATTCCTTTGCTTGTCAGCTCTCTTAGGAGACGGCCATGTTGTTTAGAATCTTGGGTCAGAGCAGAAATTCTATGGAGCAAAGAGGGCACAATACGGTACTTTTATTTTTATTCTTTCCCTTGACACAATCTTTCAAATAAACATTACTTAGTTATCTGCAGACACTTGTGCTACACAATAGTAAATAGTCTTTCAATGTGGATTCATCCTCCAAAAATTAATTTTCAGAATAGCAGCGTCTGGTGTCTATCAATATTTAAGCCAATTGAGTGAAAGCTGACTAACAAACCTGCATTACCTGTCGTTTGGCCCAGGACACAGGGGGCACATTACATAATTTCCCCACTTTTTGCACAGTGGAAAGGTTGTAATTCATTCAGTTCATCAACCAAAGATTTCGACTGGCTCCTGTCCTTTCCTTTAAACAGTGATGGACACCAATTCTATTATTGTTACTAATATTGTTTAAACTAATTTATGTAAAGGGATTTTCTGGTGACAGGTCCAATTTGGATGAGTCTATAATTGTCAGTATTTATGATGAAAGATGTCCTGGGGGAGTGTAGCACACGATTTGTCTATTTGCTCAAATGTTATTTTCTATCATTTATTTTAGATTTCTCTTCTTTTCAAAGCCCTTGCAAAGCTTTACCCCCTTACATTACTGTACATCTTGCTTATATCAGTATATATATTTGGTACACTCCTAACCTCAACATCTGAGGAAAGGGATTTAGGAGTAATAGGTTCAGAGGACTTAAAGGTAGGTGGGCAATGCAATAGAGCAGCAGGAAATGCAAGCAGAATGCTTGGTTGTATAGGGAGAGGTATTAGCAGAATACTTGGTTATATAGGAGGAGGTATTAGCAGAATGCTTGGTTATATAGGAGGAGGTATTAGCAGAATACTTGGTTGTATAAGGAGAGGTATTAGCAGAATGCTTGGTTGTATAGGGAGAGGTATTAGCAGAATGCTTGGTTATATAGGGAGAGGTATAAGCAGAATGCTTGGTTATATAGGGAGAGGTATTAGCAGAATGCTTGGTCGTATAGGGAGAGGTATTAGTAGAATGCTTGGTTATATAGGAGGAGGTATTAGCAGAATGCTTGGTTGTATAGGGAGAGGTATTAGCAGAATGCTTGGTTATATAGGGAGAGGTATTAGCAGAATGCTTGGTTGTATAGGGAGAGGTATTAGCAGAATGCTTGGTTATATAGGAGGAGGTATTAGCAGAATGCTTGGTCGTATAGAGAGAGGTATTAGCAGAATGCTTGGTTATATAGGAGGAGGTATTAGCAGTAGAAAGAGGGAAGTGCTCATGCCATTGTACAGACCGCTGGTGAGACCTCACTTGGAGTATTGCACGCAGTACTGGAGACCGTATCTCCAGAAGGATAATGATACTTTGCAGAGAGTTCAGAGAAGGGCTACTAAACTGGTTCATGGGTTGAAGGATAAAACTTACCAGGAAAGGTTAAAGCATCTTGACATGTATA